>JAPYKE020000037.1:5130000-5472500 GCA_028554795.2 Sinohyriopsis cumingii | reverse complement strand
CTCTTGAAGAAAGATTTACTGATGATGATGTAAAGTATATAATTGAAAAAAAAAACATTTGAACTCTTGAGGATTCAGCTAATTTTGGTTTATTTGCACGTTAAAGTTTTTCTGATAGACATAAATATTTAAAACCTGAATATATTAAAAGTGTTAGTAATCGTAAGAAATGGTCTGATTGGTTGTATAAAATAAGACATATACTAGTGCCACAAGCTACCGCGGTTGACCCACAACCTGATGGAGGGGCACCTAGACCAGCTGCTGTATTTCCGATGCCTTATGATCCCAACCCTAATTATAATTTAGGATTTGCTGTTAGCAAACTAATGTTAAAAGGTAATTGTAGAAAGTCCTCATGTGCAATTCCATTATCTCACATATTTGGATTTTGAAGAAATGACAGAAAGGTCATTTTTGGAACTAAACACACAGTTGTTCTTCATCGAAAAGGTGATAGTAATAATGCTATCTGGAGAGAGATGGGTGCTGGTGATGCTGATAATGGTAAGGTAATATTATCTAAACTTACATTATGGATGCCGGTAATGACTCGATCATTGAAGAACAGAAAATACTTTCTTTCATGGATCAAGGCGGTAAATCAATAATGTCGTGGAATAACAACAATTACTGATAGTATTATTACTAGAGCAAATATTATTTTTACTTGGCACATATCATCACAGCAGGGTGTTTATGCACCAAGACATATCTTTATTGCTATTCAAAATGCTAATCGATTAAATAATCAAAGAAATGATCCAATGGTATTTGACAAAGTTGATGTTACCGAGGTATCATTGAGAATAAATTGACATCAAGAACCATCTGAGGAGGTATCATTAGATTTTGATGATAATAATATTCAAGTATCACGTGCTTATTATCGTTTTAATGAGTTTTATGGGACGTGATCAAAACCCAGATACTGGTTTGCAAATATCACAATTAAATTTTACAACATTGTATCCAATTTATTATTTTTCGCTAGAACATATTTATTTAATTAACCAATCTGTCGTTGATATACACATCAAGGCTAAAATAGTAAATCTACTTGCTGATGAATTTAGAGCAGTTGCTCTTATACTTAGCGATAGAACCGTTTTTTTGAGGGTATTGGTGGACGAATGAGAGTCATTGATGCTCCAGCGGAAAAAAATGTGAGATTAATTTAAATCAATCGTTTTTATTATAAAATGCCATACAGTTATGTTAGTGTGACTCTGACTCCGGTCAGGTGAAAAAACTTCAACCAAAAACAACAAAAATCTGTGGAACAAAAATAACATTAAAACATGATCAAATTTCCCGTGGTGGTCCAAATAAATTATCGCTGACTAAAACTCAAATAAAAACTTTTAATAAGGCGAAATCGGCAAATACTGGAATTCAAATTGATCTTTCCCCAAGTGCTATCAAGGATATAATTAAATCAGGTTTATTACCAGCGTTAATTGCAAAAATGGCTGCTGTTGCTCAAACCATAGGAAAGGCAGCTGCATTAGGCGCTGCTGGATACGCCGGTAGTAAAATATCAGAAATAATAACAGGAGGAAAATATAAAAATGAAAAAAAAGATCCGGATTAAGACTGCCAGGAACTCCGCCATCGTGGTACGGAAAGGGTCTAAGACTACCAGGAACCCCAGCATCATGGTATCCAAAGCACCGTTGACAGACGCATCGCGTCTCACACCGATGTCAAATCTTGATTTAACTGAAGCAGCTAAATATTAAAAATAAAATTCTTTAGAGGTGTTTTTATGCCAGATCGGTTACCGGAACAACCAAATCATAATGAAATAGGAATTATTAATCTTGATAAGAAGGATGGTCTAGGGGTTCACTGGGTTGCTTACGCGATAAATCCACGTGAAATTATTTATTTTGACTCGTACGGATTAGCACCACCAAGGGAATTTCTAAAGTATGCACAGCAATCAAGCACTCCAATTTGGTATTCAACGCTACCAACACAAACTTTAACCGATCCTCCGATATGTGGTCGTGAAGCAATTAATGTTCTTGATGCATTATCAAAATCAACTAAACCATATCATAAGGTCGTGCACGAATACATCGCAGATAAATTAAATCAATCACTAATAAATAATGGTTGATATTTACGGATTATCTCTCCTGTCACGAATGTTTAAAAAAAATTGCCGACATGGATTTATCAAAGTATGCAACAAAAGACGAAATTTATAATCTTTTACCTTTATCCAAAATAGATCCAGATGAGGTTGTTATTTTTCAGGACCTGCATGGAAAATTAAAACCGAGTAATATCAAATTGAATGATATAATTCGACGGAACGAGTATAACAATCACGTGAATTATTTTACAAATCTTCAAGAAAACCATACAAAAACCGACGAAACAATTGATAAATTCTTCGGTGTTCCATCCAATGTTAGTATAAAACTCGCTGATATTAAAACCAATATTGACATGTTTGAAGAAATTCAAGTAGTGATTCCTGGAATTATTAAAAAAAAAAACTGGTCTTATTAAAATTCCACCGGGAATAACCTCATCACAGGAAAATATTATCGTATACACGACATCGACTGGATCCTCAGTATGGTCACAAGAAAATAATACTACCAAATGCACTGCAACGAACACTGGCGTATACAGATTATATGTTTTAAGTTCTGTGAGATTCAGAATAATTACTACAGAATATTCCTGGCGACATCCCAGTGACAGGTTTCCCGGATTTTTAACTATTTTATAAAATAAAGAAATTGAAGAAACATTTACACTAGAAATTGATAAGACAACAAACCCAACATCATTCTGGTTGTGTATGGAATTTATAGCTGAATCACCTCAATTATTTATTAAATAAAATAAAATAATAATGAGTACCTCAGTCACCAATGCATCTCAGTACAGATACAATCAAGCGCGTGAATGGCAAATATCGTTAAAAAATATCATTGACGTGTACACGATAAAAATAAAAAAATATCGACGACGATTGGTTATCGTTGATGTAATTGTTTATTCAGTATCCGCCGCTGTTGCTGGAACCGGCATAATATTATCCGTGGTGACAATGATGGCACCAGTAGCTGTAGCAATTTGCATTTCAGCTACAACAACGATTGCAGGTGTTCTTAATATCATTGAAAAAAGTAAGTTCTTGTACGAATGAAAAATTATCCGATTACATAACGAAATTGCACACAGCGACTGTCGCATACTCGAAATTATCCCATTGTTATCGGCGAGTCTCAGCGATGGAGTTATATCTGATTTTTAATTTTCGTCAATGATTAACGCATACAATCAGGTTGATATTAAAGATACAAATATTAACAATGGCGGAATTAATCCAGCAGATTGCAACAAACACAATCCCGCACAGGAGCACGATGATGTCGGCAAGTTCCACTAATCCAGAATTTAGTATTAATTTTCCAACTGCAATTCCAGTGGATGTAATTGCGCTAGCACAATTACGAGTGTATCACAGTTGGCCCAACATCTGATCAAAATCATTTGGTAGGTTATTATCAAATAATTCGCTTGTATTTGCTAATGAAAATAAAACCGACGGTACTCCTGATTGCATCGTCGTTGGATTACCAAACGGTAGTTATCAAGTCGGCGAAATCAATAATGAATTATCGCGTAGAATAAAAACAATCACCGGAGAAGAATCTAAAATAATAATATCCGCTCATGAACCAACGTCGACTTCGGTCATCGAGATAGAATCACCTAATTATGCCGTAGATATTTATAAGAGTTCAATCAGAACTGTCCTAGGATGGCCTGAAATCCAACCACCGATACCGCCGCATCCACCAGAACCAAAACAATCTGATTATACTACAACAAACAATCATATCACAAAATTAATCCACGTTACAAAGAAAAATTACTTTTTATAAAAAATATCAACTTTAAGTAGTGAAATTTACTTCAGGGGAAATAAAAACGATATATTGTGGAAATTTTATAGTGAGATAGTTCCAACAGGACCAGCAACAACAACAAGAAAAGTTACATTTGTTGAACTAAGTGATATTATTGAATATTTTAAAGAAATTAATCAAGAACTTATAAAAACAACTACAACGACTACGACAGTATTTTCAGGAGTGTGTTTTTAATGTATCAAGTTCATGTAGTGAGATTATCAAACATGTAGAAATATTAAATCAGCTCGCATCCGACATGGAACATATTAACCAGCTAGTAATTCAGGGAACAATTGATGCCCAATTGTCAAATGTATCCGGCAAACACAATTTTTTAGAGGCGTATTCGTTAACAGAGGCGTCGCTGCCAAATTATAAATTTCGCGGTTATAATGCACCCGAATTAAGAAAATCCGTCAATGGTGTCATCGATGAGTTATTTCCTGAATTACTAACCGCGTGGAGAAAAACGCTACCACCGGTAGCTATACTTAGACACAATAATGATCCATCTGGAGGTAGTAGGTATATATCTATAGAAACAGTAAATATCACAACCATAGTCTCTGTTAATCGTACATGCGATATCATCGACGGTAGTTACAACACTGACACGGCAATGTCAAGTCAAGTCCAACAAGGATTTATTCTTTATTCATTTTCACCAAAAGAACCACCTGGATTTTTACTCATATAAGAACCAATCAATCCGGTTTATCTACGATATTACAATCGTTTGTTATCAAGAATCAATTTCAGATTAACAGATCAGTTTGGAAATTTATTGGATTTAAGAAATGAAATATTAAGTATTATTTTACTTGTAAGATCATAAAAAACCACAAAAATATTATTATTTTGCACTCGAATTATCAATTCTTTTTTGTATTTCACTGAAAAATTAGGGTAGTTGGTAGTCAAAATCAATAATATTTCAGTAAAAATTAAATTTTACTTTTCGTCATTATCTAATATTTTTCTTAATTGTCTCACACGTGTATTAATTATCTTTTTTGCTTCGTATTCATTAGATAATTCTGATCAATTTTTTCAATTGCTCCAGATAAATAGACGAATTCTTTTATTTGTGTTTCATCTACGGCAGCCAATGATTGATACTTTGCCGATTGAATTTTATTTATAAATCTGTATTCGGCTGGCAGAATATATCTTCCTTCGTGTTTATTCTGTTCTAGTGTTTCAAAATCAGAAACAATATTTTCAACGAATAATTCATCGGATATTTTTATTCCATTACTTTTCAATCTTTCAATAGCATCAATTATATCATTGATATTTTCATTATTCATTATTTAGTATATTATTTATTTAAAATGAAATAAATATTTTTTCAGTAAAAAAAATATATAATTTGAGGAAAAATGATAGTTACACAATCTCAATTTAACACTAGAGAAATATAAGAAAACGAAATCCAATTTCCAAACCGATAAGAAAACGATGATTTAATTATACTATCTGCAACTTTTCGCACTGAATCAGAGTAAATACCAAAATATTTTCAAGCCGAATTCATTGATTGCAATATTATTTCTTCGCCAGTCTCCACGTTGAAGGATTTAACCGCTCTAGGAACTTTTGAACATCTACCAGCATTTCCTCGTGCAGAATTCTCACTCGGTGTAATCGCTTGAAGGTTGGATAATTTATTATTTAATTTATTTCCGTCAATACGATCAATTACAAGACCATCTCTGATTAATCCAAAGAAAAACGGTGACAGTGATAATTTTTCTTTCCAGAGTTAAATATTAGATAACCAACATTACCAACTTTACAACTGTTTTTTTCAATCTGCAATTTCTAAACGTGCCATTGTAAGATGCTTCGTAGTTTTTAATGATTGGATGCTTTGCGTATTCTCCGCTCATTATAGGAATACTATTTGTTAAAATTATAATTTGTCTGAGAACCTATTTAGATAATCCCCTTCTCGCTTGATAATTTTATCATTATCATTATTTTTTGTCATAATGTCTTTTAAGTTCTCTGTAGCGTTTTCCAGAGCAGTCTGCACATAATCGTGTTTTTCCTCGGACTCCAGCACCACACCGCATACATGATATCGACCCTCAGCAACCGCGACGAATGCACTGTAAATGCTGCCCGCAGAATTCTCCTCTGCAGGAATTTTTTTAACAATAATCCAGCAAACCAACCATTATCCATTTGTACTGATTCATTATTATATTAGATATTTGTCTAAAATATAACATGAATATATTTGATCTTGATGATGCCGAACACGATTTAACTGATGTAAATAAAGCCAAAAAAGAGTTTTATGATGATGGAGCATCTGATGTATGGTCTACGTGGAAAATCATGCATGCTGACGATGCAATTGATAATACAATGAATGATACGCGGTCGAAAACAATAATCGATTATATCGGTACTCATCATCGTGATAAGAAATTTATCTTCAGAATAAAATTTATCGCGCAAATGATTCATAATGATGTGTAGATTATTCGTGATAAACGTGATCCTGTAGTTAGCGGGGAAAAAAAACTGTTATTTTAAGTGGTGATTCTAAACCCGGTCTATTGAATGGCATTGATAAATCGTATTTTGAGCAATCGTATCCTGTAACTGCAGTTGTTTATGGAATTTACCAACTTATTGATAAACCTAATGTCGGAGATCTTGCTCCGATGAAATTCTCATCATTGAATTCTGTGGCCAAGCGAGTAACGGAATACTTTGCAAATACGAAGCGTGGATCGGGCTTAACAGATTTAAGACGTAAAAATAATAATCACATGGGCTGAATCGGTCGCGGACAAAGGAGCATCAATAAATGATGTTGCTGAATTATCAAATAAATTAAATTTTCCCATGGTAGTAAAAACTCTATCGGGGAAAATTTTATACGAATCAGTAAATAAATCAAGAGGAACACGAATTACAATTATTGATCATAATGCACATGCGTGGACATCCTCGGTAACAATATTTCCACGAAATCGTGTTGTAAAATTTTATTCGTCAGAAAATTATCCTAATAAAAATATATTTAATTTTATTTACGAAATAAGTAAATCCGATCCAGTGTCAGTATGGTTATTTAAGAGCTCTGAAAATGAATATGATCAATTGGTAAGACCTAATGGTGATTTATACCAAAAAGAATCACTGCATGATGAGATGAAAAAACTCGCAAAAAATATTCCATGAATTCTGAGCAATTATTAGTTAATTGTTTTACGGTTCCATCGGTTGCTGCTCATGCTGCTCGAGAAAAAACCTCGTGGAAACCATCACGCGTGGAATTTCTCAATGATGTCCGAATGAGTTGTATCGAATACGGACACGGCGGTTTATGGAATACTAAATACAATTACAGCGATATGATATCTGTAGATATGGTCGCGTGTTATCCAGGAAGTTTTCTAGGAATGGGTTAATGTGCTGAATACTTTAAAAAATTCGGACATCCCACAAATGAAATGACACGAGTATCAATTAATGGTCCATTACCTGAGTTTCCTTTGACAGGATTCGCTTGTGTGGTATCATTTGAATTTGCTAAAAATCTCCATAGGATTTGTTATATTTGGCTTGGTAGACATTTCTCTGAACGACGCTGGGTTCATATAGCATTACTGAGATATATGCTTAATTGTTTAATGTTAGCATCGTGCTCAGTTAGTGAGGCGATTATATCGTATCAAAATTAAGCTAATGTTTGGGTACCAACTGAACACGATTCATATAATGAAAAAACAGCAAAAGATCTAGGTAGAAAAATAAGTGGTAAATTCACTCAAGGTGGAGCATATGATCACCGACGACATCATTCACGATTAATCATGGATGATGCTGAATTAGATTTTATAATCGCTGATACAGCTGCGAGAAATATATTTTGTAATCGAGAAAATATTTATTTACCAGATGGAAAAAAATTAGGAACAGTTGTTAGTTACATTGATGGAGAATCTCCTCAGTATACTCATTTAAGATCTTCGATGCTTGCTTATGTTTCTATAAATTTACTATCAGTGATAACAAGATTTCCTCGTGACGCAGTTAGAATTGCTACGGATTCGTTTTATATTGATAAACATCATTCAGCGCTGTTAGAAAGTTTCGTAAGTACTGATGAATCATGGGGTTCATGGAGAATCAAAAACGAAAATATACTTGATTATTGTGAATCAGCTGATGTTGCAATTAAGGATAATTATTATCGTGATGAAATATCAGAAATGTCGTTGGAACCATCTGTGTACGAACCAGCATCTATACATAAAACAGTTTACCTAAATGGATCAGGTAGTTCTGGTAAAACAACACGAGTAATATAATTATTTCGAAATTCTGACATGGTCGTGTTGACACCAACACACACACTCGCGTGAGAAATGAAACAACCAGGACTTAATTCGTGTACTTATCACAGCTTTTTCAAATATAGCGGTGGTACATGGACTCCTGATCGATGGGAGAAAAATATATTAATAAAGTTATTATTTGGGATGAAATATGTAATGTGTCGTTGGAAATATTAAAAACATTTCTTGGTTGGTTATTTCTGAAAAATACTGCTATAATTATGTGCGGCGATCACGGTCAACCGTGTCCCATTGACGGAACATTTCCACATGCTCGGTTAAAGAATTTTATTGATTATTACGAAGAAATTGTTACCGATTATAGATCACTTGATGCAGAATTAAGTGAGTTTAAAAAATTAATCAGACTACAAACGAATAAAATTCAGTGTATGGTGATGCGCAGGATAATTTTAGAAACACTCATGAAAGACTTTTTACAATCGTGGAAATCAAATGATTTGATAGTTGCAAATAGAAAATTAGTCAGAGATACACTTCAACGAGAATTATTTCAGTTACAACGAGAGAAATTTCCAACATTACCTGTTTCGCTATGTTATCGACCAGCAGATACGCGACGACAAAATATTGACGTTGATGTACCTGGACAAGGAAAAAAGAATTTTGTATCAAATGATATTGTTACAGTTGATATTGATTATGTTCAAGACGCGCTAAATATGGACAAATCTCCGTGGACGCTTGGATATGCGATGACAATCCATTCATCTCAGGGATTAACTATTTCTGATACAGTTGTTTGGATTGTTGATGATCGCATCGAATGGTCAAATTTAGTTTATCTTCCAGTACCTAGAGTTAGAAAAAAAATCTCAGCTACGACGGATAGTCCAGACAAGTCGGTAATCAATGATGATTTAAACGATGATATAATAAGAAAAAAATTATCTAGTAATAAACGAGATGATAAAAAAAATAATCACGAATTTGATCTTGATGTTGAATTTATTAAATCGTTGAAAAAACAGCAGAATAGTCATTGTTCAAGTTGCAATTGTATAATGTTATGGAGATATCAAAAAAATGATTCAAGACAATTTACCGTAGATAGAAAAATAACCACCTTGGTCATACACGAGAAAATGTCACGTTGGCATGTCTTGAATGCAATCGACGTAACGGTGCTAGTTAAGTGATTTAGGCGGTAATTGAGTATCCTCGGGAATTATTTGTAATTCTTCGCGTGTACATCCACGTTGAGGAACAGCTGAATCAAGTATATAAATTGCTGGTCTACCAGTTAATCTTGTTACGCCTGATATTTTGTGTGATGTAATGTTCCAAATAGGATCAGTAGCTCTTTTTCTGCCGTCTTCAAGTTCACCGGGTTTATATAAATATCTCACGGTGATATTACCTAACACCGGTTGTGTTGAAAAATGTCGTCGTCGTATTGGTATATTTTTTAAGAAAGCTAGTGGGGACACGTTTTTCTTTATAAAATTAAGTTCTTTTTGTTGTTATTATTGTTTTTATTGTGTAAAGCCATTTTTCAGCATACGATAGGCTATACATGGCGGCCAATATTAATGGTGGAGGAAGCACCCGGGAAAAGCCCGAAAAGAACCACCGACCCACGAGATGCTACAAACAAGCTTTCTCACATACCCACATTGGCTGAATCCGAGACTCGAAACTACGCAGACATAGGTGAGATGGCAGTGATCCGTAACGGAAAGCGCATTAGACCACTCGGCCACTCGGGGCCCCCAGTTCTTTCTGTAATGAAGCAAACACGACATTATGATGCAGGACCGAACGTATCATGATGCACGAAGAACGAGCTTATAAGACTCAGTTTTGTACATCCTACTCTGCGACTGCTCCGGTAGCCTAGTGGTTAGAGCGTCAGCCTCGGATGCAGGAGGTCGCGGGTTCGAACCCCGGCCGAGTCATATCAAAGACATAAAAATGGTACAAACGGCTGCCTCGCTATACGCTCAGCATTACGAGGTTAGTGTTAGGAAAGGTCGGCCTAGTGTCAGGATAATGTGACTGGGTGGGACATCATACTACATGTCTGCCTTATGATTCCTCAGTGCTAGACATCACTGTAAACCACACACATCGTAGCGATATGACTGAATAATTGTTAAAGCTACGTTATAAATCCAAAGCACACACACACATCCTAATCTGCGAACCTATCACTTTTCACTACAAGAGACATGAAATGATTGTTTACATAAAATTAAAGTCATAACGGTGCTTTTAGATACTGCTAAGACGTTTTCTTGTTCATGTAAACCTAATTAGATTCAAACTGAATCTATACTTTACAGTCACTATCAAAACCTAAATTCAGTTTCTACCAATTGACATTATGTCGATTAGCCGGTATACATGTATATTGGATTCGCGGTACAAATTATATGCACAACAACGGACAATCTAGAAAAGGGTGACCATAGCATAGAGTATATTAGTTTTAATGGCCCGTAATTAATGCTGAAATGTAGAGTTTTTGCGAAAGAAAGTGACAGTATACTTTTGATGTAAATTTTGTACTTGTATAGACTTAGGTGCTAACACCTGATTCGTTGGGCACGGTATATAGAAAGCGTTTCATGCGCATGACGATGACAAAAATATCGTTGCAGCCGGACATTTCGTTTTCACCACAGGGGCTCGTATCGTTGCTTACAATTGACCTGTCATGCATGTACTATATAATAGCTACAAGGCTGTCATACATGTACTTTATTTTACCACATTTTCGTGTATTTTCATATTCCTTTCAGTATTCTATACAGTATTCACTATATAGGCACAATCATGACCCACACATATTCAGTATACAACGATGTCGCCGAAAGGTTGCAATTTAGACGTTGTCGCCTAAAGGTCGGGTTTGTGTATATATATATCAAGAAGTAACGAAATCATAAATAAAACAAATGTTATCTGTTTGGCTTTAAATATCATCAGAAGACACATTGGTAAGTTTCAGCCAGTATAATTATTATATATTAAAAATTTAATATAATTATCAGGTCTAAAACTGCATTGATAAGTAGTTTAAACAGCTCAAATTAAAACACGTATAGGTACAGAGAGAAATTCAGATAGAAGAAAATTGATGATAACATGGAAAATTCTCCATGTGAGAATACATTGTCTTTTGAATAAGAACATAGATTCAACCTTGAATTGCATGATGATTTAAGTACCCGCTGTGGGAATATTTTTATTTTGATTGTTTAGTGTCTTTAACATAAAATAGTTTTTGTGTGTCTCTTTTGTGTTGCAAAAGAGAAATGAATTTATGTACAAATTCCAATTTCTGAGAATAGTTTAGTCAAAGTTTAATTGCTAACTGAAAATTTGTAAGGCAACGGAACCTGTAATTATCAAATAAGCTTTGATTCAATAGTTTTTGTTTACAACGAATACACGTGTTTTCACCAGCAGAGTTGCTCTATTAACCTGTCATATTAAAGACAAAAAAAACCCAAATCATTTTAGCAAAGTAATTTGCTTGGGGAATTGTGCACTACTTTTTCTATATAATGGCTACAATATTTTAATTCAGTCTAAATTAGATATTTTGCATGTTTAAATTAACTGGCTGTGTGTATACTTGTTAATACCTTTCAAGTTACACTAGCAGTCTCTTTGAATTGTTCATATCGTACACTTGTTACACAAGGCATTTATAAACAATCCCCAAATTTAGCTGAACAAGATGTATTGTCCTTTTTATTTCCAGTGTATCTTAGCACTAAACATGTTGGTCAAACTGAATTTGAAAATGAACAAAGGGGTAATAGCATATAGTGGGACTACAATAAAATATGAACCAATACAATGCTTATGGAGTTAACCTGTGATGAAAATATTTAGGAGGGATGCTTCACAGATATTTAAAAAAAACTTGATTTTAATGTTTTGTCATGGAAACACGTTGAACATGAAAAGTAGAAAACCTCAAACTTGCATTCATATCTCATTTGAGAAATGTTTCTAATATTTGATTTAGTACTATTAAGTTTCACATTTACATATTTTATCATTTTGAAAAATCTGATAACGATCCATCATTCTAATACTTACATGCATGATACGTTAATTTCTTCAGAAAAATGTTGTCTTATCCCTTGCCTTATCGTCATAGCTATATGTTTTTACTTGAATATTTCCAAACCTAGTT
The DNA here is from genome assembly GCA_028554795.2 of Sinohyriopsis cumingii. Lineage (NCBI taxonomy): Eukaryota > Metazoa > Mollusca > Bivalvia > Unionida > Unionidae > Sinohyriopsis > Sinohyriopsis cumingii. The sequence goes on along the minus strand of JAPYKE020000037.1, from coordinate 5,460,021 downwards.
TAGCTCACTATGATGTAACATGTATATGTATGCATGTATGTATATATATATATATATATATATATATATATATATATATATATATATATATATATATATATATATATATATATATATATATATATATATATAATTTATTATAACAACACCCCAATCTCTTAAATAAATAATATGAAAAAAGGACTGCCCCTTTCCCGCAATGACCATTATATATGACCCATTTTCCCAGATTTGTCATGATGCTGACCCATTTCACAGATCTGTTATAGCTTCATGAATCCCACAAACGTTTCCTAATTCTCACTTCTAAATTGTTGAATAGATACCTGATACTGGTAACTGGTTAAAGTGTTTTACCTGTCCATTGAAAATTGTCTATTTGATTTTTTTCTCCACACTAAATTGTGTTTGGGTCATTTACCTATCAGTTTATGTTAAAGGTCAGAATGTACTTGTATCATGCTCATTTGGTTGTTTTCATGGTGACCTTTTGCAATCAGTTGTATATATCATGGCAATACCCTAATTCTGACCACTGATACTTAAAGAGGTGTATATTTCAAATCGATTTGGTGACCTTTATTTGCTTTAGCAGTTTAAATAATCAGTACAGACAGCCGCACAGACAACCCACTAAAATTTTAGCCATGAATAACTCGCAATTTGTTATGAAAACTCGCTAATCAAAGAATGTCAAGAATTGTGGGATGGAACTGGGACGGAAAAGGACGACGACAACTGTTAACATCAAATATACATTTGGTTAGGTAAACAAACAAAAAACTGACATTACATTTTGTCTTTGTTTTAATAATGATAAATACTTCAGTTGTATAACTTCATTTTGTAACATAATAATTGCAGTCATAAACCAGTCACTGCAAGCACGCGTTTATGTCCGCCCACATGACGTATGCCTGGAGCTGCGAGGTAATAATTATTTAGAATTGTTAGAATAGCTATATTATATATCACTGTAAATAATAATCAATAATCTAAACACAAGATACTCATTGAAGTGGGGAAGGAGCAAAATACACTGTGAACACAAACTGGAAAAGAATGAACTTAAAACAAAGCACGCAGAAACTAACACACCGCACGTAATACCCATGTGTTGTCTGAGCGGGACATGGTGCTTGCTGCTGACGCAATAGACACTTCTGAATTCGAACTGATTAGAAATATCACCGAGTTACTTTGGTACAGATGCACAGTAGACAATATGCCAAAAGGGGTGGGTGAATATGCCTATATATCAAGATATATCAGTATATTATTATTCGTGTTCTGATTATATGTTCTCGGCAATTGCGATTCACATCTAAAATGAAAATGCTAATGGAATTGATTTCAGTAAAAACATTTTTTTTAAAATTAAATTTAGAAGCAGGCGTTTTAGTGAAACATTTCACCGTATGATAGCCTACTTGTTATTTTCAGAGCTCGAAAGTGACATGTTTTACTCGCAAGTTGCGTGCTTCCGAATGGGATTTTCGTAGGTTGCACACAGGCATTACTATGCAATTGTACTTAAATGAAAAGTATGAGCAGCGACATATATGAATATGCCCGAAAATCGTAAATGAATAGTATAGAGAGCCACATAGGTATTATTATACCACTGAACTTAGATCACGAGAATGAGGATCAAGATGAAGATTTAGACATCTTTGTTTTGGCATGACTTGCATAACTTTATGAGGCTTCACACTTGAACCTTTCAAAGGACCCAGAGGTCATGCACCAACCCCACATAGTCATATCTTGCAATTATTGTTGACTACCACTGTTGCACGATATACATGTATACAATGTACATGAATTCGTAGGACAAGATGAATGTCATTTAGAATCTGTATTAAATTGTGGGTTTAAGTTTTTTGAATTAAAAGTCTCACGGTTCATGATGGCCTCTGAGGAGGAAATACATCTAATTCGCTCTTGTAAAATAATCATCTGATACAAATTAGTTTTGAAATAATCTCCATAGTAAGTTGGATTTCAGAATCACAATATGGCTCACTGGTATCGCGATAATACAGAATACTATTCCAAAAGTTGTCTATGTCAGAACTGTGGACCGCGAATTTCCTCAGTGTTATAACATCATTAAAATAAATATTGATAATGACACTGATATTAGTGTATCTTTTTACACGAATGTATACATGTAAGGAGTTGCGCGTTCCTAAAAGCAGTGAAGAACCATCTCATTCGAAATATCCAGTTAATGTTCAAAACAAATAGATGATTAATGGTGACTGAGATGATGACTGTATTACCATAATCAGTGGATTTTCCAATCAAAGCAGTGAAGAACAATCTCATTTAAGATATCCAATATATGACTAGAGCAATGAGAATGTTAATGACAATTCAGATGATGACTGTAGCACCTATAATCAGTAGTATATCATTATCTAACTAACCTGAAATCGCAATTCAGACCACAAATACTCATGAATCTAAAACGCAGAAATGGGGCAATAAAACATGCTTGCAGTTTATGCCGTAAATCAGTAGGGACAATTGCATGTCAATATGAAGCATGTCATTCAATGAACTGAAGGTTGTAAGCATACGTTCACTTCCAAATATTTCACAGGAGCATATACAACGTTGGAAAGTGTTGTGCAATGAAGGTGACGTTAAATATAACTTAGATATATATGAAAAAATAATGGAATATTGATTCCCTGATATAAACCATCAAATTGTGTTTTGTCTGGCAGAAATCGTGATGCATCTGAGCTGTTCCTTGCCCTTCTTGCAAAGGTTTATATTGCGAAAAGGAACTGGCAGGCCATCATAAACTGTTTTGTACTACCAAATCTACAGATTGTTTAAAGAAAAAAGGAAGAGCTGCTATAAAGGAAGGGGCATTTTTGCTTCCTATTCCTAAATGTATGACGGAAACACTTTACTCTAATCAAGAAGTATATAGGAAGAACTACGTCCTTTGCTGAATGTCAATTTTGAAAAATAAAACTTCCTACGAAAATGAAAATACAAAGTAAATTAAACTAAAGCCTCTAACTCACCGAGAGTTTCTCTAATTGGATTAGTTTATTTTGTTTCTTTATCACTGTCAATCGTGTTTGTCTTTTTTTGAAAATGCGCGTTTTCTTTTACCTCAGGAAGGTTCATTGAGGTCGTTCACCCTTTTTGATGCTATAATTAGAAATGTCTTTCATCCTAAGATTTTATCAAACCTGTACGATATAGCCATCGAGGATCATGTAAGTTTATTTTTATAAATTTATGTGGTGCAGAATGTGGTTTTGAAAAGAAGTTTCACATCATAGACTACGAGAATATTAATAAATCCATCAGGGTCGTCTAAGGGTGGTGCTTCATAAATAAAAGTAATACATATTATAACATCATCACCGTCTTCATTTAATAATTTTACGTTTTCATTAACGTCTTTAAGTAAATTATAATATCGATGATCATCAACGGATCGTGCTACTCAATATAACTTATCACGCTTGGGGCATCTCATTTTTGAGCTGAGTAACACTTGTGTTTTGCCCGATCCAGACGGATCTATTATTTTGATGGAATTCGTTAATGCTTAAATATTTTTTTTACTGGCCCTTGTTTTCATGTCGTTGAGAAATCAGTGACATCCATGTTGTAAATGTTTAATAAATGATATGACTTTACATTGCGCTCGATGCACAGCATCCACATCCACAAGTGGATTAGCTACAATAATAACAAAAAAGAAAAAGCGTGCTCTAACATGTAAGTGTTTGAAATGTGGCACAAAAAAATTTAAATTTATTTCCGCATACAAAGTGTCTGGTGGTGATATCGATACTTCGTTAGGAAAATTTACAGTGACTCCATGTGATAAATATCTAGGAGAAACACACCTTCAAGTATATAAGTATTGCGGTCCTGGAACCAGACTTAATATCCGATTTGACGAACGAGATCAACCATGACCTGGAGAGTATCCTATACACGCTATTGATCGAGCATGTCATGTTCATGATGTAGCTTCTAAAAGTATAACTATGGAACAACGACATATTGCTGTCGTAAAACTAATTCATGCATTAAATTCTATAAAAAAAACCATGAAGAGAATCATTAGCTATTTGGTTGATAAGCTCTGCGATGAAAGATAATTATTATTTAAAGCCGCAATTAATCAACCAATTATTGTTATAATGGAATCGAGTTTGTATAGACCAAGGGGCTATTGGAAAGGCAGAGCTGCGATTAGTAATCTCTCTTATGCAGCAAATGTTACACGTTTTGTTGCTGCAAAATGGTTGGCACGACAAGCAATATGGCAAATTTATTTAACACCACCTAAAACAATTCCATATGGACACCTTGATATAAGCAATCCTAATGAAGTTCATCAAGCAGATAATTTATTTTTAACACATGATACAATTAAAATTGGAAGACGTCAATTAAGATACAAATATGCGTTAAATGTCGTTGATGTTGCAAATAGATATAATAATATAAATCCGTTCTAAAATAAAACAGCAAAAACATTTTAATCTGCACTTGGACAATGGAAGTTCCACATAGTTTAATGAGGTGATCATGCAGCCTATTGGTAAAGTCAATGTTACCACCCTGTAAGTGGTCGTCCATTTACTACTTTCGCATGGAGGGGAGAGGGGATTAACCCATGCATACGTTTGTATATGGGATGGTCGATTGATAATGTACGTACGCATAGGAAACGGGGGTGTGGGTGGAAACGGCAATAATAATTTAGCTAATACGTAACATGTTCATTTCAGTCAGCCTATTAACTTTAGAACACTAGGCACACATTTAAAATTTACACAGCTTATTTCTTTGATGCAGCCAGACATTCAACGTTGGTGGACTATCTGTTTTATTAAACACAAATGCCGTTCTATAGAATTCGGGGGACGCGTTAAGGTGGGGTGTGTAAAAAGTAATAATGTGTACAGGGAGGGGTAAGGGTCAAAATGACTGGCCCATGGCAAGATTTCAAATAATTATGATCCGACTTGGAAAATGCTTGTAACATTGAGGTCTCAAACGAGTCTGACACTGACTGAGATCCGTCTGGATGAATGAGATCATCATGCTTTTGATTGGTTAAAATGGTTATCACTCTTGAAGCCACCTTTCTAATCGAATTTTGTTGAAACTTGGAAAATGCATTTATATCATCAGGAAGTCAGATGAGTTTGATAATGAACGAATTCCGCACGTGTTAATTAGGTGATATTGCATCTGATTTGCAAGATTAGTTGCACCTCTGGAAGCCATATTTCTTATCTGTCCCTGATCAAACTTGGAACATGGTTTTATATCATAAAGATGTTTGATGCGTTTGATAATGACTAACATACATGTATATTAATGAGGTGATCTTGCATCTGATTGGCTAATCGTGTTGCCACGATGGAGGTCATATTTGTGATCCATTTGGATCAGTCTTTGAATTCAAAATTATATATCAGACAAGTTCCGTAAGATCGATGCATATTACTCAGGTATATTTGCCAGGCATGTTGCCACACTAGACACCATATTTCTTATCCTGTTTTGAACAACCCATATCATGAAGATCATGGATGTGTTTGCTAATGAATAAGATCAATTCATATTAAGGATATAATCTTTGACATACTTGACTGAGGTTTTTGCCACTCCGGATGTCATCTATGTGACCTGATTTGAGCAGACTTGTAATAAATACATATATTATCAAAAGCATGGAATGTTTAAGTAATAAGCGAGATATGTGAATATCTCTGAGGCAATCTTGTATGTGATTGGCTGAGATTGTTACCGTTCTGGAGATCATACCTTTCAGTGGAATAAAAATAATATATGAATGCTGTCAAATTCTGCCGAGCTTTTAAAATATGATCCACTTATTAGTAGATTTCTTTATCAGATTTCACTTGTGGTCACTCTTGAAGCCATATTTACGACCAGTTTGGTTTATTATTGCCAAAGTCATAATGACTTTGGCTACGAGAAAGAGACTGCCACTGAAAATAAATTGTGCCTCTATGTTTTGAAATAACTTTAGGATATCATCGTTAGGTATGAACAACATGAAATTAAGTTTTGGAGAAACGATTACGTAAGCAATGTGGGCAATAAGAGGCCAACTAAATACTTTTGTTAATTCTTTTTTGACAGTTGCCATCTTAATATCAAGCACATAGTTAGTAAACTGACTTTGTATGTTAGGATTATATTCGCCAGCATATTCGCAGCGTAAGCGTATTTCGATCATGAAATGCACTAATATTTTGCAGATGGTTTTTGTTTACTTCCCTATAACTTGTCTGGTGTAATTTCATTATGTTATTTTGAAGTGTTTGAATTGAAGTGATGATTTTGTTTAACAAATATTCATTGCAAGTATATTATTTCTTTAAAGTTCCTTAAAAGAAAAGTAAAATTATCAGATTTGTATGGCAATAAAAGAGTAGAAATATATATTTTTTCATAATATTCTATCCATAAACAAATATCAAGCAGCAAAGTCTAGATACCTTTTATGAAAGTGCCTTGTCCATAAATCTGTATTTGCTACTTGTCTGGATCATTATATTCTCCTTGTTTATACTTGAAATCATTAAAATCTATAGTGGAAATTAAAAATTACCAAAATTAATCCATAAACAACAAGGCACAAAATAAATTCATTTATGCTATATATAAGTATTTAGATTTTAGGTATACTAGCCATATACCATAGAGCTAACAAGATGGTCTATTATCTTCTGTTTGGTCGGTCCTAAATGAATATCGTGCTGACGAGGCATCTACTATGGCCATCAAGGTGAAGTATCCTGAATAGATGGTCATATTATTATGGGGATTGCACTAAAACATAAGTGTGTCCAGAATCAAAATCATGCATGTCTGATATCCATTGTGGCAGTCATCTTGAAAATGGTATTGCTAATAAGGATGAACAACTTCATGTTTTCACCAAAAGAACATGTATGGTGTCTAAGTGGTCCTAACTAAACGAAGACATTTCGGTTTCTTTTTATTGCTACTTCTGAATATCACCATGGAATTTGTGCTGTAGAACACTGTTTGAAGTTGACATAGTCCTGAATAAAATGTGTCGAACTGCCTTCTAATTAGCCACAGCATGAGCCATATTTAGTCATATCAACATGGTATTTTCACAAAAGGAATTGATTTGGTGTCTATTTGGTTTGTTAAGAAACTTGTCAAGATCTGACAGCCATTATGCCCACCAGGGTGGCCAGCTTGAAAATAGTTGTGTTCTTATTACTCTTTGATGTAAAGTCATGCAAACATTTGGTTATAACCAGAAGTCATTTTGTGTATTGGTGCTAAATGAAAATCGTGTATATCTATCTTATTACCGTGACTTCTCCATAAATGGAAAGTCATTTTGACTTTGGTTGGTCACAATATTAATTATGACATATTTTTGTCCTTGTTGAAAATGAACAAATCTGGCATCAAATATGGCCATGATGACAGCCATCTTGAAATTATTTTCCCTACATCGCCTAAATGGAATCTCTTATAGGGTTTCTCGTCAGAAGACATCTTATTAAATGTAATTAGGCCTGAATGTAAAGTATTCCAGTATGATATCAATATGACAACCAATGTGGCAACTTTGGAAATATTGTTATCACTACTACCAAACAATTGATGGTCATATCCACATAGGGTTTTCACAAAAATACTTTTTGCGATAACTATACATGCTAACCATTAAATGTTGTGCATAATCATCACACATGTGTCCACCAGATTACGTCTTATGCTCCCTTGTATTTGGGTTACGCTTTTTGGTACATTAGAAAATTTGAAAAGGTAAAGCAATAAAATGTTTTTATTTAATCATTGTGTTATAATTTCTTTAATTCCACTCGTATATATTTTGAGTATATTCTACGAAAGACGACTGCTGCATTCTAGTAGAATCAAAGTACTTTCATATTTGCTATTTATAGCAACTGTATATGACCCATTTCGTAGAAAACATATGCGTGTCTTTAAGTATGAACTTTACATCACATATTCATTATATTGATAGGCTAGATAGCTTGTGGACCAGTCTGTATTTTTTACTAAAGTGGCAACATATTTTAAGCAAAGCGCATTTGTGTTTGATCTGAAAATATTTTATGATGGAAAATGTTAGAGCAGTTGGATCTTTTCAAACTTCAAAACATGTTAGATTACACAAATGATAAATCAACGCTGCTTTACAAACTTTAAAGAAAACTATGTGAGTAATACATTAGAGCAATTTGACTGAGCGTGAGTGAAAATGACACATGTCGACTAGTTAAAGTGAGCGCTGAATATAAATAATTTGCTTGTATATTTAGTGTTTGTATTATTGTCCTTTCTGAGAAGAATTTTGACCAGCTGCAGATCAGGGTTAGTAACAAATAAAGATGAATCTTTATTATTCAGTGTGATGTAATTATCGATATAATATATACATATACATATACGTGTATATATACATATACATATACGTGTATATATACATATACATATACGTGTATATATATATATATATATATATATATATATATATATATATATATATATATATATATCGCTTATGCCTCTGGAGGTGAAAGTTATGGATATCAAGTCAGTCCAAATAAAATTGTGCCCAGCATATATCCAATATGGACGCTACAGTGAACATGCTGAAAATCATTTCACTAATTCTTCTGAATGGATGGTCATATTGACATGTGGTTTCAACTATACATTTTCTAATGAAAATTGTACCGATCTTAAATCCAACATGGCCACTACAGTGACTTTTTTTTGTAACTCATTTTGCTCAAGATTATCATCAATGGTTTAAACATGCTGCATTTTAAATGAACCACTGGTCTTATCTTGAACTCATGAAACTTCTTTTAGGGTGCTAGAGCATCAGTCTCTTAGGACAGCTGTCGTGTACTGAACGTTTAATCCTTTTTTAGTGTATATGAAATTAAGGTGCTACATCTTTGTCTTTGTCACATACTCGTTTCTATAGACAGTTGAAGATATGGCACCCTGTAGTAGCATTATCTGCCTTTGGTATTTTATTAGTGAATTAGGTCAAATCATTCTTAAGTCAAAAGCGAGTGCATGATTTTGTGTCAAACGGTCATGAGCTCGTAAAACAGAATTACCAAAAGGAGCCCTTGCAATAGGAAAGTCATGGAGAAATGACCTGGGACGCATTGTTATATAAAAGCAAGGTCGAGTTGGTACAGCTCAGAGACATTAGAACATAAAATCCAATGCGGGGTTTTCATGGCGAGTCGTTGCTACTCTTACGCCAACAATTTGATAGTGGATGGATACGACCATGCTGTCCCAAGCAGTTGTATCGAGTGTATTGCACCAACAAATTGTGTGTATTGGCCATGATGCAACCAATGAACTTAGTCGAGTTTTAGTTGATCAATACTACACACATGGATGTCAACAAACAGGTACCTGAGTACTACGTCAACAGCGACCAAGACAAACTGATCCGATTAATTGTTGCTACGACATTTGAGGCAAGCTACGAAACCGATTTCAGTCTTGTTGCTGTGCACGTGTAAGACACCAAGCTGAAGCTTGCAAACCTAGTCAAAGTTGGCACGTCGGAACATGTGCACACCAATACAGAAATAAATTTTTTCCGAGTGGGTTTAACGCTGTTGGTTGTGAATTCGTTGTGTAGATAACGGCGACATTCTTCGGTCGAATTATCGCGTGACATTTTAAGTCGATCGTGCGTGTGGTTTCATTATTTACACTTTATAACTGACTTGCGTCACGAAACGTCACTTTACGATTCATTATTAATTCATGCGCTTACTATTGTCCGTATAATCGTTCCGAGTATGCACAATGGCCTCGTCGCGATGTATGTTTCATTAAGAACCAATCAACAGCACCGGGAAGCTATTTGCCTAGGTGCAGCTTCATCATCGGTAGCTTTCTTTGTGATGAGAATGTGTAAATAATTTTAAAGGAACCTGAGATACTGAATGTTTAAACGCCAATAGCTTCGTTTCCTAGAATGATTAGCGAATTTTTATATGTGATTCCACGCACACGATATAGTACGAGAAACAAAAGTTCAGAGTAAATAACTAGTTGGGCGTTTTCACATCAAACCATTCACGGGAAATAAGTTATCCAGAATGATTCCGTGGCATGCAACTTGAATGATCCCGTTGCGACTTTTGCTTCGCTCACTAACTTTTCAATAGCAGCTTCACCCACCAATAGCTGTGCGTACTGTGGTAAAACAGGACAATGTTTAATATATCAATATGATTTAGGTCTAATAAGTGTCAAGCTAGCCAGTAGTAAGTACACAGTATGTTTTCGTACCCGCCTTGATTATCCCTTTTGCCATTGTTTACTGACACCTGGCCTTGTGATCTCTTTGAAGTCGTGGATGAAATCTATATAAGTAGGTTGAGACACAGGGACATCACTTGATGCTTTCTTTGTACGCGAGATCATAAGCCATACATGGCGGCCAGAATACCTGGTGGCGGAAGAATCCAGGAAAATACTGTTAAGACCACCCAACCCAAACTAAAGTACTGGCAGCTTACTGAAAACCCCACATTGGCCATGCCTGAAACTTGAACCCACGTGCATATATGCAGTGACAGTGATCGATAAAGTTGAACGCTCTATACGACTCCGTAACAAGCAGCTTCGACGCAATATATAGGTTTTTGTCAATATCCAAAAGAATTGTAAATAGGTCATAGAGTGAGCCAGATATGTTAAGGTATTTGCTCTGTGGTGCCCAAATTATCTTTGTTAACGTAGCAGCGTCAGCAGTGATACGTGTAGACCCCATTTGCGTCACAAATAGACATGGAAGGCCCGACACAAGTCATTTAATTTTATTTTGGGGTTTGTAATATCCAGTGTGTTTTTGGGACTGTAAAGATATGTTGTACATCTGACCTTTCATTTCATCATTTTCACTATGTGAGTGAATACATTTTTACTATATGAGTAATCTACCACATTTTTACTATTTTAGTCATACACATCATTCTTTCGTTGTGATATCACTGTGAATCATTCACCCATGTGATTGTAATGTCTATGGAAATTTATTTGTAGTTTCATCTGTAGTGAATCTGAAATCCCACTTGATTATCTTTTACAGTTAGATTTGAGGCTAAAGTCGCCGGGAACAGACGACTTTGACCTGTATCAGTAACAAAGGTTGTAGAGCCCCATAATGGTACAAATCTCCCGTTCTTATGGATAAAACTAGTGCTTGACTAGAGAACATGTACATTATTGAAAGGCATTGTGAAATATCGTCCCATCTGCACGTGATTTGTCTGACCCTTTGAATATAGGAACAAAAGTGTTACATTTTGCAAATGTTTCGGCTTTTGGGGAATGTATATATTCGTTACATTTCGTATAATCCATAACTGACTTTCAACACACATTGTACACGTTTGCTTGCAGAAATATTCTTTGAGTCGTGCTTGGGGCAACACGTGGAAAACATCACATTCCATGTTTCTCTATATCTGAGCTATGATAACTGATTTGATTATATACAGCTGAAACGTTCTGACTGCTTCAGGTTAACAGTTTCATCCCGATCGCATTTATATCCCGTATCCATGATGATTAATGTTTATTTGATGTTTTCAGTTGCTACTGAATAATAAATGAACAAACTCGTGTTTTGGTTACTTTACTGTTTTTACTTTCAGAGTGTTCTATCTAGCTGCAAAGGTATATATAATGTATAGCTATATATGCGTCGTCGATCAAAGACTTTTGGCTAGGTAGGATGTTTCAGAAGTTTAAGAAAAGACGTTGATACCTGCAAATATGTGTACCAATGTTTGATAGGATCAACTTGGCATGGCAGTGTAAACTGGTTTCATGACGGAAGGATTAAGTTAGGATTAAAGTGCTTTATTGTTAAGGGTTTAAGGCCATTTTTCAACACACGATATGCGGAACATGGCGGTCAGTATTACTGAGTAGAACTAGTAGAGGAACATCAGGTAAAAAAAAAAAAACAATGACCCAAGGGAAGCTATTGGCAAGCTTTCTCACATACCCGAGTCTGAGACTTGAACCCATGCGGACGGAGATGAAATCACAACTAACTGTACATGTAAGCGCTTTAGACAAAACGGCCACCTCTGGCCCCGAGTAGATTTCAGTTTGAAATTATTTGATGTTGCTATAGTTGAAGTTAAATATAAACAAAGGAGTAAAGTATGCATTTTTCTGTTGTTTAAAATAATACATATCTTCAAATCACAAATTAACACGAATAATAATGAAAACTCCAGACGATAAATCGGATTATAAATCGTTATATTTTTTTAATATGTTTTAATTGGCACAAAGGAACTAACACGCTGGAGAAATCAATATAACAAGACCAAGAAAGGAAGCAAAAAACACGTACAGTATTAGCAACAAACAGTTAAAGCATCAAATTTAAAATGTTGAATTTTAACTTGTATAGAAATGTACTGAGATTGGGCATGAAAGGGTACTTAAAAAGAAACCTCTTCAATACATTCATGAAAAGACCTTAAAATATATGCCTCATTTGATATGATCTTATTATTACTTGAAACATCAATAAATGTTGCCATATTTGGCTGCCTCTATTAATATGAAAGGTCTATACTTGAGTCTGTATCCTATGTAACACTGATATTTGAATATAAATTCATTCTCTATCGCATTACAAAAACGCCATATTCAATTTTCAAATTATACCACATGCTCATCTTATTGTTTCAACATGGCGTTCAGGAGATGGTACTCTGAATTTTGTCCACAGATTTAGCAGAATATAATGGAGGTATAACAACAAGTGGGCAAACTGACTGGGACATAAACCCTGTATTTTAAGCTATTGTACGGCATAATTTGAACAATCATCTTATAATATAAACCTGTTCTATTGAAAAGTTTCCTTTTTTAAGCGTTGATTTTAAAGTGGATGGAAGGCACTCAGTCTCTGCCACAGGACCTTTTTCTTGTTATATGTTCTGAATTAATTACTATAATGTCATCACCTTCTAATTCACAATTGGTATACTAAATACAACGTCCACTTCGAAAACATAGAGAATCTCAATTAAATAATGGATTCGAAATGTCAAATAAAAAATAAAAATAAGCAGCTTCCTATGTCTAATCTGTAACATATGTTAAAGCTGCATTTTAAGGTACTGTACAACTATTAGCATACATAACAGCGTTGCTATACGGAAAAACCTGTTCTCATAAAAACCATAAAATAGTTATGAATAATATAATTTTCAGATTTCAGCGATACTATTGGTTTGGCAAACAGCTACATAATCAAGAAATATCATATAACATTTTAAACATGTATGTTTTGTCCTAAATATATTCATGTAGTTTTAATCGATACATATGAATATGAATATGAAAATACTGAGACGAACAATTCCAATTATTATTTCAAGGTTATAGCCGGTATTGCAAATATACAATTTTGATACAAATACAATTTGTACCTGAACAGCTGGAGGATATGTTTCCGAATTATCCAATACCGTCCATTTTGGGGAGATCTTTCAAAGGTTAAGCTCTGATTGATAACTGCGTAACTATTTAGAATGTGTTTATTCAGTGGGCTGAGATGTATAATACAATGTTTTTGCAACTAGGAATGTTAATGCTTAGTTCCCGGCTTAAACAATGTTAAAATAATATTATCAGTTGGTATACTGAAGTTTAGAACTACTGTCCAACCACCATAATCTACCAATTTATGTTACTTAAACGTCCGTAGTTTCGTGGGAAATGCACCCAGATCACTCAGCTGAGCTTCTTACGTTTGTGTAAACCCTTGTGTTCCGGATAGTTCAGTGACGTTTGTATTTACAATTCGGAATTCTCATTTGCGGCTTGAAGTGGCGATGTGGTGAATTACTTGATTTGCCGTTAGAACAAATATAAATATTTCAAGATAACAAATATTTTTGGTCTGGAGATGAATCTTCGGGTACTAACGCTGAGGAGGAACATACACGTCACATGATTTTGCCAACCTATGCATTATTTATGAATGGGTTATACTCATTCGATTAAGTAAAAAGGAAATAATAGCACTGTGAGAACCTTAAATTTGTTTTCCTACATATTTGAATTATGGTTGTTTCAATATATATGAATACAAAAATATTTACTGAGACAACTAGTTACACGAATAAATTAGTGTTGATAACTGGCATTGAAAACAATAACTGTTTAAATCACATTACACATTTAAAGTTTGTGTTCTGTCTTTCTCTTTCTCCACCTCCTTTTATCTTTATCTCTCTCACTCTCTCTGAAACTGTTTTTACAGATGTTACATGCAATAAATGATACAGCTTGAGAGACGACATGAGAGAATGTATGTTGTGTAACCATTTGTCTTATCAAACACGGATGACTATTCAGTTGTGTCTTCACACTTAGATACATGGGAGCAACATTTATGTTTTATCGGCATCACAATACACCTGAAGATGGTATGTTGTATATTCGACATCAGACAGATATAAGTAGTAGGTGTATTGTTTTTTTCCGTACCAAACAAATAGCGGTAGTAGGTGTGTTGATAAAATTACATTCAAATACCCAACCCTATCGGATATGTTAAATGCTCACCATTAAAAGTCTACGGACATTATTTCCATACCGATGCCAAAAGTTGCATCACAGTAAGATTTACATCCACGCCACGATTTGTGTTTGTGATCGAGGTGGTATGATAACTTGTTTGTTCTCGGGCACAAATATTTATATATAGAAAAATGCATATGATCGAACACAATCACAAATGAAACACTTGCACAATGGTTGGTTTGAGTTTTGCTTGATTTCGTAAACATTCATTCATATATGTTTACTAAGGAATATAGGTGGCCCTGAAACATGATCGTTGGGGTTTGTTTGAATACCAATATCATTACGGACAGTCATATTTCCATGAAGAGTGTATGTAGAGAGACAATGATACACACGGATGTAGGTGAGACGAATTTTACAGAGAAGAACAACGTGTTAACCCTCTTTGGTTAACAACTGCAAATTCCAATTTAGGGTGACTTAGATGTCTAGAAAATACTTATTACACAAACGTTTTGCCGATATGTGTCAGCATTTATAGGTTACTGCATTTGTATGGAAAAATATGAACTAGATTTTTTTGATGGAAATACTGCACAACATTGAGAGTGCAGTATATTCATCTAACAAAACAAGTTCATATTTTCCCATACAAATGCAGTGACCTCTTTATTATATGCTCATTTCATATTCTTCTTAAGGCTTAATTATATAAATAAAAATACACTACAAGAAACAAAGCAACTGAATGTATGCCGAATTCCAAACTAATTACACATGCGCATATTCATCATTATACAACAACAAACTTATTAATGTGCACATAACTCCGTCCTGATATATTTGAATTTAGTCGTGCGATAAACATAACTTTTGAAAGAAAATGTAGTTTTTGATCTACTTAAAATTGAAATTTGGAGTCATATTTTGAATGTAAAAATGTTCATGTGCAACCTGTATTTCTTTATTTTCTTCTCAGCTTTGCACTCTTGTGTCGATCGCCATAAAGCATATTTTGGTCATTACATACTCCTTTGTAAATATGAAACAGATTGCAAATCATAACTCTCCAATATACACTTTTAAACCAATTCATAACTAGCATTTTGAAGTGTAAACTTCTCACGCTTTGACAATAGCTACATTTTTTAATGATAAAGAATATTGCTGTCTTAGTTTTTTCAAATTTTCAGCAATTTCATCGAAGTGAGGAATGTACATATGTACTTCTTTCGGTTTAAAATCTAGTCTTTTTGCTAAAATCTTTTCTCTCTTGTTTGATTTCCCTCCCTTCTTACTTCCCAATCTCTCTTTCTGTATTTGTTTCGCTGTGATCATGTGTTTTCTCTCACTCAACGTTTGTATTTTCATATTAACCTTCTGAAGCTGACGCTTTCGTATCTCTATTTTCATATGTTTATATCTAGTTAATGCTTTTAATTTTGATTTAAAAGAAGTTGCATACATTCTAATCACTAAACACTATAATCCAAAACATTTTGTTTTCAATAGATACCGAATCAAACTATTCATTATCTCGTCCTTTCTTAAAAAAGGTTTTTGCTTGCAAGATCTTCATATATGCGAACCTCAGACACTTCGTCCTTTAGTCAAAGACTGTTATCCTTCCATAGTAAACTTTGATGCAAAGATGGTATTATGAACGCTTTCTTGTTTTACTAAATATTTCTGAAATATATGTAATTAAAACAGTTTCCGTTAACAACAAATCAAACGAAATGAAGTCAATATAAATTTCAAAGTTATTTTAATATCTAATTTGTTTAAAGTTAGATCCCACACAAGGCCGTAGCTTTTGATTTGACTTCGAGGCTTTACCAGCTTCATGTAAGTTATTCACGTGCATGATTGTACACAAGCTTTGTGTGTACCAGTGCCATTAGTAATAAATATTTGTCTGAAGTTCACGGCTGATAAAGAGTTTCATACAAACAATAATCGGTTAAATTCAGTTGCTGAGAGCAGATTTTTATTTTTGTTTATTATACAGCTATTTTCTGGCTCTTAAGGTCAAACTGTTAATAAAATAACATGAATAATCTCTTTTATCGATATACCCACGATTAACCAAATAACAATATTACTTCTTTATTGTTGTATGTTATTTGTGTTCCACAACTTTGTTAAATGAAAGAGCAGCTTCCTATGGCTGATCGGCTTTATGAAACTGAAATACCGTTACACGCCAATAATTAAACACATTGATGCATTCATATGTGGTTTGCCCATCATTGAAAGTACATAAGAACACGCTTTGCTTGTTTAGTCTGTTTTTACTTATATTTTGATCAAAAGATAATACTTTTCAGTTCGAACAAAACCAAAAAATGTTCGTATATATTAACTCAACAACATTAAATTCATAAATGCATAATTTTAGGTTAAGCGTCTGATGATCGATATTGCTCAAACATGACGCTTCCAACTGCGAGAAAATTTAACTACTGCGACACACATAAAAACATTCTTTTATTTACTGTTAAATAAGATACATCCGCAAACTAAACACATGCTTTCATGAATATAAAACGTAGGATTTAAAGTTCTACTTATTGGAATATTAAATATATTTGGACATAGATTATCCGGCATGATTAGTAATATATTGAAAACTGAAAATAACACCCTGTATTTTTCTACCCTTTGAATGTGTATCATATACAGCATAATGTACACACAACATTTGACATGTGCAAGTTTTCCTTGGATCCTGGACCATCCTTCCCTATTTTGTGAACCCAACATAAGTCCACTGCGTTCATCTGATATTTTTCGGCAAGTCAGGCGGACATAAATTTATTCATTTTTTTAAGACAAAATGAATCTGTCTGAAAACAATATTTTTGTATGATCCACTGGCAAAATGTCTGAAGAATAAATCCTAACATGATATTTCAAAAATTTATCAAATAAACCAAAGAAGACTTCATAAATAATTTCTTGACACAATGCAAATCTACAACTGGCCAGAAAATGTTAGTTTATCATAAATGGGGAATCAGGTGAATAGTTTTTCATTGCTGTCAACTAATGATTTTATTATGATCAACGAAGTTTGTGTACCAGCTTCATACAAGTCATACATGTGCATAGTTTGACAGAAGCTTTGTGTGTACCAGCTTCATGTATGTCATGCACGTGCATGCTTTCCCACAAGTTATGTGTGTAGCAGCTTGATGTAAGTTATACACATGCAGAGTTTCACACAATCAGTGTATGTTCCGTGTCATGTAAGTTATAGGTGTGCATGGTTGCACACAATTCGTTTGTGTGTGTGTGTACCTTTTACATGAATATAATGCAAGCGCATGGTTTCACACACATATGTTGTGGGCGCGATTTAAAAAGAGTTTGCCTGTAACAATTAACATTTAACTGTTCAATGGCTTTAGTCATTAACAGAACTTATATAGAAATGTATAGAAATCTATTTTCATCAAATCTGGACGTCAAAAACATAATTTATCTTTAAGAAGCCAAGAATCAGCATGTCATCTGCATAAGCAAATTTATAGCTGAAAAATACTTCATTTACTTAATCAGGACCTGAATATTAAAGTCATACATGTTTGATCATTTTGATCACAATGCTTTAATTCACGACAGTTATTAGTTTATATGGTCACAATTAAAAGCAAAATGTAAACACTTAGAAACTCTTCACTAGTGCAGTAAGCATATCAATGGTAATGTTAAAAAAAAAATCCCAACCAAAGTCAGATTGTGTACCCAAAGTGTTTAAATCTGACATGACCGTGATGACAAATCAACCGTATTACAACCAGCAATCTTACCATTTCCATCAGACCAATGAGCCAGTATCATTGATGATCTATAAATCCTTCTATGATAAGCACCCAATATACTACCATATACCGATACCTGTTTAACAGATTTGTATTAACTGCACATATACTCTGCAGAAACCATACTGTTTGGATACAATGTACCATACATTCTCAAGGAAAGCTGGACATTTGACTGTTTCAGTGTTCATTTGCATATATTCTTGCATGAAAGAACAACTGCTTGCCAGCATTCTAGATCCTCTAATGTCAACACATCTTTTAAAGCAAAAACTGAGAAAAGTATAGTCCAGTTTTACCACTGATCTGCAGTAAAACTATCAAAACTTATATATATATATATATATATATATATATATATATATATATATATATATATATATATATATATATATATATATATATATATATATATATATCCAACATAATAGCTTGTATGTTTAAATATCTGGAACATGTCAACATTTAACATTAATGCATAACTACGTTCACTAGTAAAACATTCCATGCATCACTTGAAAATTCATGCCAAAGAGTTCCATACAAATCATCCATCAAACATCATTAGGTATTTTTCTATGCCTCCATGATTCACACGTTTGTTGAAAAATCGGTCGTGTTACAAATCCAAGAAGCTATTATTTAATTTCCTATAATAATATATTTTAACAGGAGTTAAGTGATCCCCATTGTGAGAGCGCACAATTTGTAACAATGTCTCTCCACAAGCTCTTCGTAAATGCGGAAGAGGAGGACAAGGATAAGCTACATAACACAGTCCTCATTGTCATAGTGTGTAAAACATTTTGTGCAAACAACATATTTCTTAAAATTATCTATGCTGAAATAAACAAATCTATTCATTTGATAGATGGTTACTGGATAGTCTTGATACAATGCTTTCATTACATCTGATGAATTCGAGTACACGTACAACACATATCTTATAAGAATCACAGTATAAGACAAGGCTCTAACAGGTATGAAAAATCAGGACTGGCACTTTAAAATTGCATTTAGAATCCGCCAAATATAATAATTTCCAGATGATTGTTTAGTAACAAATTCTGTTTCACAGTCACACATAGCATCATCCATATCCGCTTCATAAATACTATTGACAATTTCACTGCCTTGACTCTGAACTGGTTCAAAACACCTCGATCTATATATTCTCCCCTGTGTTATTCCTGGGCAGGAGCACCGCTGATGTCAGCCAAGATAAATATGTGTACTCAAAGTTCTGTGTATTTTCTTCAACTTTTCCTTGTTCCTCTTCCTCATCTGATTCACTCTGAACATCTTTGCAATTATAACGTCTGAAGTGCCGATCTGTAAACTCGTCCTCACAGTGTTTACAGTGTTTCATTTTACTCTTTCCTTTTTCCATCACTTTCATAAACTAGAATGGACTAAAATATAGAGAAAACCCTTTTGCAATTCTTGAAAGAAAATGGATATTTGAAGAATTGTAACCTAGTCATAACAATTAAAACAAATGCCATTCAGTGTCAGTATCATTGATGACTGCATCATTTTGCTCAAAAGATCATAATGGGTCTGAAATTGCTATCTTATTGATATTACCCTAATGGCTAAGTGTAATATTGGCTAAGTATTTATGGTTAGTATAACCTGTATCAACAATGGTATTTTTAAAATGTCTCTCATATACATTTGTGAATCATGAAGATTATCACCTGCATGGATAAATATGAAGATTCATACTTCAAATTCCTTTTTTCGTATTAATGTTTCAACAGAAAGCTGATTTTGCTAGGGGTTTAAGCAACCAAATATGACATGTTATCTCCTTTTAGAGGATAGCAACTCAGATTTTGTCACTTCATCATTTCTCTATACTCTTAATTTCAACAAGCAGAGGAATGCCAATGTCCCGACAAATCTAGAACATAAGTCTTGCAGGTGGGATAATATCAGCTACAGCTAAGCTAAAGGTTTGAGAAAAACAATGGAACCCACTTTCAAACAACTCTGATTTAATGTCTTTCAAGATTGAATGGAGTGTTGATTTCATTCAGTTCTATTATAATCTGTGCATTTATCAATGTTCTCAACAAAGATAGAGCATACCAAATTTCACTGGTAGCTATAGCTTTGTTTTAAATGGATGCCAATTAATGTTAATATTATAGTATAGTTTATGTAACCAATACAATATACGTGTAGCTGATATATTATTTGGAAAAAAATGAACACAGTTCACCATGATTCAATACAAATTGTTCTCTTACATGCAAGAAACAACTCCAATACCTCTGGATTTCCCGACATCTTTTCTAGCTTTCTGAAATTTCCACAAGCTAATCACAAGTGGATCCTGCTCTGTTACATCTGCGACTAAACAGATTGTATTGTCCTTCTCATCTCAAGTATGTGAACTACCATCTATTGTTAACGCTTCACATCTAGACAATTTTTCTTCCCGTCATGTGGTGGTGTAAAGTTTGAAATGGATGCTGATTTTAGTTCATTAATCTGCTGCTCGAAACGTTCTTTCTTTAAAAGTCTTCTTATTTTGCTTATTGATTCGACTGCTGATACACGTCTCTTTATGTGCTTGTTTTTATGGGACATGTCTTCCTGTGCGTTCTTCTTTATATGAGAAAAGCAGGTAAAACATACATTTTCATAAAGTTACAATAAATGCTAATTATACCTAAGGAAATGAAATTTCTGGTAGTTACTTTCTCAAAACATCAGAATAAAATGTCTGCAGCAGTTGTCAGTCAATCTTTACTTTTCAAAAAGTCTACAAAATAGTTGATTATGTATACCCTTCAAGGTTTCTGAATACATCATTTAAAACTAATAACTACAAAACGTGATATATTTTGAGCTGCTAAACGAAAGTCAGTTGTATGTAGTATGTATAGCGCATGACGACAGGCGATGAAAGTCGTGTTCAAATGCATCAGGATTGCAAGTCATTATGTGTAGAAGGCATTATGTGTGATAGTAGTACAATTTTACGATGTTCTGGTATCCACCCCTTACAGCAATTACATTTCTAAGAAAGGTGAACATACTACCAGGCATTCGTCAATAGTACCTACAATGACATGCAAAATGGCGGAATTGTACAGGTATTTCATCATCTAGCATCCTCTGCCATACATGTTATGCTTCTGCAATAACTGACGTTCATTTAGCGGCCCAAAATAACAGATATTTCATCTTTTCATCGTTTATTATTAAATATAATTTGTTGGGTGTAATTATTTCAGAACTGAATGGTATAATTATTATAGTTTTTATTTAAATGGAACATAGTTCTCTGCAGAATTTCTGATACCAACAGATGTAAAAATGTTCCTTATTATTAGCGTCAACTCTAATCTATATACTTTTTATATCAAAAACATTTAATAAAGTAACACTTCCATGTAAGCAAAGATCACAAAGTTATTTCACATCAGCATTATATTTTCTGTTTTAGAATGATGTTAAATTCAGTAAATTGGCAAATGTCATCAATAGTGCTTTAATCTTAGCTGCAATAATCGAACGGCTTTGCCAAGTCAATTGATATAATAATGTACACACAATTAAATGATACATTATACATTCAGCTATTGAAAATAACTTGTTTTAGTATATAAGTTTTTGTTATTATAAAAGTAAATTCTACATTAATCAACTTTTAAAAAATGCAATAAGGAGCCATCCATTTAGTACGTATGCAAACATCTGTCAAAGCTTGACCCCTCCCCCTCCCTGCACACATGCACACTTTTTTACACCCCCACCCACGTGCGTATGCTTGACGCTCCACCCATAATTCGTTAGAACGGCCTATATATACTCCACGCAGAAACTATCACGGATTATTGATATTAACGTGTCTAATAAACAGATAGTCCACCGACGTTGAATGTCTGGCTGCATCAAAGAAATAAGTTGCGTACTTTTCAAATGTTTGTATAGCGTCAGCTAAATTTCAAACGCCGACCACAGTCGAGCTGGTTACATATTAGACAAATTAATACCGAGGTTATCCACGTTTCCTATGCGTACGTACGTTTTCAGTAGACCCCCATACGCAAGCTTACGCATTTGGGTTCACACCTCTCCCCATCCATGCGTACGTAGTAAATGGACGGCCTAAAAATTAGCCACACCAGTTTACTGAGAGGAAAGTAAAACTGATCAAAACATCAGCATACTCGAATCATATATATATATATATATATATATATATATATATATATATATATATATATATATATATATATATATATATATATATATATATATATATACAATAAAACACATTGGCAACATTGCTACTTTTTTGAAAAAAATTATCGGCATTATTAATTGCATAATTTCACAATAGAATAAAGTAAACTGTTTAAATAATGAAATAAACAGTCTTAAATTTTTCATCTCACTATCTATAACAATGCCCATATCTCGATTAAAATCGGGGTTTGTTTCATTAAATGCAGATTTGGATCTCTAAATGTGTCGCTCCACACTCTATTTTGATCCTCCCCTATTCTGACGCAGCTTCATAAAATTCCACTTCTCGAGAATGCATCTTTCAACGACATCGCAACCACAACATTAATTTACACTGACCATTACCGAGTCACACAGACGAACACAATTTTCGAAAATCCTATCCTTACGGTTCGGAAATGAAACAAGTATACATACCTTCAGAACAACGCCATTTCACTAATTCTATTCTTTTTCAATCAGTAAGTCTTCATAAAAAATCCTTTCTAACTAATATGATGGGGCAAATCAACTTCCTGACATAATAAGCATCCAGTCCGCTACTCAACATGTGTATGCAGCATGACGCACAGCTGATACCGTTTAGAAAGTTGTACAGTCTTATGCAGTTTTGAAGTGGATCTGTAATAACTGATTTTCAGAGTTGGTTCTTTGTTATTATAGTTTGTGGAACACTAAAAGGAATATATATTTTACGATATATTTTATAATTAAATTAAAGAATAGTACAAGGGAATATATCATTGTCATTTTTAAGCATATTTTGCTAACATCACTAAAGCTTGTAAAGTAATGAGAGGTATCACTATGAAAGGAGTAAATTTCTGACAAAGTGAAAGTAAGTACTTACGTGCGTCAAAATAAGAGAGTCCAGGATACCTGGTAAACATTGAGAAATATCATATTTTAAACAAATGAAAAATCACTTTTAAATTCATGATGAAACTTGATAATATTTCAAATGGTCCGAATCACCCTGTCATTAGGTCCGAATAAGCCCGTAATTTGGTCCTAATCAGCCAGCATTCTCTCACTCTGCAGCAACAACGAGGCGATATCTAGCTCATGCGCAGCTCAGCAGCCGCAGCACATGACTGCAATCCAGCCATTCAATCAACCTCGTGTAATCGGTACAGTGTTTGGAAGGGCAGATTTAAACTGCGATTTCAAACAGCCTCGCCATAAAAAAGAAAGACTGGCTGATGATACAATACATGACTAGAATGGCAACTTTAGTCCAGACGAACAAGTCGTTAATTTAATTCAATCACTTAATTTATTCCAGGCAGACAGCAAAGGTTTTCACTCATCGACGACGATTTACATCTTTACGTGAGCCAGTCGCAGCAATCGGACGGTGATCTTGAATAAAAGGCGAATTCCGTAAAAAGAAGCGGAAAAAAACAAAAGACCAGAAGCTGCAACTGGAACGACAATGAGATATTCAAGACTTGTGTCAATCGGTTCAGAGTCCGATATCGATTTGGATGAGGTGAAATAATATATTGATGCATACTTTTTTGTTGTTGTACCATTTCAAAGAGAGGTTGGAATACACTTTATCAGAAATACATATGTCGTAACTTGTACATAAAACTCACCCCTTTTATCTTCCTAAACTATCATTTCTAGTTAGTTTTTATTTTTTAATGTTTTCATACGGAATTTCTGATTTCACCTCCTTATCAGATTTTTGCTAACAAAGTGTATTACCATAAAAATGTGTTTCCTGTTTGACAGCAAACTGTCCTTCCAATAGCAAAGTTCACTTTTTAGTCGACAAAAGAGCCATTACTTTAAAAAAAGAAAGATGTAATAAATTACAATAATTTAGCCGGTGGTCGGTTGATAATGAAAAGGCTATGTATGTATATATTTTAATGTCTGTTTAAATCTTTCTTTAAATACGCATGTATGTATGTATATGTGCATGGAAATGTCTTTGTGTGTGTGATGAAGATTTATATTTATTTCTTTAAAAAAATTCCTGTTCCTTTCTACATATCCGCTTCATATTTCTTGCCTGAATAATAGCTCTTCAGAGCTAATGTTATTGGTTGTAATATCAAATGCTACCAGTAATATTAGTGTTTGTAATATCTAATGCGACCTGTACAAAAACATTTCTGTCTTATGTCAGATTTAATAGATGTATCAGTTGTAGAGTAACTTATCATGCTATTATTTTTTCTCATCGACTCCTGATTTTTGCAGATAATCAGTCTGAAGTTTAGGACATAATTGCTTGCAATAAGGATATCTGCATGTGGTACCTCTGTACTTGGAAACAATAACAGAGCATTCAGAAAGTTAATACAATTTAATGATCAGTCATAGGTTTGAATTATTAATTAATTCATTTTAAATTAAATTTCCAAATTTTGGTCCAGTGAAGTTTTTCTTTCTTTTTTTCCTCAGATATTTGCTAAATAATAGACCCATCCACATACAAGGAAATTATAAACCAAAATCATTTACTAATATTAAAATGAACATTTATTTCTGAACTAACATTTGCTGTTGGTCGCTATTTTAGTTTGTTTCAGATATATGAAATGTCAATATCGTGGCTCTTTTTAAAAACTGAAGCCATTACAATAGTTTAATTTTATAGTTGTCCCAATTTGTTGAGATAAGTATGGAGACAATAATGGTTCCGAGAAATACAATGAAACCTTATAAATTGAGAGATATAAAATCATATATATGACAATCTTTCTATACAATAATTGAAGTACACACTCCCTCACTATTAGATCTCTCTGTTTAACAAGGTCCCTTATATAACACAGGTAGAAATATCGATACCATGTTTAATGTATGGATCCTGTGAACAACAATATAGTGAAAGATAATATTGTCTATTCTTTTACGTTTCCTCTGTTCTTGATTGCTCATCAGGTTGTCTATTGACGAATTCAGAAGCTGTAAGTATAAAAACCTAAGCTTCACGTATTTCCCAATGTTGTTATGGCATAACATGTATTAATGAGTTGATGCTGATGGAACTGCTTGAAATATTAAATTACCATTACGTACGCGCAGGCTACGAAGCAATACAGGTAAATGCAATTTACACAAGTAGTGTACAGCTCCTCTGTTCGAGAAAGTGATGTGGCAGTCGTTAGGGACGTTGGAAAATTCATTTTCATGAAGAGCTTCTTCAAAGACACATCCAGCAATGATCGGCTGCGGAAAGGTCACGAATGTTATTCTTGATTGAGCTACTGTCGGATCCATTTCGCCGTTTCTTCAAAACTTAAAGAAAACCCTCAACCGAGTCCTTACCACAATTCACCATTTGTGACTTAATTTGCCAGCCAAACATAATAACTTAATATAAAATCACGCATGAGACTTGTTCAGCAACTTATAGTGCATTTGATTGAACATTCTTGGGGCTTTGTATGGACGATATACGGAACTTTCAACTTTGGTTGCAGTCTTGTAAAACTGAGAATATTTTAACCTGACTGGGGCATTATTTTCCACCGTGGTGTTTCACTAATTCCAACAGAGAAAACGTCATGCTCAGTAGGCAGATGTAGGGTGCTAAATACATGCATGCAAGGTCTGCAATGATATGTCTTATAATGATACGTGTCGTGTCTGTTAAGCATGATGTTTTATCTATAAAAAAGTGCTATAACGATTCTCAAAGAATCGTATCCCTCAGCAACAACGACTCCATCTGGACAAAATGTGTACCTCAACTATTGACATCCGGAAAAAAATTCGCATGATCCTGCATTCGTGTGTTCTTCCAAAGTCTGAATAATCTTTTCAATTGATTTGACGACTTCATCATTTAGTTACGACTCAGAGGTGTTCGAACTCCATACAAAAAGAGGTTATAAGTCAAAATCCATCCTTGTCTGATGACTTTTCCTTATGTGGCATCTAAATGTCAATTAAGAACAATACCTGATTTAGCTCAGCGTCATATTCGATGACGCTTGTCTAACGTCTTTACCTGGTTTGAATGAGTATGTGATAATTGCCATGTAATTTGTAACTTTGTACCATGTAATACTTCAAAGCTGCATCGTTTAAAACATCAAGACTTTAAATCACCATCTTTATTATATGTGCAACCGTACCCAACATTGATTTAATACATGAACTATGCCATAACATCTTTACAGAATGACTCCTATGATGCATATGTTGTTACAATTCAATTTGCAATTGTGTTCAAAAAGGTACTTTAATTGTGACAATTACTTTCAAAAATATACTATATTGTCCAACATCTCCTTTTCGCTACCGGTAACCGTCATAATACGACTTACATACAAGGAGATACACATCATGTTCAAATTATCATCACTGTTTTCTGATTCCTCGTAAGAATCAATGGTAAAATAAACCCACTTTTAAAAGAATGATTTTCGTCAACAGAGCAGCTGTGTTTCCCACGACAGTGTACTCGACGAAAACCTAGGAAGTGATTTTGAGCATGAAAATAATACCCTGTAGGTTTCTAAGGTGTAAGCGGCTAATCGAGGATTGCATATTTGATTTCGTGATGATCACTTTAGTCCATGTATTCTGGCATTTCTTTTTTCAGGATGTCGAAGATGAATAATTTCGGCTCCTGCTGATTTGGATTCCCAAAGTAAGACAAATGATATTTACCAAATCTACTTCCCAATCATTTTCCTGATTCAACTTAACTATCACAAACTCAGGTCAAATACTTAGCTAGTCAATGTTCGTTGGCTCTGTTTTATGAGGAGTAACTGCTTGTGTGTATGTCTATTTTGCAAAGTTAAATTTCCGATTGCTGCTCCGATGACATAATATTCCAAAAAACATGGCAGAAAAAGAAGACATTGGATACATTCCGTAAACTATGTCATACACCTGTTCTGTCTTGTACTTTTGATTTTTTTCTCAGGGTGTTCATGTTCTCCTTTAAATTTGAACTGGCAGCACAAATAATAACACTAATTTTCTTTAGTCTGACTTTATTTTATCCTTATTATCTTCCGCATTGTTATCCCATTTTAAAAGCGAACTATTGATGATGACTCAAATATAGTCCCTTAAACCGTGATTCAAACCGATTTGTTTTTAGATTCAAAATGTACACCAGGCAGGAGTGACAACGCTACTTTAGGTTTTTCAAAAATGCTTTTTGTTTGTGTAGGTATGTGAATGACTCGTTTACTGCAATCGACGAGCCATCAAAACATACCATAGTAACACTTATTTAAACCTAGCGTATGCTCAACACTTTCAACACAGCAGCTTGTTTTTGCTAAAATATGTCTTTACTGCATATACAGCAGTCTTGTGAAATCAGTTCTTTAGATTCTGAACCCTGCAATTATCTTACTTTTATGGAATTTGTTGAAACACCGATGACAAATGCAGTATCACAGTAACTTTCACATCCACACAGTGAGTTGTGTTTGTGATCGAGGAGAAATTATAACCAGTCTGTTCTCGGGCACGAATATTTCTCTATGGACTAATTAATATGTTCAAACATAATCATACATGAAACCCTTGCACAATGGTTGGTTTAGGTTTCGCTTGATTTCGTAAACATTCAACAATATCTATTTACAAAAGAATATCGGTGGCCCTGAAAAATATCGGATGATATTTGTTTGAGTACCATTAAATTAAGGACAGTCATATTTCTATGATGAGTGTTTGTAGTAAGTCAATGATAAATAAAGATGATATTAGACTATGGAACATCGTTGACACGAATGTTACAAAGAAGAACAAAGCGTTAACCCTAGGTTGACAACTGCAATTGCCCATACTAGGGTGACATGTATGTCTAAAAAGGATGTATTGGCCAAACGTTTACGACATGTGTTTGCAGTCATAGACTGCTGCATTTGTATGGGAAAATATGAATGAGATTGTTGGCTGGAAATACTACCCGACATTGAGAGTGCAGGGTATCCATCCGACAAAACAAGTTCATATTTCTCCATACAAATGCAATAACCTTTTCAGTATACGCTCATTTTTTTACTGTACCTAATTCCGAATTACACAATCGCATATTCATTATTACACCACAACACAATTATAAATGTGCAAATAACTGCGTCCAGATAAATTTGAATTTATTTGCCTATTATACATATCTTTCGAAAGAAATTTGGTCTACATTAATTTGAAATTTGGAATCATATTATGAATGAATGCGTAATACAATAATGTTTCCCTTTAATCTGGAATTAATTGATTTGTTATGTTTGTAGTTTCTACGAAATTTCGTGATTATGGACTGGCTGTGTCTGTGCCAGTTCTACATTACGTACATCGTACCTCAGCGGCAACGGAACAGCGTGCTGACATCAGCTAATGTGTTTCTGTTCTGTCATTGAATGTTTGAAATCAAAATGTGGGAAAATAGTAGATCTCTTAATTACAAATATCACAAACAAACCCCGTTATGGAATATAATGTTTATTTTATTTTGAATGCAGTAAGGAGGATATTATTGCACTTGGAATATACTCGAAATTACAGCACAATTTCGAAATATGTAATCAAGCTTGATAATCAATTATATGGCTCATGTAATTGCGGAACTAAGAAAGTACATTGCGATGAAATTCAGGATGTTAAACTGTAAGTATATTTAGAGGCATTCTTATTAAAAGATAAAAAAGACTTTGTTTTGCTCGTCATTTGCATGATATTTGTTGCGATCCAGCAAGTTTATGAAATCTGACGTATATTGCCCCCTTATTCAGAATCATTGTATCAAAAAACTTAACGCGGAATGTGACAAAGTAGCTGCTATGTGGCAGTCCACGAAACATCTGCTTTAGTTTATTCAGAAACATATTTAATCAAAACGTATAGCATCTACTACGTGAGTGTACATTATTCGTCTACAAGGTAGTAATCATACAGCCATCTCTCCACATTTCCGATATCATGCTTCATTGCATGGTTATTTTGTGACTCTACGAATTCATTCACATTGTCAACTTTGGCATATGTACCTTCAAATTTCTGAAACACTTGGTTTACTTCATTAACAGGCAAATAAAATAACTCAAATGTGCCTGAGTCTGAATCCGTTCTTCGTTTACAACTATAAAGTAGTTCCTTTATTCACGCGAGTTCTGTACGAAGTACGCGCGAGTGCAATAGCGTAGAAGTATTGCACGATTCTGACAATCTAATGTTAACAGAGAAACAAATAAGCATCTAATAAGCTGGTATATGTTTCTGCATATATGTGTATGTTACATATTTTAGGTCGGATTTCAGAAATGGCACTCAGTGTCCTTAAACATATAGTTATACGCTCATACTTTTAATCTTTGTATCCTCTATGGTCTCACTAGCTGCAAATAACGGCCTCTGGAGTGTTTGACGATGTAGATAATACCTGCATACTACTCCCGAACGTCATAAAGGTGAACACTGAACATATTTTCTGTTATTAAATAGGAGGTATACAATATAGATGCTAATCCCGTGTATTGAATTGAGAATATACATAATATAGCTCATTCAGATTGTTTGTTGAATACAATTCAACATGCTTATAATCCCGTGTGTTCGATGATGAAGATGAATCAGAGCTGTTCTTCAGATTGATTTCATGAATGTATAACCTTAGTAAAACTGTATGATTTCTAATAGCGATACAGCATACTTGGAGACCTTTAATGATGTGCATTTAACACCCCGGATAGGATGGTGAGCATATCAACATACCTACCACTTCTATATGTTTGGTGCCGAAGAAACAATATATCTACTACTTATATGTGTCTGATGTCCAATATATAACATAACATTTTCAGTCGAATTATGGTGACAATGAAATATACGTGTTGCTCCCATGTATCTAAGTGTGGCGATATTAAATATCAATCGGTTTTCGATAAGACATATGGTAACACGACATTCTTACTGTCACGTCATCACTCAGTCAGTATCATTGATGACATCTAACAGCTGGTAAACACAGTATCGAGAGAGAGAGAGAGAGAGAGAGAGAGAGAGAGAGAAGGACGGTGGGAGGGCGGGGTAAGGGAGAGGGAGAAATACAAAGATACAACACAAACTTGAAACAAGTAGTGTGATTTAAACCCTGCTAAAATAATTGTATAAGTTGGCATGTTGTACAGCTCAGGGCATTTGTCCGACCGCTATAATCTACCACTTAAGCCTCTGTCGAGCTTGTTAAGTTTATGTAAACACATGTGTTCTGGATAGTTCAGTGACGTTTTTATTTTCAATACGGAATTCTCATTTGCAGTTTGAAATGTCCACGTGGCGATTGATTTGGTTTACAGTTGGATCTAATAGTAATATAACAAGATATAATAGATTATTCGTTTGGGGATAAATATTCAGATTCTTAATAGTTGCATTCTAGTTGTATCAATATATATGAATACACAAATATTTACTGAGTTAAATAGTTATATATAGATATATAGATATATTGATAGATAGAAATATACATTAATATATATTTAGAGATATAAATTTATAGATCGTTATATTATCGATAGCAGACATGACTCATTTATGTTTAAAGTTACGTTAAAAACCCAAGTCGCACACACGCAGAGCCAAATTATAATTTGATAGATACATCGATAGACTGATATAAAGATGGATATATATATATATATATATATATATATATATATATATATATATATATATATATATATATATATATATATATATATATATATATAATGAGGACTTTGTATAGCGCCTAATCTTTAGAAACTCTAAGCATTTTACAAAATTAGACAACACATATAAGATAAAAAAGCATATAAAGATATAATTACCAAAACTAACACCATGAAATTAGAAAACATTTTTTTTTAAAAAAAAAAACATGCTGGGAACATTTAAGGTAGGAAACATTATTAGTTCTTTAAATTTGTTCTTCGAGTCGAAATAAGTGAGCTTTGAGAGCACTCTTGAATGGGATCACTGTGTCTTTGTGTCTAAGTTCAGTGGGTAATTCATTCCACGTTGCTGGGCCCTGGTATGCAAATGAACGCTGTCCATATGACTTTCTTTTCAGTATGGGAATAATGAGTATATGATTGTCAGAAGAGGTGCGTAAGTATCTTGCTGGTGTGTACACGTGGGTGAGGTCGGATAGGTATGTTGGACTGGAGTCCGACAGTGAAACGTAGCACAGAGAACACATTTTGTGTTTGATTCTGGATCGAATGGATAGCCAGTGTAGGGTACAGAGCAGCGGGGAAGTGTGCTCTTATCCTGGTATTCTAAGTATGATCCGAGCAGCTGTGTTTTGAACTTTTTGAAGTTTCTAGATCAGATATTGAGATGAATTAGACATAACTGAGTTGCAATAGTCCAGTCTTGAAAGTACTAATGAACACTCAAGTGTTTTAGTGGCATCAACTGAAAGATTTTTAAGAATTGAGCTGATGCGTCTCAGCTTAAGGTATGCAGCCTTGCATATGTTCCTGACATGTTGGTGCAATGTGAGACCACTATCCAGAGTAACACCTAAGTTTCGTACTGATTGTGTGAATTTAATGTTGGTGTTGCTGATATTATTGTTTGAGGTAAGGATGTGAATGAGAAAGTATTTGTGTATATATACTGGTCAGTATAATATCGCTGTGTGGGACATCTTGCCACACGTCTGCGGCATGATTTCCCGGTGTAAGACATCAGTATATACTGAAACACTGCAGACATGACTCATTTATGTTTAAAGTTACGTTAAAAACCCAAGTCGCACACACGCAGAGCCAATTATAAGCCTAATCAGTCAGCAGTACACACTGTATTTCATCGATGTAAAGAGTCTATTGTGTGTAAATACAAACTTGAATGAAAGAAATCAATGTTATCACGAACACTATAATTTCAAAACGGTCTGCAAGCACAACTGATATTGTTTGAATTCCTGCCCCCATGGATGAGTTTTGATAGTCAGATGGTAGCCTGGAATTACAAAATGCTAATTCGTAATATTACTCCAACTTGACGTTTGGAAGGAATCTTAGCTGTACTATTTCAGTCCCAATAATCTTTCTTAATCATTTTCAGTGGATTTCGAAACGAGTACTAAGTAGATAGATAATGGTAACTCTGAATCGTACTTGTTGACAATGAATGATCTTCGATGAGTACCACAATGGAGCAGGTAGATGTTTCATTTGTCTACAAAGTCAACTTTATTCAGTTGCACCAATATTTGCGGTTCAAATAATCAACTATATAGATTACAATTTACAATACGTTGACATATACAACTACATAATTGACATATATATTTATATGCATAGTTTTGTGATCTAATTATCGCTTTTATATTAAATGTTTTTACCTCACTATATTAGCATTTATTCTTCTATTTCAGGCTCGTGAGCGTACATGAATATTTTCATCTAACACGATTTCACATGTTGCCATATTTATTTTAGGTTATTTTTGTACCATTTCAGTCGTGTGATTATCATTAAGGATTTTCGTCCGATACAATTTTCATAATGGCGAGAAAGACACGACCATTGATTTGAAGAAGCCTGAAGCTATTTTCGCTAAATGTAATTAAAGAAAAATAGCGTTGGTCAATATGATTTTAATAGATTTCAGAATTTGTTAGGGTAAACAAAATTTAATACGTGGCTAGAACAAGCTAGCCCTAAATTACATAATTAAATCCCACATACAAATATATAAGCTCCATTCTAATAGTTCAGTCAAACACTACTTCTATAGGTGCCAGCCCGTCTTGAGTTGACAATGAAGAAAATTACAAGTGTATTTGTTTACTGTTTCTTAGCATATTTTCCAAAGGGTACGTATCAATCTATATATCTAGGTACCAATCTCACTCTGTATGAGTCTCTCCGCCTGTGTCTGGCTGATTGTCCCTGTATATGTCTTAATATCTGTCTGTATGCCTCTCTCTTTCTCTCTCTCTCTCTCTCTCTCTCTCTCTCTCTCTCTCTCTATATATATATATATATATATATATATATATATATATATATATATATACTATGTATTGGGTGTTCTTTCCCTTTCTTTTACATATTATACTACAAACGCACCTATTTAAGAGATGCATTTAGCATTGAGAATGATTGCATGTTAAGATAACAGCTATCCTAGCAGGGATTTTCCTGAGCTTTTTGAAATTACCGTTTTAAGCGTTATATGTACTAAGTGTCACATAATTCCTATTTAATCATACAACGAAATTAGAAAATGTGGCAGAATTGTATACAGCCAAGCAACCTGAGATGAAAAGCTAGAAGCTACATTATAATCTAAAACAAGCATCTGGAAAGAGATATCAGATCGCAATTTTTTTTATACAATTTTAAGAATTTACGAGATTCATAATATTATTGACAAATTTTAAAATTGAATCAGCTCTTTCATAATTCCTAATGCATTATATTTTTTTTCTTATTCATCTGCATCATAATATATGTATATATATATATATATATATATATATATATATATATATATATATATATATATATATATATATATATATATATATATATATATATATATATATATATATATATATATGGGGGACTCATTTTCTAAAGTATGCTATTTCAAAACATGACAAGAGCAAAGACGATGACTTTATTTGCAACTCTATCCTTATCACTTGACACTATGCATATAGAAGCGTATGCTTGCGATTAATGAAGACTGAGTAAATAATAATTCACTTTGATTCCACTTTTGTTTGCAGAATTACATCAGCAACAATATTATTATTAGATGTAAGTTGCTTTCATCGGCATCACCAATTAGAAACATTTAACCATGGAAACAAATAAAGAAACTGAGTAGAAACCTATGCTGAAGTCGTCTAAAAATTATATTAACCGACATACCACATAATGGTTTAAGGTTTGTGCTATATTGCATTCTAAGTAAAGCGGAAATGCTATACATCTATCCATTATATAGATTGGCTTCTTATTCCTGGTAATTGGAATAATGCCTTTGTCAAACTCTTATAATTTTGTGATAAGTGTTTTTCTAGTAGTCCACAATCCCATAATACCCAAATGAATGTGGACGGAACTTTTTAGTCTTTAGCTTAGCCCGGCTTTATATTCAGCATGTTGTTCCGACACATAAATCCATCGTTTTTTAAGCAGAGGAGGGAATTTAAACATTTGGTTGCTAAGCTGTTTCGTTCTTCAGTTGATAAACGCATCTGGATAAGTATACGTACTGAAATTAGTACGATAGTCTTCCGTACAGCTTGGTCTCTGTTCTACAGCGTTCAAGATATTATCTTTCATATTTGCTATCAAGGATTAATTCTGCCACGAATTTGTATTTATCTTCCCGATTCCTGATAGCATTCATTATTTTATGTAAAAGTACGTATTACGTATGTATTTGCAAATGAGGTAAAATATTGAACAATGTCTTTTCCAAAACAAAACACCAAATATTTTATCAAAGTAATCAACATATATTGAATTATTACGAACATCAATATATGATCTTCATTGTGGAAATTGGGATTAACTAAAAGATGTATTAATTTTTTTACGTATATATTTTTATTGATTCCTGCGTTGCCTGATCGGTACCTTAATGTCGGTCGTCTGTTCGTTCAAATAAAACCTTAGTTTATCTCCATTTTGCCAGCAACCACAGACTCAGAAACAGTCTGGCTGAAAGATGTAACCGATCTACTTCCGACAGACAAGCGAACACTCAGAGATCATGACTTACCTGACAAGTTGTCATTTCTCCTCAAACGCAAGTCACATACTCTTACCTTAAACTTGAAGAGGAATTATGATATTGATCCTAATGCTGACATGTATACTGTGAGAAAATTAAATGACGGCCGATACCTTCTGGAAACGACGGATAATGTGGAAAGGGAGGTAAAGTTTCATCGGATTTCTTGTTTTATGAGCACAGACCTTGTCATACCCATCAAGTGTGGCTGGTTAGAAATTTAAATGTGTCCCATCAAACACATTAATAAGTACCTAAAGGTTTTATATTTGTAGAAATGTAGACGTCGATATATTTATTTGCAAGTTTAACTCACATACGGATTTCAATAAAAAAGGGATATTTCCGTTTGACTTTTGGATTATGTAATTTAATTAGATATATGAACATCTTTTTCATACTCAAATTAAATTTAATTTAATTTTTAATAATTTGCTTCAGGTTGAGTGTTGTGATTCTAGTTGTTTGATTAGTTTAATTTGATATTCCGAATTTGTATGCATTGTGCTTACGACCTCATTCATTTATGCCTTAGTTTCTTAAGATATATGGTGGCATGTTGCACATCAACAGGCAGTATCGGTCCTTTAGGTTCTTGTATATGATCTAAGTTCATTCTGTTATGTCATCGTTCTTCCTCGACTATTCTCTTGCTTGATTCCTATGCACTTATATTAAATATCTTTGTATTCGTGTGATCATTTGTAGACTCCATTATGTTTCACCATCTGAAGTAAAATAGGTCTTCTTCCTTTTTTTAATTTGGTGTTGTTTTACTATATAGCGTGTGTGTGTGGCATACTTGGCAGTCAGGCGACATCGCTCTGGTTAATTTCATCCATGGGCATAGAGGACATGCACTAGTTCTGATATTTCACCTGCTCGTTCATCGCTTCTAAAAGTAGCTTCCATACAAAGGTCTGTAGCGCCAGAATGGAAGAGATTCTGTGAATGTGAGCAATGATGTGTGTTATCTTATCAAGGCCCATTGTCAATGGTGAAATGTTTCATGGATAATTTTATGGAATCTTTGAACTTCTTATTTTCACCAACCTTACATCGCTTCCTCTATTTCGGCTTTTATGTGATCAACCATGGTAGTCGCTCTTCTGACTTCCAGGCACCGTGAACTGCCCATGTTATGAGTGATTACAATAGTAAAATGTGGATGTTTGGATGCTTGGAATATCTGCTCGTATGAGAACCTCAGTGCCTGTGCCCTGGCACTGGATCCTCATCCTCTTCCGTTTCCACATAAAGCCCATTGTCCTATTATTTGTACACTGATTAGCAGATGTACATATAGTCCTCTGGCAAGTTGATTATAGCGACTGTTAATTGTACCTGGTTGTGCACACTGTAATTTTCAAATAGAGTTGACTTTTGTGTTGTTTGTTTCTAAATGCTTTTGCATTAATTTAATCATCGGGCATCAACAGTGAATATATTTTAATATCCGTTGCAGTTATTCGCTCTTCGACCACATTATTCAGCTCATTGCAGCAGTGAAATATTTTGATTTAATTGTATCAGAAACATTTGCATTAGCAACCATTAATATATGTGCTCTGTAATAAAATATAATTTATGTTACGAACCTGAATGGCAAAATATACGTCTGTGCCAAAGAGACTTTTGCTTGGATATATTTTGCATCAGACCAATGATTTTATTTAGAAACAGATGCCTCATAAATTGCCAGTGGTTCTCTTAATCTCCTCTCTGATGTATTTTTTATTCATTTGTATATGGTGCGCTCGATACTTATTAAGGACACAAAACGAGTTATGGATGATAAATTTTTAATTTACCTAACTAACAAATCATTATGTTGTACAATGCATCTGAATGCCACTTTCTTCATTTCTAATAGTTTTATGTTCGGCTGAATTATGTCTGTGTTTGTATTCTTATTCTTGGTTCCTTTTGGTTGTGCGAACTCAATTCATGCCAAGTGCATTCATTCATGTTTTCATTATATACCGTCATCTCTGTTTAATCTCTCACTTTCATGAATATAGATATCTTTCAAATTCTCATAGTTATATATATATATTTTATACGTCTCTGACACGCCACTTTTTATCGCTGTACTGGTTATGAGAGGGCAGTTAGATATTGATTGAAAGTGATAGAAGTGTTCACGTGCATAAATCAAGCTTCAGCTTACGATTAAATACCCTATGTTTATACGCACCTAGCGGCTGTTAAAAATACCCACTACGTAATCATCCAATAATGAATCAATGTCAACTTGTATTACCTACCCGGTTACGTACCTACTGACTTACCTACCCAGATAAGTAATTTAAGTACAAAACTTACAGAGATGTCAACATAATTATGTGCACATCTATCTACGTGTTTAAGTGCTTACCTACTTCTCTACGTACATTCGAATCTAAACATAAACCTGTTTACTTAAACAGGATGTGGCTTACTACCAAGACACGGAAAATGGGGCATTCATGACTGCCAGATGTGTCAAAAGGTCAAACGGACAGTGTGAGGTGCTCATCGTAAGTATATTAGTACGATATGAAACATACATTATTTTGACAGTCTCCAGCCAAACTGCGTTACACTCTTTCTCGAAGTTCATATGCAATTATTGATTAAACAATTTTGTTATGTTGCTTTTAGAACTATATAGTGGAAATTAAAACGATACAGACACTCTAGTCCAGCTGGATATATACGGAACTACTTTAGTGGATAATTTAGGACACGTAAGTGTTAGCGACGTTGTTAAACATATTCTACTTGCTACTATTCGGACTAAAGCTGTTTTGTCGAATTGACTAAAACGATGCTTAGGTAAACCATGATATATACTCTACCATTGCTAAAATACTCGAATTCAAAGCAAGAATGATGTTCTTTCTTTCTTTTGTGCCATTAATAAGGCATGCATTTCATTAGAACTTGACCGCTTACATGCGTATGTAAACCAGCGTGAAAACAGTTGTTCACGAATTAAAGGTAATACCATTTTGAGATGGTATAATTTTCTTCTAATATTTCATAGCAAAATAATGTTTGCTAGCATGGGTGTCTTTTTCCTAAAACATCCTCATATTAATAAGTTTCTATTAACTGCATAAAGTGAAGGATGTAGAATGGTGACATTCGCGTTCTTTGTACATTTTATCTTACATTCATATATGCTTATATCTAATTCTTAAGACACAATCCGAGATGGAATAAAACTGTTTTTTTTATATCTATAACAGTATGTGCATTCGAAAATGCCCATGGCGATATTTGAAAAGTATGTCTGTAAAATTCGTAACCCATGTGACTTGCTTGACTCATTATGGATGTCTTCGCTTTTGTGCAAATGAATTCAGAGATGAGGTAGAATAAAAAGGAGATTTAGCTGCATTACACTGAAATGCATTCACAATTGAAACTTCACTATTCTTTTTTCTTCAAATATCCACATTTTCTAAATAGACTAAAACTACTCTATTAAATTTAGCACGCTACGTTTTAAGCTGATAAAAGGTCTGCAAAGTGTCATGTTGTATTTGTAAATACGCAACTTAATCGGCACCATTAACAAATGAATATATATATATATATATATATATATATATATATATATATATATATATATATATATATATATATATATATATATATATAGATAGATAGATAGATAGATAGATAGGTAGATAGATAGATAGATTGATAGATAGATAGATAGATAGATAGATAGATAGATACATAGTAAAATAACCGTGCCTCTATGTCATTTTGATGGGGGTCTTTTACCAACGCATTTATAAATATATGGCATAGAAAGGGACAAAATACGCAACTATGCCTGTTATCAACATTACAAGTAAATGATTCATTATAATGCCATTTCCTTTCCACATATTAATACCGATCCTAGAGACTACAACATTTTTCGGTCACCAATATGCCACTGATTTTACTTGATTAATAAAGTACAAAGATTAGAAATGTCTAAATACAAAACAAGAAAAGCATCATTATTTTCTAAAATGTTTACGAATCATTGGATGAAGCGAATTTTCGATCATCTTCTTGTACATTTTTGAAAAACCATTCTGAGACCATTGTCATCTCACTTTCTAAGTTTGGGTTCGAGTCTCTGGCTCGGATAATTTCGGAATGGAATAAAATCTGCAGGTGGCATCCAGTGTGCCTTTGATTCTTACCGGAGGTTTCCTTGGCTATCTATACTGGCCGCTGTGAATAGCCTATCATGCATTTAAATAAGGTCAACAGACCCCAAAAATAATGTCATCTGTTGAGTCAGGTCTTTGGGAAAATATACTAAGACAATTGATTAAATCCACAGCACGAAATCGGGATAAAATCGGTGATTTATGTTTCTTGATCTCAATATAAGATACACCTGATACACATCGAAAATCCACTTCTACTAGTCACTTATCAGTGGAGTTTAAGGTGCCATTGTAAAACCTTCTGCTGAAGAAACCAAGACTAGACCATAACGACTTAAAGAACTACCGCCCTGTTTCTAATATCCCATTCATATAAAAAATCTTTGAAAAGGTTGCTCTATCAAAGCTTGTATCTCATCTGAATTCAAACAGTCTTTTTAGCAATGTACAATCTGCATATCGCCCTTGCCACATTACGTAAACTACTCTTCTTAAAGTAGTTAATGACATTCTCTCTGGTTTGGACAGCGGAAAGATTACAGTCCTCACCCTCCTTGATTTGTCTGCAGCATTTGACACAATATATCATGATATATTACTTCACTGTCTCCAGCATGTATTTGGCATTGTACTGTCGTTCAAGTCCTACTTGGTCAACAGGACAAAGAATGTCTCTGCAAATGGAATACACTCCAGCCCAGTTGATCTATGTTGTGGTGTTCCACAAGGGTCTGTTCTTGGACCTGTTCTCTTCATGCTATACACTCAGCCGCTCTCAAGTGTCGTAGATCATCATGCAGTGTCTCACCAATTGTACGCTGATGACACCCAAATATACAAATCAGCCACCCAACTGAAGTTGATGCTACCATCCAAGGTGTAGAGAGGTGCATTTTTGATGTGAAATCATGGATGACATCTAAAAAGCTGCAGATGAATGACGATACAACTGAGTCCATTCTAATCACAACACAAATACTTTCTCGTTTACATTCTTTACCTCAAACAATAAATATCAGCAACACCACCATTAAATTCACACAATCATTACGAAACCTTGGTGTTCTCTCACATTGCACAAACATGTCAAGAACATATGCAAGGCTGCCTATCTTGAGCTGAGACGCATCAGCCGTATTCGCAAATATCTCTCAGTTGATGCCACTAAAACACTTATGTGTTCATTAGTACTTTCAAGGCTGGACTATTGTAACTCAATTATGTCTGGTTCATCTCAATATTTACTCCAGAAACTTCAAAAAGTTCAAAGCACAGCTGCACGGATCATACTCAGAGTACCACGATCAGAGCACACATCCGCGATGCTCTGTTCCCTATACTGGCTATCCATTCGATCCAGAATCAAACACAAACTTTTTTCTCTGTGCTACGTTTCACTAACGGACTCCAGTTCAACATACCTATTCGACCTCAGACATGTCTACACACCAGCAAGATACTTACGCTCTTCTTCTGACAATAGCATGCTCATTATTCCCACTATAAAAACAAAGTCATATGGACAGCGTTCATTTGAATACCAGGGCCCAGCAAAGTGGAATGAATTTCCTACTGAACTTAGATACAAAGACACAGTGATCCCATTCAAGAGTGCTCTCAAAACTCACTTATTTCGACTGGAAGAACAAACTTAAAGACCTAATAATGTTTCCTACCTTAAATATTCTCAGCATGTTTTTATGTTTTCTAATTTCATGGTGTTTGTTTTTGTAATCATATCATTATGATTTTTCTCTTATAGGTGTTGTCTAATGTTGTAAAGCGCTTAGATCTTCTAAAGATTGAGCGCTATACAGAGTCATTATTATTATTATTATTATTATTATTATTATTATTATTATTATTATAATTATTATTATGCTAGTTTCACAATATTGTGAAATCCTCGCCTGGACAAGGTATTGCCTTATTATTCTCATCTATGTATGAGCAAACAACGAAAGCAACTATTTTCACAAAGACTTTAGACAACCATTGCAAAACTGATATCTGCTTTATTAAAAGAAATCAACCTCTACTGAACTCCTTAGAATTGGCGTATCTTAAGCAGAGTTTGGAAGATGTATCTATTACTTTGTCTTAAAACATAGGTTAATTGTGGTATAGATTTGACAATATTTAAAATAATTTCGTCCGTTACGATAAAGTTCTAATACTCAACTGATATTTAGGCAAATTCCTTTTTCATATACATCTGTATTTCATATTTTCCTCACACTTTAGTTTTTAATTTGTGTCCTTAACGTATTTGAAATATCATTAAATTACTTGTAATATTACCTTAATAAACACCATAATTGTGTTATGTTATAGTAGTATAATTAGACAGACACGTACTTATTTATCAGCTTGAATCGTGTTTAAATGAGAAAAACTATGTGCACATAAAAACTTCAATTTTAATAAATCACCAATCAGAGCTATATATCACGGAATTGTGTATGATTTATATCAATATGTATATGTGATCAAAAATATACTCGGGTTTCGTTGTTGTGTGCAATATCACCAGCGGGTGGTTTATTTTTTTCGGCTTTAGTTATTTCGAATTAATGAGCGCAACTCAACCCATCCTGCATGTGCAAATTGCCTGCAGTGAAAACCTAAGTACCTAGCTGCGCATATATGTCACAGCGAGTATACATATAGAGCAAATTTTCTATAAAAATTACACTTCGACGAGTCTTGTCAGAAGGCTTACCTCTTTACGGGAGCAAATCGTCAGCTGTAGAGCTGCCTTATACATGGTTTGGTGATGTGGAGTCACAGAAATCTCTGTGGTTTCTTGTGACTTCTACGCTGTGTCTGGTGACGTTGGTTCGGAAGAGTGTACTGGTGTTCTCAATGGGAGGGACCAAGGCTTCGCGACTATAGGGTCTGTGTTAAATATGAGGGCTCTCTAGGGATCATTCAACACACAGGGAGGAGAGTACCATGCGTGGGGGCTCTTTGACCATTGACTAGAGCGGGTGGAACAGGAGATTTGGCGCCACGATAGTTATATATATATATATATATATATATATATATATATATATATATATATATATATATATATATATATATATATATATATATATATATATATATATATATATCACGTGTTCCATGTTATTGTTATTTTCATTATTGCTATCTGAGCAAAATTACATGTATTCACATTTCAATATCGCTATATGTGCGATAGATTCATAATTTCATTCAT
Organism: Sinohyriopsis cumingii; assembly: GCA_028554795.2. NCBI lineage: Eukaryota > Metazoa > Mollusca > Bivalvia > Unionida > Unionidae > Sinohyriopsis > Sinohyriopsis cumingii. Next base: position 5,417,152 of record JAPYKE020000037.1, on the reverse strand, counting down.
TCCCATTTCAATATAGTTATGAAAGAACGATTCATAATTTCATTCATTCACATTTCAATATCGTTATATGAATGATAGATTCATAAATTCCTTCATATTCCAATATCGCTTGATGAATTGGTACATTGATGAGTTGATAGATTGATGAATAAATGAGTATTATATTGATAAGTTCATAAATCACATGCTTTGGTCACCCTTGGTGTAAAATAAGACCTTGTTTATATTGGGGTGTTGATCATATAATTTTATTTGTTGATCGGGTGATAGGACGTTCTTCACGTTTGTTTAAAATTCCGTTCGTTAAATTCATCTTTGAGTTTTCTCGTGAGTTACTTGTTGTTGATTTTTCCATGTTGGGAACTTTATAATTTTCCTTTCCTCTTTTTCTAAATGGTGTCAGATTTGTTCATATTTAATTTGCGTTAATACATAAACATTTTATTAACGCAGTTGCTTAAGTTCACTAATCCAGTCCCAATCCGGCTTCATCTTGTGACACTATCCATTGTGTGACCCACACAGGTGACATGTCCATTTTATTCCAGTTATGGGTCTGTGGCTTTTCAACAAAAGCGTGATTAAGAAGTCCAAATATCAAAGACACAACTGTCACTACCAATGATGTTTTAAATGACAAGATGAATGAATAAACAAAGAGCATGCAAACACAATCTAACTATTAACCCTTATATATATATATATATATATATATATATATATATATATATATATATATATATATATATATATATATATATATATATATATATATATATATATATATATATATATATATATATATATATATATATATATATTTTTTCTGCATCCTACACTAGAACGGAAACATTAGAATCAGAGACAAAAATTATGATCTTCAACCATCGAAGACTGGTTTCACATCAAGGAACATCTTGGCAATTACGGATCTTCTTGGCAAACGCTATTTTCTGAAGGACCAGTCAAATATCGAAAGAGACATATCATTTATACAGGACCGATTCAATATCGGAAAAGAGATGCCAGTTCAACAGGACAAATTATATATCGAAAGAAACCAATCATTTATGCAGGACCAAGCTCATATCGAAAGAGATATGATAGTTGAACGAAAAGGTCTGTAAAGGTTATTTTATTTAGCATATATTATATTCACATAAAAGTTTGGTACCATTTGCTTAAGTCAAGTAAATTAAAACATTTAGCTGAAGCAAATTACATTTATATAGTAATAACGAAAGGCGCTTATTGAGAATTAATGATTCCCTTGCTTGCTTAATCTCTGTTGTATTTCAAATAGGAACATGACCACCGTTTATCGTTTTATCAATTGTAATGTAATGACGTGTTTGCTTTCATCATTGAACATTTTAACCGAAGTGTACAGAGAATAAGTAAATAGCGCTCGCGTAGGGTGGTGGTTGTTTCTTTGATTTCTTTTCTCACAAACGTTCTTGATTCAGGCCTAAAATTTATATTTTTCATTGTATTGAAGGTAAGTGACAGTATTTTTTGAGGATTAAATTCTTCTTGAAATAATGACTTTGTATGAAAGAACATGCTATTTAACGATATCACTACAATAGACATATAAGCATATTCATGTGAATAAGACTAATATATGAACATGAAGATTGATATATATATATATATATATATATATATATATATATATATATATATATATATATATATATATATATATATGTATATATATATAGATAGATAGATAGATAGATATATAGATATACATATATATATAGATATATAGATATACATACATATATACATATATATATATACATATGTTTTTATATATATATATATATATATATATATATATATATATATATATATATATATATATATATATATATATATACATATATATATATATACATATATATACATATATATACAAATATATACATATATATATACATGTATATACATGTATATATATACATGTATATATATACATATATATATATGTATATATATATATATATATATATATATATATATATATATATATATATATATATATATATATATATATATATATACATATATATACATAGACATATATATACATATATATACACATATACATACATATATATATACATATATAAACATATATATACATATATATACATATATATACACACACACACACACACATATATATATATATATATATATATATATATATATATATATATATATATATATATATATATATATATATATATATATATATATATTTATTTATATTTATATATGTGTGAGTGTGTGTATTTTCTTACATCATATACAATCCACAGATAAAACAAAGACAGAATACCACGTCAAGGTACTCGTGATCCTAGATTCAAGTGTATGGGACTTGTAAGTGCCAACTCTGTATAACAAACACACACAACAATAGATATTTATAGGTTACTGCATTTGTATGGGAAAATATGAACTAGTTATGGGATGGAATACTGCACGACCTTGGGAGTATATCCATCCGACAAAGCCAGTTCATATTTTCCCAGACAAAGGCAGTAACCTTTTTATTATATGCTCATTTGTTCATTCTACCTAAGGTTTAATTATATAAACACAATACACTACAAGAAACAACGTAAATGAATGTATGCCGCATTCCAAGCTAAATACACAAGCGCATATTCATCATTACACAAATCAACATTATTACTGCGCACATAACTCCGTCCAGATAAATTTGAACCTAGTCGTGCGCTTGACATAACTTTCGAAAGAAAATGGCGTGTCTAGTTAAAATTGAAATTTGGAGTCATATTGTGAATGAATGTGCATTGCAATAACTTTTCCATTTGATCTGGAATGAATAGATTTTGGTACTTTTTTCGATTCTACGAAATTTCATGATTATGGACTGGATATGTATGTAACAATTCCACATGAAATACATGGGACTGAAGAAGCTAGGGAGAAGCGTGTTGACATCTGCAAATGTGTTTATGTTTCTGTCATTGAGTGTTTAAAATCATAATGTTAAAAAAAATATGAAGTTTTTCAATTGCAATTATCAAAAAGACGTTATGAAATTTAATGCTTATTTCATTTTGAGTTCGGTAAAGAGGATGCAATTGCATTTATCATCGAAATTAGAGCACAAGTTCGAATTGTGTAATCCAGATTGAAAACCTGTGACATGGCTCATATAATTCGGATTGGTAGAATTAAGAAAATACATTTTGAGGAAATTCAAGATGTAAAACTGTAAGTATATTTTATTTTGCCATCCTTGTCACCAGCTAAAGAAGAGATTATATGACTTTTCACTTGTATGTTATTTGTAAGGACATTAGCTTGCGTCTGTTATAAAATGTAGCTAGCCTAAATCCGTAACATTGTATCCACATTTAATATGCCAAAGCATTTGTGGCAGTCTACGAAACATCTGTTTTAGTTCATTCAGAAACAAATTTAAACAACCACAACGTAAAGAGCCTCTTACGCGAGTGTACATGATTTGTGTACAAAATCAAAAGTGCTGGCGTCTGCGTCTATTGTCTGCTTACAATAGAAAGTAGTTCCTTTCTGCACGTGAATGCTATATGTGTATTGTCGCGCGAGGACATTATCGGGTAATTTTGAACGATTCTAACAATGTAAAGTTAACGGGGAACAATGAGCAATATATATATATATATATATATATATATATATATATATATATATATATATATATATATATATATATATATATATATATATATATATATATATACAGAGAGAGAAAGAGAGAGAGAAAGAGAGAGACTTATACCAAGTTATATTTATATACCATGCTATTTGTCACCGTTTATGTAAATATTTATCATTTTCCTTCTGTCTATGTAAAAAATACGTATATATATATATATATATATATATATATATATATATATATATATATATATATATATATATATATATATATATATATGCATGTTTGAATGTATGTATTCATTTATATAGATATATAATATCAATGCATATGGGTAGATACATCGGTAGGCATATGCTTGAATTTATGCATATATAATTCACACTTGCAGATTTGTATCGACGTTAAAGTTTGCATTCATGTATGTATACTTTCCACTTGTAGATTTATATCGTTGGTAAATTCCTCAGTGGATGTCACCAGAAGGGAAGCTAAGGCAAACCAGAATATCAGAAGATATTTCGCACATATTATAAACGGTGTAAGTATTGTTCGCAAATCTACATGTTCATCTAAGGTATATTCTGAATTTGTTTAAAACGAGAAGATATATAAACGAATCGAGCCTGTTCAAGGTGAACCAAATAAATAACTTTGTAATTGCTCGCGCTGGAGTTTTTATTTTAATTACTTAGATGCGACACTCCAAATATATTTGTTCAAAAGTTCATCTCAGTTTAGTATAGTTTAGTTTTCTTAGTGAACCCGTCCATTGCGTCCTATTCTTTTCAGTAAGCAACGTCTGCTGTAAAATTGTAAAACTGATGTTATATCCTGTTTGATAACAAAAAGGGTCACATGTTCGTTTTTTGTCTCCACAGGTGATAATTGATAGAATGGGGTGTAACCTGTTAAAAAGACTGGAAACGAAATGCATAATTTTGATCACTTTTATTCCAGATTTGTAAATTATATTCGCTATGAAAAATTGTCTTTATTATATTTATAGGTAGACCAACTCTACAAAGGAATTGACGATCCTGATATATACATCAGTGTCAAGATTCGCGCATTCGTTGTTTTCCAGGTAGAATATGTTTCAATCTTTGGATACCTACACTTCATTGCGTTCTGTTATCGTGTATGATTTGTTGGTGAACACCCAGCATTATTCAGATATGTCATTGCACAATTGTAACATTCTGATAATGAATAAAATGATATTTTTTCCATCACATAATAGTTAGCATTTCTGCTACTGCTAAATATGCGTACGTTTCTACTTCAGCTGGATGCATCTTTGATACATTTATTGGATAAATAATCAGATTGAATTACTTTTTATGACAATACCAGTTTGTCAATATGTACTACTGTAATTCATCAAATTTAGTTACAAAGAATTAGTGTTACCGCGCAAAAGGTGAGATACACTAAAATACTTGCATCATACACCATATATAATACCTCACTGATATTATATTGCTTGTTCAACACGTCATGCAGTTCTCATATTTACGATTATACACTACCTTTATAATTCTTGTCAATTCAAAGTATGTAGCTAGACTATGTATCAAACTGCACCAGGTTGAACGATTATGTGAGAGTACATTGTACCATGCCATGTCAATAATGAAGCGTTTCAACGATGATTTTGTGGAATGTTTGAAGTGTTTGCATTATTTTCCTCCATCATAAAAACTTTCTTAGTTGTTTTCTGACATACAGGTGACGTAACCTGCTCATCTAAATAGTGATTTCATTAGAAGGCAGCAAATGCCTGGAAGGCCGAATCCGCGTGTGAACATATTTGTATGGGAACATGCCTTAGTGGCTTTTCCTCTGACAGTCCAATTGAAATGGTTCAAACAAGCCATGGAGTTAGTACGACGTCCAGTTTTCGCAGGGACACAGACGGGTTATCAATACAATGACTTGTTGACATTCAGCTTTGTTAGCAATTTGATGCGCCAGCAAACCAAGGGATATGCTTGATTTCGATACGCCTGCACTTGACAGTGTTTTGCTGAGATAGGTGATAGTTCCCACAGACACGGTTTTTTGTTCATTACTAAGATGGTAGGCTTTACGCACGGCTTACCTGGTATCGGTTGATAACTAACCTTTGTGTTTTCAATACTGATTGCTTGACTGCAATTGTCACTAGTCGTAGAGAAATGGTTCATACTATTTTGCATGTCATACTCTAATCATTCATGCAGTGATAATCGTCCAAAAATAGATTATTAACAGCCGCTTCCTCTAAATTGGTCTTCGCCCGTAGTCTCTTCAGATATATTGACTTGCCATTAGACCAGTGTCTAATGTTAGTCTCAGCGTCAAAGTCAAGGATGGCATCAGTATGTAAAGCAAAGAACATCAAGGTGAAGAGTAATGAGACAATCACACTGATTTACATCAATCCATTGTTACATGTTAATAGTTTTTGCCCAGTTTTGCCCATAACCGTTTGCTACACATGTCTATATCATCTGAAAGCTTCCCCCTAATATCGTATGTGTCATTATGGAGCTCTGTGCGTTTGGTTGATTGATCATTACAAGTTTGTTCAACGCTTGTCAGCTTCCGATTTAATTATATTTTCCACCTTTTCATAACTTTTGCGATAAAATGCTCCTATTCAAACAAATGGTTAGCAGCAAGAGATAAGTGTAGTGGATCATAAAGTTTGCTGTTAGTTGTATCACAAAATGGTTACATTTAAATTTTCTAGGTTTCCATAGTTTGGAATAAACAATACGTTATTTTGGTTGAATTAAATATATTGTATTCATTTATAGGTGGTGGTACAAATATTGGCACTGGTTGAGTTATAAATTAAGACTTTGATTCAATTATGGGTTCAATTATAGAAGTTATCCAGTTATAGGTACAGTGTTTGGTATAAGCATGGAACAATCCTTTATGCACTACTGCATCACCTGTCTCAAACAATATATTTCTACCATTTGAATTAATATATATATGCCACGCTTTCAGTCAAAATAAAGGCACATTACATATAATATTTAACTAACACACATAAATACATTTTCATTTGTCTTTCAGTTTGGATTTGGCACATTATTTTCAGTACCTTATATATATCTTGTACATAGGTACCCCATCAAGCAGATTGGTGTATACTTATAGCACCGATATTTATTGTACTACAAATAGTTTAAATACTATACATAGTACAAATGACATACATAGTAGAAACATTATACATAGTACAAATTGTGTAAATAGTAAATAGGATGCATATTACAAATAGAAGACATATTATAAATATAATATATAATACAAATAGTATACATAGTTCACATACTACACATAGTACGCATAGTATGCATAGTACAAATAGTATACAATGTTGACTTTGGACAGATAATTCACATAGGAGAGATAGTTTTCATAACACATATAGTTCAAATAGGACAACTATTTTATATAGTACAATGTGTGTGCATTTGTGTGTGTCTGTGATCTGGATTTTTCACATAGATTTAACAGTTGTTGCAGTGATATTGCTACGTTTTCTTCAATTTGGCAATGTACAGTGATATCTAGCACCCGGGTAACATGCCGCAACATAAAGCATCATGTCCCACCCATTCATAATATCCTGTATGCAGGCCGACCAGACCTAACTATAACATCTTCATGCTAAACGCCAAGAGAAAAAATGGTAGAACCATTTTTCATACCTCTTTGGTATAATATATTCCGGGGTTGAACCCGCAACCTCCCGCTCTAGTCATTTATGCCACCAGACCGGGATCATTTAGCACAAATAGAGAACGTAGCACATACATTTCAAATTGAATAGGTATTAGCATAGTACTACTATCGGTACAGGGAACAAAGAAGCCATGATGCTATTATATCCAATTTATTTCATAAGAAGATTATATAAATAAAATTTATAAATTAGAGTTCATGAAGTGTAATTTTTCTTTTATATATCACTTATGCTATTGCATAGAAGTATATGATACGTATTTTACTTGTCTTCGTTGAACCATTTTAATTTTAGGTGTACCGATATTGTAAAACACCTTCAAAATATAATATCAAAGCTTTTCGCGCTTGTTTTGACACAGATGACTTTGACATGATACCGGAAAAAAAGCTGACCTGAAATTAAAAGACAATACAATTATTAATGTTCTTCAGACCGAAAATCAGAGTATAGATTGTATACTACACTGCTGACAACAAAACTAGTTCATTTGTGAGGATTGAAGGAACAAGGCAATATAATGCCACAATCATCTTAAGGTAAAGTTAAAAGACAATATCAGAGTGGGAAAGATTTGAGTTGATACTTGGCAGTTTAGAAGCTTTCATTAGTTCATTCAATATTTATCTTCGAAGAAACATTCAAATACTGCAAAATTCCATTTCAAACTATGAATTGCCATGGAAACGTAATGACGAATGATTTACTATTTCTACTATCTCACTATCTCTCGCTCTGGTCCTCTATATATATTATTGTCCGAATTACTAAGCACATTTTATTTTTTTGTTTAATTATGTGTGCTTGATAGTCTTGTATCTCTAGTTTCTTGTTGATATTTTTCCTGTAACTAGCAACAATAAACGAAGAACAAAATCGAAATAATTGCCATATCGTTTTCATTTGTTTCCTTTTTCTTTAAAGTGGGAGGCACAATTTCCACACCAGTTCTCTAAAGTGCAAACAATTAACGAGCTAAAAATGATTAATGCAAGCGTTTATATTGTTGACCTCATTAACTTGGACTTGTCGGGTGCATTCAGGAATGTTCCAGAATACGACCAAATTATACTCTTTACAAGGTAAGTGCATTTACACCGGGAAAATAATGACTACGCTCGTGATACACGAATATTAGGTTAAAATATGTTACTGAAACAGTAAATATGGATTTTGATATTTTCTCAATAAAGCCTAGTAAATTGTACAATCGTTGTAGCCAAGATAATACTATGTTCAATCTTCTCGTTGAACGTTCAATTATTTGTTATAAATACGCAATATCGTTATTTCGACAAAAACTATGTACACCGGATAAACAACCCTATTGCTTAGAATATTATATTTAATAGACTTCCTACTTACATATAATTTATATAACAATATATTACAACTGTTTAAACGTTAAACTGAACTGTACAATGTTTATTATGGAGGCGTCTGAGAGCGCATTTTGAAATACACTTGACCACTAATAAAACTTTTTCTGAAATACTTTGGATGATATATATATATATAATTGTTTTCGACCATGGCCATAAATGTATTTCTAAGTATTCTTGCATATCAGACATATCATTTTAACTAATCATAAAAAATTAATTATATATATTTCACTGACATAATAGACTGAATTGATATGCATATATAGTATGTATATTCCAATACTAATCACTTTCATAATCTATTTCATTCAATACGCATCAACGAGACAATTTGATGATATTTTTAGAATATTATGATTTTGGATGTTATTAGCTGTTATAATATGCCTGAAAGTGTTGTTCAATTTTATTATTTGTGTTTAATCTGTATTTCCTTTTAAAAAAAATAATTGTGATTTAAACAATTAAAAATATGTGAAACACAAGCGTACAGTAAAAATTAAACAGATAATGAAAATTCTTTGGGTAATAATAATGTTTTCCAGGTAAGTAGAGGTCGGTTTCTTCAGCATAGCCTTAGGAAAAGCACTTCACTCCTATTTTCTCAGCATGATGTAGCCTAATAAAGTGCTGTAAACCATCCAATGAAATGCAGCTGTGATACATTTTACCCTTTATCGTCTGTGAAACGATGCATCGATTAAATATTGAACTATTAGATACTATGTTGTAATACCTGTATATGTGTATAGCCACTGTGCTTCTCATGAAACAAGTATAGTACAGACGGTATCATTATATACAGAATAGGACGTTGGCTTGAAAAAGTCTGCATTGCAGCCTATGGAAGTTTTCAATAAACAACAACGTAAAATAGCTGGTAAGAGCAATGTAAGGTTGTGGTAATTGTAAAATAAAATCAAGACCACAAAAACGAAATGCAGGTATATTACCAGTACGCTGTATATGTCGGATATATTTTGATTGTATTATGGTTGTTATTGTTCTTTGTCTTCAACTTCTTTTTCTTCTTCTCCTTCTTCTATTATTGTTTGTATTGTTTTTATTATTATTAGTATTATCTTTATTATTATTAGCATTATCATTAGTAGTAGTAGGAGTAGTAGCATTAATATTAGTAATTGTGGTAGTGGTGGTAGTAATGTTAATAGTTAGCATTATTCCATCATTATCAATACACAACCGTACCTAATTTGTTAATGTTCTTTCCTTCAGAATACAAATTATATGAATAGTATTCTTTGGGGACGAATCCCAGTCTTGTCCCATAAACAGGGCTTTCTATTTTCTACCAACTCTGAAATAGTAATTTAGTACTTGGAGATGAGAAGTGAACTTTACTTTCACTGGATTAAAATAACCTCTCGTACATATTAGTGAGTTCCATTCATAGTAAGCGTGCATTTTCCATAGAACAACGAATTCATCGTTTGCCAAATTTATTTTGCTTTTTAGCTCCCGTATACATCTTGAATGAATAAGCGGCAAACTGCTAAAAGCTATAAATACCTTGTCATTACCACATATCCATATCCAAAACATGATGCAATGATAGCATATCTATGTGAAATATTTATAAAATGGTTCATTTCTTGTTCCCTAAATATTTCTGAAACATGTGAAATTAAAACCGTTTACATTAACAAAGAAACTAACGAAACGCTATCAATATATATTTCAAAGTGATCTAGATATCACATTTGTTTAAAGTCAGATCTCACATAATGCCTCAATTTTCTATTCGACTCTGAGGCTTTACAATTATTTACAAAAAGGAGCGAAACCAACACGTTTTGTAAAATCAGGAAATATATTTGTTCTCTTAGTTTCAATGTAAGAGGTATTTAGAGCATTGTAAACGAAATCCTAAATAATCCTAAATATTCGATCACTATTCATATAGTAAATAATGAATCAGTTTCAATTTTTTGTGTGTTCTGATATACAAATATTCTTGAATATGTTGTTGAATCAACAGTCGCAATGTATCAGAAATGATATAATTCAGAATAATATTGACTTAATTCACAATAATACCACAGTCATGTTTTAGGTACAAAATAATGGAAAACGAGCACTTTGTAATTAATAGTGTTAAAACATCAATTATTCCTCTCAAGTTATATCTGAGCAAAGAAGTAATAACTGCAAAGACTGTCTTGAAAAAGAGAATGGCATAAACATGTTTATCTCGAACATATTTAAATAGCTAATAAAATAAAAGGACTAGAATGTGGGACGAGACATTTTTTCTACAAGATTCAATGGTTGTAAGCAAGGCTAGACCTTAACCATAAATATCAGTAGACAAGTCAAGTAAATGTGACAAAAGGGCATTATGCCCTTGTACTCTATTGTCACTCACGTACAATGGTAAATTACAGCAAAAAATTAAACATGTATTGCGGCTTGTATGCAAAAATGGTATGTTGTACAAATCGATTTACCTACTATATTTTATATTTAGATACACGATGTACCTTGGTGACATAAATACTGGTCGCGCTCGAGGTAAGTACTCGGTCTTTCTATCTCTCTTCATATCTTCTTATACTCATCTCTCTGTTTCTCTTCCTCTCTGCAACCAGAGTCTAATGTACCATAATAATTATAGTTTAATATATGCAGACCATGGGCTGATTCATTATTTTGAAGTCACTAACCTTTAGAAACGATGGTATGTTACAGCTCTTTCTAATTGATTTGGAGGAAATGTCTTACAGGTGGCATATAATGCACTATCATTCTAGACGTTCAGAGTCAACACGTTAATTTTAGGGTCACAAACAGTCTAAGATTAATTGTATTGGTTATATTTTCCAAGAATGTGTACGTTTACAACTATGTTTGTTCTAATTTACATATTACCATACTTATCATTTCCTACTCAGTTTTTTTAACACAAATATGTAATAATACCTCTAGATACCACCTGTTAAATTGACCAGGACATTTGCTTTATGTTTAGGTCAAAAAACTCATATGTAACATGTTTAATTTGATCCTTTTATAATATTACCGACATCAGCCATAGACCATCCAATTTGCACATTATTCTTGCTATACTAGGTTTAAATTTCGCCAGGTATTAAATGACATGCCTGGTCCTAACCCTACTTAATTGAGTCATTATACTTCATTTATGTTTACGATTCAGTTTGCTCTTATGTGTATAATCTTCACATTGTGGGGCATAAGTTTGAATGTGAACTCATAAATAACATTATTACATAATAAATTGTTGCCGAAAGTAAAGCCTTATAGATTTAGCACCAACAGCTTTCATTCACACTATCATTTACATTTGATGCGAACTGAAATATAAAAAATAAACAACACATGGCAGCGTGACGAGCACCACAAATTGTATTCACTATTATACATATACACATGATAGCATATTATGAGCTGGTACAGGTTTGATAGTTAGGGCTGTGTATACTCAAGGGGTGAAACAGCCAGTTTGTATAAGTGGACGAAGACATACACGCACACGTAGGTACATACAAATACAATCCATGATTGTTATCATGCCAATGTTTGTGCGGAGAACATAAACGGATTTATAATGCAGCAGAAGAAATTTTTTCCTAACGAGAATTAGAAGTAGAAGAACACATATTTATATGTTAAATGTATTGACTTATAAATATAGACATATGCAATTATTTCACAAAATTTAAATGATAAAACAAATTAACAAACACGTATAATGTGTGACGGGTCTTGCTTTATTGTTTCATAGATTTAATTCAAACTGAATTCAATACTTTGCTAACTTCATTAAACATATTTTGTTTCTAAGTGATCAATGGTATACACAATATGACATAATATGACGTCATACCTTTTTTACCATGCGTACTTATTTTATTCGTTAACGAATAATCAACATGGAAAAATGCATACACAGCATACACAAATTATATTGTAATGCTATAAAATACATAAATCTGGATCTTAAAGACACAAATATCTAAACTGATAGCAATATATCCAATTTATGAGGGAAACGAGATAAACAGTTGTAATAACATTTGTATTATGTATAATGAATATTTTGTAAATACATTATACCTTGAGTCCTTATTAATGAATGGTCAATGACTCATCATAAGTCAAATTATATAATACAATTATGATGTGAATAATAATTATAATCATATAAATACTAATATTTTTTAAATGTATTAATCATACTACATTGATTTTGTTACAATGCCTCTTCTTTTCCTAATGAGTTAGTAAAGCTACTTTTATGATATCAGTTGATGCATTCACTAATTAAATTATTCCATAAATTAGAATAATATAAAAATATTCTTAATTAATTGTAGATCGGGGACATAAAACAAATACATTGTCTGAACATAGTCAAAATACATAATACATTATATTTAAAAAAATAATAAAAGTCATTATTAGTGAATGTCGTATTGAGTTCGAGAATTTAGACCTTTCGGTTATACCGTAATAAGACGCTGAATCTAATAGATTTCCTTTACGAGACGTTCCATATCAGAATCAGCTGTGACAGTAGGTGCAAAGCTTATATGAATACAAGTGTATATATATATATATATATATATATATATATATATATATATATATATATATATATATATATATATATATATATATATATATATATATATATATATATATATATATATATATATATATATACATAAATATTTTAGCGTTAGATTTAAGATTTGCGAGTGTATTTGCTCTGTACGATTCTATTTCATTTAAATGACAAAAATACATTATCTTAAAATAAATTTGGGTTGGTGCATCATTTAATCGGTATCATTGGTTAACATTTACGTTTGTTATCACACATCTCGAATGTATTCTTTTATTTTACCTTAAGGTCTTTCCTTCCCAGGGCAGGTATGTGAGCCTGGTTATAGAGTTCAGCTTGTTCAATCTTTTGATTATTTTAAGACGACCTCAGTTGCAGCACACGAACTTGGTCATAGGTAAGTTCAAACTTTGTACCGAATCGTTCATTTGCGCTCTCTTGCATCCTGTTTATGTTTCTTTCTCTTGATTCTAGGTTTCAATATGGGCAACTACCTTCTCTCCAGTCGACCTTCCTAACATGTTTCCAAATTTTCTTCCATGACAAAGTACAAACCAATAGAGATAAGCTTGACACCACAATTTCAATTGACTCGTCGTCACAAAATGTTGGGATACAGCATTTGAACCTGTGTCTATGGATTTCGTACGTACAATCGTGATAAAGAGTGCACGAAAGTCATGTGAACTTGATCCAATTCCAACATCAATGCTGCTTGAGTGATTAGATCCAGTATTGCCTTCACTATCTGATGTTATTAATACCTCTCTCTCATCCGGGCAATTTCCATCATTTTTCAAAACTGCCATTGTAAAGCCTATGCTGAAGAAACCTACACTAGACCATAACGATTTAAAGAACTACCGCCCACTTTCTAATCTCCCATTCATATAAAAAAAATCTTAGAAAAGGTTGTTTTATCCCAGCTTGTATCTCATCTAAATTCAAACAGCCTTTTTAGCAATGTACAATCTGCATATCGCCCTTGCCACAGTACTGAAACTACTCTTCTAAAAGTACTTAATGACATTCTCTCTGGATTGGAGAGCGGAAAGATTACAGTCCGCACCCTCCTTGATTTGTCTGCAGCATTTGACACAATATACCATGATATATTACTTCACCGTCTCCAGCATGTATTTGGCATTCATGATACAGCCTCACTGTGGTTCAAGTCATACTTGGTCAACAGGACACAAATTGTATATGCAAATGGAATACACTCCAGCCCAGTTGATCTATGTTGTGGTGTTCCACAGGGGTCTGTCCTTGGACCTGTTCTCTTCATTATGTACACACAGTCGCTCTCAAGTGTCATAGATCATCATCCAGTGTCTCACCAATTGTACGCTGATGACAACCAAATATACAAATCTAGCCACTCAACTGAAGTTGATGCTACCATCCAAGGTGTAGAGAGGTGCATTTCTGGTGTGAAATCATGGATGACATGTAACAAGCTGCAGATGAATGATGATAAAACTGAGGCCGTTCTGATCAGAACAAAAAGACTTTCTCATTCACATCCTTTACCTCAAACAATAAATATCAGCAACACCAACATTAATATCACACAATCAGTACGAAACCTAGGTGTTACTCTGGACAGTACTCTCACATTTCACCAACATGTCATGAACATATGCAAGGCTGCATATCTTGAGCTGAGACGCATCAGCTCAATTCGCAAATATCTTTCAGTTGATGCCACTAAAACACTTGTGTGTTCATTAGTACTTTCAAGACTGGACTATTGTAACTCAATTCTGTCTGTTTCATCTCAATATCTACTCCAGAAACTTCAAAAAGTTACAAAGACAGCTGCTCGG
Source organism: Sinohyriopsis cumingii (assembly GCA_028554795.2). Classification (NCBI taxonomy): domain Eukaryota; kingdom Metazoa; phylum Mollusca; class Bivalvia; order Unionida; family Unionidae; genus Sinohyriopsis; species Sinohyriopsis cumingii. The sequence continues at coordinate 5,401,893 of JAPYKE020000037.1, read as the reverse complement.
ATCATACTTAGAGTGCCACGATCAGAGCACACCTCCCCGCTGCCCTGTACCCTACACTGGCTCTCTATTAGATCCAGAATCAAACACAAAATGTGTTCTCTGTGCTGCGTTTCGCTGTTGGCCTCTAGTCCAACATACCTATCCGACCTCACTCATGTGTACACACCAGCAAGATACTTACGCCCCTCTTCTGACAATCGTATGCTCATTATTCCCATATATGAAAACAAAGTCATATGGACAGCGTTCTTTTGCATACCAGGGCCCAGCAACGTGGAATGAATTACCCAGTTTACTTAAATCACATTGAAGAGGGCTTTCAAAACTCACTTATTTCGACTGCAAGAACAAACTTAAAGACCTAATAATGTTTCCTACCTTAAATATTCTGAGCATGTTTTTTTATTTTTTAATGTTTTTTTTTCTAATTTCTTGGTGTTTGTTTTTGCAATAATATTATTATATGTTTTTTATCTTATAGGTTTTGTCTAATGTTGTAATGCGCTTAGAGCTTCTAAAGATTAGGGACTGTACAAAGTCCTCATTATTATTATTATTATTATTATTATTATTATTATTATTATTATCATTATTATTATTATTATGATTATTATTATTATTATTATTATATAAATCAACACTATTTCTACGTGTAAATATTCCTGAAGTGAGATGGAACAATTATTACTGTATTCTATATAAAAAAGTTGCATTAAGTAATCATTAAGTTTTTAAGAGGTAACATGTGATTTCTATCATATAAATCATTCTTATTGTCTATGATAACTTATTTGTATTATTTATTTTGCTGAATATGTGATTTTACTAATGGAATATAATATGCGTCTAAATATATATATATATATAATTTTTGGTTTGTGATATAAATTATGGTTCAGTCAAGTATGATGTTTTTTTCAATGACCTTTCGTTAGTATAAACATATCTGAAGACCTTGGTTGTATAGGAATTATCATCCTTTCAATTGTTTTCAAGACTTATTGTTAAGAACAATACCATAATAACAAAGAATAATTATATAAGTAGTAAGAAATTTATTCGAATTATAACTAACATTGTGTCTATGTGAGACACAATATTGCAATATATTGTATATGCTTCTTTACTTACATCTACTAGAATTTTCAATTACCTCATATGTATAGTATGACTAGAGCACTCTTTAGAAAAACAAATACAAAGATTATTTTGTATTCTTCTATTTTGGAAATTATGCAAGTCACTCACTCGTTACACCTTGTGACCAATACAATATCTATGTTTTGTGTTCATGTTTCTTGCATGTATTTTCTGCCTCAGCCTAGGAGCTTCACATGACGGAGAAGGCAATGCCACAGCTTGTACGGCTGAAGATGGCTTTATCATGACTCCCAGTGTACCATCTTTCCATCCCGACAAGCCATACTCCAAGAATCCCTGGCTATTTTCTACCTGTTCCGTGGAGGCTTTTAAGAAGACACTAGCGAACAAGTATGTACAATTTGCACAGGGACAAAAAGGATAATAAATTGCATTCGTTGTAGATGCATTTTCGTTAAGGTCTCTGGCATGAGCAGCTGCTCAGGAACAATACAGTTTTAACAGCACTTTGTGGAAACTGGTTGGTCTGTAACCTTAGGTACTGAATAGTAATGCTAAAATAACAAATGCAAATATAATATGGCCGTTACGGGCTTATATTTTATGCCATGATGAACATAAAAATATTCGAGCAATATTATATATACGGAGATTGGTAGGGTACACGCAGAACAAACGTTGGTTGGTAGATACGTATCTAGGTAAATTGAATATATATATTTATATAAATATATATATATATATATATATATATATATATATATATATATATATATATATATATATATATATATATATATATATATATATATATATATATATATATCTTTCAGTCTGTCTTTCTGTATGAATAGCTGTATGTCTCTCACTATGAACAATCAATTTCATATTTCAGAAATTGTGTAACCAGGGAACCTATCTACTCTCAAGAAGAATTGAACGCCTTAAAGAAGTTTCTGAAAAAACTGCCTGGAGTAAAGTACACCCCCTCTATGCAGTGTAAACTCATGCTGGGACTTGGATCTACATACTGTGGGGTATGTACCAAAACTAAGTGTCAATGTGCGCAGGACGTGTGCAGTATTATAAGCAGTGTCAACTTCCCAATGTGCTCGCAAATCCTATTTAACTCAAGAATCATTTATGCGGCATTTAATTACAAACATAGTTCAAGCGACGGATTAATGAGCAGTACATATATATGGATATAGTTCAGGAGTATAGCAGCTCAGTTCTGATTATATAGCACGAAAAAACGTTAGTCCTGCCAATGGTACAGTTTAAAACCTTGAATGCTAAAAGCTTGAGGATAATAAATGTTTCCATCAAACATGTACAAATGCCAAAATAGCCCATACAAAATTAAGGATAAAAGTAAACGATAGCTTACTTGCAGTGTAGGAATTTTGTCCTTATGGAATATGGACTGGTGTGGGCAGGCAAGATGATTGGTGTTGCTTACCCACGGACCTGGGTTTGGTTTCCAGTTCATTACAAATTAAATATTATCTACACTTTCTGTCGAGTTTTATTAAGCGTTCTTTTGTAGAAATAAGGTGATCGCAGTTTCCCTTCGGTATAGTAAGGTTTATATATATTTATCTCTGTCTTTCTCTCTCTGTCTTTCTCTCTCTCTCTCTCTCTCTCTCTCTCTCTCTCTATATATATATATATATATATATATATATATATATATATATATATATATATATGTGTGTGTGTGTGTGTGTGTGTGTGTGTGTGTATGTGTGTGTGTGTATCTGTATGCGTGTGGGTGTTTTTATGCATATTATTCCTTTTGAAAGTTAACGATTTCTCTGGTGACACATTATCTAGACTCAGATTCGGGAGGCAGCGGATTTGAATCCCTTCCGAGTAATACCAAAGACTTATAAATATGGTACTGACATATGCCTCGTATTTCACTCAGCATTAAGCGCTTAGTGTTAGGACTGCTCGACCTGTTGTCAGGTTAATGTGACTTGGTGGTACATCATCCTACATGTCTGCGGCAAGATGCCCTAGTCTAGACATCACTAGTAACTGCCACACTGCTATCGTAGCGATATGACTGAAAACTTGTCAATGCTACGTTACACGTCCAAACTGACACCCACCCACGCACATACTATATAAAGTATCATAATGTATCATAGAGCAAAAATAGATACACTCGACATGATTATGCTGAATATTGATCAGAATTGTATGCATTCTGAATTTTGTTCTCTTTGTCTACTTGTGTTTACCTTTAGTTTGCGTTTAAAATTGCATTGGCTGTTGACATTTTTAATTGAACATAATTATTCAATAGTTTACATGTTCTTCTATATCACCATCTGACCATGTTTATTCGTCATTACTTTAAGATTATTTTCCATCCTGAGTTTTACTCATGTTCTGTTACTTACATTAACACCCACGCAAACGCACTAGCACCCACAGACATGTAAGCTCTTAAATAATATACACATTAACTCTCATTTACATCCTCAATGGTGTGGTACATTGCTTGTTTGCTCATTTAATGCGCAAATAAAAAAAACTAAGAAGTGAAACACAAATTTAAAAATGGGTCAAGTTTTCATAAACCACATCAGTTATGTTGCTCACTTTAGCGGAATAATTTTGCACTCGGTTTATATGATAAAACACAATGTTTATAATAGGCAATATTTGGAGAGTTCGTGCACACGGTAATCTGTATATAACCTATTTTGCAAGCAAGATTTGAAAGCTGGCAAGAATATAAAAGTATTGACATCCTACAAAGAAATCTGTTCGTGTAATTTTGTCATCTGGGTCATAAGTAATATGTTCCTCCTGTAGACAAATATTGGATGCATTTATATGTTTCATCCAGCCGAAAATATATTGTTTCTAAACTGGAACTATGCAGACCCCTAACATTCATCGATACACTTGTAATATGAGTATCCATTACTAGTTCTGTTTTCGAGTTGAAGTTTTTAATAGCTAATACATAAGTATGCACTACACATTCAATATCATAAACATAAACATAATTTTCTTGCACCTTGGAATAAACTCTTACGCAACCATAACACTGGTTATATATATATGATATTGCCAAATAAACATGCAGTATGTTGTACACTGAGGTTTTGTTATACTTATAAACTTTTAACATCAATAATTTGTAGCTGTATAAAAGATACAAAAGCAGAGCGTTTCTTCTTCATTTTCTTCCTTTACCAACATTTTAAAAGCCATTACATATTAGGTATATATTAATATGTTGGACAGATTCAACCGTGTATAAAGGTTATGAAACATAAGATGCATATACACACCCACATACACACGCACAATCACACGCACATTACATACATACACACACATATATACATAGATATATACAAATATCGATACATACATGCGTACATACGTATATGCGTGCGTGCGTGTGTGTATACATACATACACACATACATGCATCCATACATACATACATACATACATACATACATACATACATACGTACATATATGCTTATATATATATATATATATATATATATATATATATATATATATATATATATATATATATATATATATATATATATATGGATATATTTGAAAAGTTTATGACCAACACTAACATCTTAAACTCGTTTGTTTTCAAGATCAAGCTGACGTTTAGCCTAAGTCCAAATTAAACTGGAAGATCATGTGAGATTAGTTACCCACTATAGGCTTTGCCTTGCTATTGAAGTGACCTTACCTACCCAATTATATACATAGGCAAGATAAATTTGTTTTTCACATCTTAGGTACAAATATATTTTTTCCAAGTGTAAGCCGAATCACTATGAAAAGTACGTCACATCCGGAATAGTAATGACTGTTGTATTGATGTCATCAAAACAATCAAAATTTGTACCTTCTACCCGCTTTTGGTGTGGCATACACAATGCAATTATAATACAAGGAGGATTACACTTTCAATGCGTGGCTTTTAATAAGAGTCGCATATTTTGCCGAGTTACACATTCCGCTATTTTTATATCGATTTTGTTTCTTAAAATCCCTTTTCTTCTGCCGATATTGACTTTGGATTCTGCATTCAAAATGTTACAATTCCTGGCTTTGTTGCAACACCTTTTACATGGATCCGATGTATTGCATGAATATCCCTCTCAACTACTACTTGGACTGTTACATTTTCAACCACATCTGCAGAAGGTGCTCTGACATTTTCATTGTGTTGTTCAGGGAAGTTGAAACTGGTTTTTATTCCTAAGTATTATGTTTTTATGGTTTGAAGTATTTATGGCTTCCTTATAGCGATCTTCATTGTTTTTTAAATTTATGTCTATAGACTTTTTCTTTCATCGAGTCCTCTAATTCTTGTTTCTAACTGCTGAGTTTGTTTCAAAGTCCCGTGACTCAATGTTTTCTTCTAATTATTTTATTTTGTTCAAAACTTTTAATCTACACTTGTTTCATTAGATGAACTTTAAATGTATCGAACAGCCAGGATACCATGTCAGATATCTAATTATACACACAAATTATAATCAGAAAAAAAAACAAAGCTCAGGTACAGATTTGCAAAGTCCACACATTTGAAAATATGCATCATCCAGATATATACTGGAGTCATGTAGTGAAGGATAAAATATTCGCATAAGACATTAGCCTCAAATTGAAATCACTAAGACACACTGTTAACTATGCAATTATCACCAACATCTGCGAGAGTATTTGCCTACTGCCTACCTTGCGTTATGATTCCAGAAGAGTTAGGTGTGGTTATAGTCAAATATAATTGGTGTTAACTATGCAATTATCACCAACATCTGACTGCCTTGCGTTACGATTCCAAATGATTTTGGAGTTGTCATTTTCAAATATAATTCTTGATAATATGCACAATGTTGAATGATTTGTTAATGTTGAATGATTTTTTAATCCTAGATGACTGTGATGCGCCTGCTTGCTGGGTTTTACTTTCATGAATTTATTTACGGAATGATGTTTCGACTGCCTGATTCATTGGCCTCGAACATCGTCAGAATAATTGCGTTTGTGTCACACCATGCATTACAAATTCTTAATATAACTTTAAATCGTAACACCTACCCCATGATACAATAGTACGTTTTTAAACAAAACACTGTACCCATGACGAGTATGTTCTTAAACAGTACGATTTCTGGATAAGGCACAAATCATCTCAGATTATTAACTCAAAAATTTTCCATTGTTGCACTTTTCGATGGAAAACAGTCTAAGAAACTTTAACATACTTGTAGGTGGAACTAATGGACCTGAAGAAATAAAAAAACATACAAAATTCATTGTCATATTTAATTATATACTGAGTGATGTATTTATTGAGGTTTTCTCCAATTAATTTTAACCAAATTTTAGAATGAATAAAACGTAGATTATTTGAAGAAGAAATACAGTAAATTATTGTACAGATTTCTTGCGATTTGAACGAAAATGATACATTAATAATCAGCTTAGTAACTTTTAAACACTTATGATTATTTAGCAATATGCACAGAGATCAAAGCTAGAACAGCTATGCTGATGGACTAAAAGTGATGTGCTGTGTCTGTTTTGTAATCGATGATTTGGTTACATTAATTACACATCAAGCAACTATTTTTCATAAAAGATGTCTTTCTGGTAAGCAGGTATATATTGTATATACTAAAATGAACATCGCTTAGGAAAATTATATAAAATGGGTTAAAATATCTTGCTTAAAATTTCCACAATAATAAATATTTTAATTTGATAATGTGTTCCTCTATTATTTCTTGATGTGGTTTCGTTTTAAGGACCTGATGTCACTAGAGCCCATACATTTTGTGTTCAACCAGTGAAAACATTGTTTCTTTTTTATAAAAAGAAAATCAAAAGATGATCAAGAAAGCAAACGATATTTGACATATTTGTAATTATGAATTATAGTTGATGTTATTATACACCACATTTAAATGTTCCGCTCATGCTGAGTATACACAAAGTTGATAATGAATAAATGAATTATGTTATGTTGCATCAGTGAAAAGAATAAAACAAAATCTGTCTTACTTAGAGTTAATAAAAGACCACATCAATATATTACGATATTTCCATAATCAAATATTGTAAAGTCATCTACTTAACTAAACACAGCTGCAGATTTGTAAACATGAAATAATATTTATTTTTCTTTGGCAGATTAATACCACAAACTGTCTTCAATGGCCGTTACTCATATTTCTGAGTGGCATTACAAAGATATATAACGATGGAGAAAACAAATTTTATAAGATAATCTTCACATAACTAAATTTTCGATTAAACATAAAAAAGTAAGAAGAATATTTCAAATCCTCTTGATCTATTTACCAAGTGTTTCATTACCTTAAACATAGCTATACATACTTGGCGAAATATTAGATAGAAAGAACTGGATCAATGATAGACAGGCTGTATTTCTTACAACCCGCTCAACGAAAGATAAACAGTTACGTATCTGCCTTCGAGAATCATGCAGAGAAATCAAAGACACGAAAACTGGAAGAACAATGGACGATTATTAAGTGATTTGGTGGCTTTGTATTTCTGTGAAGTCGATTGAAGATATAGTTACCGCTAACGGTGCTATTTTGTCACAGTTGCAAGATAACCTTACGCTAAAGATAATTGGTTATCAGAGTTGCAAATAAAATAAATAAAGTCACATAACAAACTGACAGAAAGAGGAAACTAAATCAAAATAAAAATAAATAAGTGTATGATACGGTCTATAACAAACTATTTCCATTTGTATTTTACCAATTTATGTGATACGATTAAAGAATCATATATCAAAACCTGATGCACTCTTCAAGTTGAGCTGACTGCTAACATTATAAGTTTTAAAACAGACACTATACATATATAGAGATACTTAACAATATAGGTGTGTTATAAGGTAGTATGTATGATATAGGTAAAAGGGGGACATAATTCAAAAAGACCATATTGAATGAAATTACAATACATTACAACCCTAAAGAGGGTTTATAAAATATTTTCAACACCAAAATTGACAGCACAATGTAAATGAATCAACTGTGTTTAATATGGATTTGCTCACGTATCTTTACGTTTAACTAAATACTTACTCAATAGAGGGATTGTGAACACAGTACCAACATAATAAAAAGAAAGACAAGACACATAACAATTAATTTATTTTCTTATTCTTCAAATCATTTTGATGCTGTTTCTGAGAAACATAAACAACCTGACATGTTGATTTTTACCAGCCTTCTGATGGGCATGTAACTTATGAATATATTTTTATAGCCAATATAATGGGTGTTAAGATTCATTTGCGTGTTGCACATCTGAAATTAGGAAAGGAATAACCTCTGATATTTCTCTGATTTAAATATGACAAATGACAACGTTAGTAAAATATATAATTCGTCATAAGCAGCTATAAACACCACATGGTATTACATATTACCACTTGAAAAATCATTGAACTACAGGTACAAACACACATATAGTACAAAATGTAAACACATGTTGCAAGTGCTAATATTTAGGTTTGAGCCAAATATCTTAACTATTTCTGGTATGTTGTTCTATATAAGTGTTAAATTAGGTGCTAACAATAAAATTGTAAACCATTTAGGAACAATGCCTAATATTAACATAATTATGTACTACATAAGTGCTGATATTGTGGTTGAATTAATATATTTTTTATAGCGTTTACATATTTTAGACTACTAATTCCTGTAAGATGAAACTAAATATAGTTTAGAATAAGTAATAGAAAGCTAACAATTTTATGAACAAAAATGGCTAATGTATTGAACTCTGAAAAAGAAGCATTTCAGGTCACAGTACGCGGAAAGGAATTTATCGATATCGTGTTGTGTTCTTCCGCAAGAATTTATATTGGCAATTACACATAGGACATTATTTAAAGCTGCAGAAGGTGCAAGCCACTAGTTTGAACTATAATATATTTGTTAACAACACGATGAAGTTATTAACAATGTTTCAGATGGTGAATTTGCAATTATTTCCATACAAAACGATGAAATGATTTACCATGGATATTTCCGTTAAATAAACGGACATAAAATTCATTAAATTACCTTTCTTGCATTGTACGCATGCGTTTCACCACGCAAAGACATTTTAAAATGGCTCACCGCATTCCAGACAATCTTCTTACCTTATTCCTGATCGTCTAGGGCTTTAATAAATCATTTGTATTGGTGATAATGTAGGCTTAGCAAACCTTTAAAATCGATTCCTGTATTCGTATAACTGTCGTTTTCAAGGTTAGCTAAAGTACTGCATGGATGTTTCTTAAATACAAATTTTCATTATAGTTCTATCCATTAATGTCGCCTGAAAAGATACAGTTAGTTGTTGTCAATTTTGAATTTACAGATGTCAATATCTCCTGCTTTATACGTATTTTTAATTCAGATCCCTACTTAAATTATGGATTATTTAGACAAATGTTTCTCGTGTTTTTCTGTAAAGAAAGATAGTGCACTGTTTTAGACCAATTTAACATAGTTTCAAACCGTCCTCATTACATTGACTGAGTTACAATGCCGTAAATATGTATTTCTTCCTTGTTTACTTTTCCATCCTGAGAAACATGAATCCTTCCAACGTTAAGGTAGACAACTGCATGGTTTTCCTTGTTGACAACTGTTGCTTTTTACGAAGATAAGTTTCGCGATGGCGTCGCTGCTATGTTACACAACTTCCTTCGTTCTTTTTAAGGGTATTCATCTATGTCCCGTTTGGAAATACGGCATGTTTAAGCAAAGAAGAAATTTCTTGTGGCTTGGTTACTATGCAACTTTCTTTCATTAATGTTTCACAGGAAGTGCGGTATGATTTTCATAGACGGATTAAACAGTTGATGTGTTACTGCTGTAAATCAATTTGTTTTGTTAACTGAGGTAATTGTATTCGGGGACAAAAGGATTGGGTTTCTATTAATGTACTCCGGAATTATAGTTCGCCCATTCACAGGTTGATTTTAGGAATGAATTTGTACTGTTTTAAATTAAGTGTTCGTTCAGTTTTCCATGGGAATATCTGAGAGATTGACTTACGTATTTTAAGTATTATGAAGTATTTCAGATTTGTTTTCCGTCATCATAGCTCTAGTATATATATATATATATATATATATATATATATATATATATATATATATATATATATATATATATATATATATATATATATATATATATATATATACAGAAAACGGTGTAAACTCAAAAAGGTTTCCCAAAGTTTCGATCTAAACAATTTCTTCCTCAGGGAAAAGTATATTTTAAATGTGCAAAAGCAAAACTTAACATAAAAATACAAAATATATGACAATACAAAGTTGAGCAGATATAATAGACAAGCGTTTGTTGTGTCTATCGTATAATTAACCAGCACGCTTTGACATAATTTATAGCTGTGAGCAAAGGACGAAATCTTGGCTAGATAATAATGCCATCTACCGATTTTAAAAATACGTTTATCTTCCATCTGAATTATTGGCACTATCCTGACTTTTGATTGATTGTAAATTTAATTCATGTCGTCCAACTTCTGAGAGAATTGGTCTCAGGTATTTTTTTGCAAATTAAGCAACACTTGTCTTTATGCCTTAATATAGGGTCTTGCTTGTAGTTTTGAGGGGCACTATAGCGGGAGATCACAGTCCAAAGCTGTGTTCTATCATCGAATGCCATTTATACCGCACTAAGAAAGATTTATCATAGTGAGCTTGGTTAATCACGCAACCTCATACACATCGATGAACAAATGTTTGTTTTTATTTTCGATAAAGGTACTGCCTGGAAGGATTTGTCGATTTATGTATTGCACGCATCCAGTGACATTCAAATGCATGGATGTATATTTCAATGCAGCTCCTGGAACTACGTGTGGAATAAATATGGTAATCTCGGTCTCTGTCACTGTGCGTGTCTCTCTTTCTTTCTCTGTCTAAATCTCTGTCTCTTTCACTTTATGCTCGTCTTCCTATCTCTGCTAAGAAATATGAACATCATGGTTGGATTTGTCGGCTGGAAGAAAGTCATTAATCGGATGACAGTTCGTAACGAAAGGCTTTGACGTAAGCAATTGTAAGCTCGAAAAATTAAATCATATTTGGTTTTATAAGAAATATTTAATATCTTGTGACTAATTTTAACTCAAACATAATCATGTATTAAGTTCTATGTCCTTACTTGCATTTCAATCAAATTAAGAAGCAGATGTATATAGTGTTTCGAAATCTAAAGTTTCAAATTCTAATATTTTCAAATATGTATAAATTATCACTTTTTAAAGTATTTATTCTTTTTTTGTGCAGTGGTGTCAACAAGGATTATGTGTTAAAAAAGATCTGAAATAAGTGAGTATATTCTTTAAGTTTGTATCAAATGTTACAATAGTTTGCCTGTCGGATTCTTGTTTTGAAGGATGCACAATAAAATCCAGCTCAGATCATTAGCGGTCGGTAGTCACGGTGCTTCCTTTGGGATGGCATTCCATTTGCCTCTATACCATGTGCATATTCTGATGGTACAATAAACAGGAAACAAATGAAAAAAGTACTCTTCAGAATAATTTACTAATAAAACCTGAAGTTTTAATTTACTTATTGCGAGGCATTACAATTTGAGGTTTATTTGATCATTATTTTACTATGATGTTGGTAAAGACGATGACGATTAAATTGATGGTGATGACGACGATGATAATTATTATATGCACTTGACTATTTAATATTGAGGAAAGCAAAATAACCATATCAACTCGAGATGACAGTAAATTAAATCAGTCCCTTATATTTTCCAGGTCCATACCGGAGTCTTCCAATATCTGCCAAGTATAAAACTGAAATATGTTCTGGGCTTCCGATTTGGTTGACACGATATTAAAATATCTTTTGCAATTTGTCAATGACAGGTTATGCCAGATTCCTTTTATGAAGTTCATATATTTACCCCAGTATACTAATTCACAACCTCACATGCTTTTATATGTCATAAATTGCACTCAACAAGGTATTCCTATATAATCCATTATACATGGTTGATACATATGTCTGAATGGCGAAAATAGTGTTACATCGTTCGTCCTTCTGTTTGTGTCTCGGATATATACCTCTCCATCTCACGTTCCTTGAAGTTTACGTTATGTAACGCCTTGTTACCATGCTACTGCTGTTATAGTATTTTTTTCAGGATTAATGGATCCAACTTGGTGATTATTTACTGGTACAGTCAAGTTGTCTTGCGTAATGGATGCAGTATGGAGATTACTTTGCTACTACAGTAATGTTGCCTAGCATAATGAATCCAATATGGTAATTGATTTGCTGTCCGTTTGTCTATTGGAATTAATGCTGTATTGGGATTAAGTCGCTGCCACAGTCATGTTGTCTAGCGTAATTGCTGCATTAGGGTGATTACGTCTCTATTACTGGCATGATGTTAGCGTAATGGAGACAAGATCGTGATTACTTTGGTCATCAAGTATATATATCTATAGATACTACATGGCAATCACCGTACAGATCAATTCGAGATAAACATATATATTTACAATATTGTTGCATCCGATTTAAAAGACTACACGTAATCTGCAGTTGCCGAGTTGGACAAAATACAATTATAGGACAATCTCTACCAAGATACCCGTTTTATATTACAAATTTAGATTCGAAAAACCAAATATCTTGGGTAGTTTGCATCCATTGTTTCAGAATACATACATACATACATACATACATACATACACACATACATACATACATATCTTTTTGAAGCATTACTTGTTATATGGTGATTTATGATACTTTCTAAAACAGAATATACGTTCATATTAGATCATGGACTTGTGAGAATTGACAATATGTGTTAAATAGTTTTAATCATGATGAATTTCTTCACTATCTCTTTGCTTCTCATACAAAAACTAAATCAACTAACTTGTATATTGGTGTCTTGCTTTTTTCTTTGAACATAATTTTACTCTCAAAATGTTTTATTGTGTGTTGTTGTAATGTATTACAATATAGAGCATTTATACCATTATATTTGTTTTTTCAACTTAGTTTAATAGTTTAAGCATAGTTATAAATACAGAATATATGCAAATTAGTCAAATATCTGAAAGACATGAAGTGTCGTTAATAACCTCATTTATAATCGGTGAATTTCTCAGCCATTAGCCTTGCAATACCAATCAATATTATGACCTTTATTTCGATCAAAGAAAAAATGTATCATAAACAAGTCATTTATCATTGTTGCTGAAATTTCTCAATTTGGTATATTTGCCAGCTATTTTGAAATATAAAATATTTTGACGAAGTATTCATGAGAGTAAGGATAAATGTAGTTCACCTCATAATAGACCGGTCGTCTGTAACAGAAGTAATTAACAATGGGCTTTGCGTCAGGGTGAGAAAGATCAAAATTTGGTCTACTAATCTGACAGCCATGTGAGTATGTAGGGTCGTCGATTTACATGTTATTCTACCCTGATGTTGTCAAACGATACAGTAAAGTCTAGTTATATTTCAGTGTTTGTGACAAAGGTTGTGGAGGAAAATAGAACGAAATATATTCAAAGAGCTGTCTCAGGGAGCTGTAAGATTTCGTATATGCGGAAGCTGGCAATTCAGATTGTGTACTTGTATATATCGTCATATTCAAAAACATTCATTACTAATGATCAACAAGAAAAACGCAAGACCAGTCCGATAAATGAGAAAACAAAAATATGCAGTGCGCGTTATATTCAATGCCTCATATTTCTTAGATGTGGTTCCAATATGTCACGATTGTAGAAGATAAGTATCAATGTCGGCCTGTCAAACCAAGACCTATGCCTTTACATATCTGGACGATACAAGTATGCTCAACGCTATTTGTTATGAAGAGCACAGTTATTAATTAATTGTTATAAAATAAGGAAAGAGTCTAACGTTTCACTGAATATATTGAAATGTTGAACTCAGCCATGAAGTATAGTCAGTGAGGTACAAATGAGATATACATCATGTGTTGTTTGGTTATATTTAATACAATACACAACGCAGGTAGTAATCACTTGAAAATAAGTCATAGTAAAAGTAAACAATCTTTAAATCTCAAATTTGTCATAAGGCTCAAGGAAGAGAATGACCAATAACGTTGCTACTGAAAAAGGATATTTTGTCTGTTGATAACACGTGGGGAAAATGTACACTGCTTAAAGCAGTTTCGTGCTATCTTAAATGATTGAAAATCAATCAAGTGTTGCTATCACCATTAACGTTTAATCTTCCAACCGATATAGATTGATAGCCATATTATAGAATAACATACTATTTATTTTAAAAGTTATCAGATTTCCCTCAAAGATTTGCATGAAAAAGCATCTAGAGATTCCTGTAAGAATTGCACGGAAAGCTTCGATCGAATCAAATATCTTTTCTGCAGTAAGGTCACTGTGTGATACGGGATACAACGTTCTTGGAACCTTGCTAGTAATTTCAGAATTCATGTATATGCATGCAGTATTTTCAGCTCTTTCCATAAGAGAAAAAACATTACAATGTATATAATAACTGTTCTCCTCGAGAAAAGATCCGGGGAATGAGACAGAAACCTATTCCATACTGACAGAGTTTATAAAGAATTAAACTGCCCGAGTTTCTCTTTTCAAAACAAGAAATCAAAGAACAATCACGCAAGGTAAAATTGGGTTTTAAATAAAGTACGGAGATCTAACTAAGACCTTAACTGTGACTACTTCCCTCATTTACATTCTTAAGAATGGTTTAGGAACAAAAATGCTCCTAACATATTCAAAATACTAGAGCCCAGAACTAGGACGGCAGCCTCATTTTCAAATAGTCTGCATTTTAAATATTGAACCCTTACTATTTAATATGGGACATTTCATTCCAAACAGTATCAGAAAGAACACGTGCAGCAACTGATAATGAATCGCAAGAGATCACATAAAATCACCGGGTAGTGTAGCGGTTGTTGTATACTTAACAATTTAATACGAAATGGTACGACTTTGCAACCTTGGTCCACATTATCACTGAGACGAGACATTTGCAGATCTATATTTCCTAAACATTAGTTTAATTCTTAATGAAATGTTGTCAGTTATCGACAATGGGTTGATGATTTTTCTAATAACGTATAGTTCATAACTGACAATAGTATATAGAGAATTTCAGTTTGACAGGCACAGCAGTAAATAATAATCATCTTAAAAGTGTTCGCCTCAATGACCAAGTGGAGCAAGATTACAGAACATTCTCCTTTAACGAATTACATTCAAAATTAATTTTATAAGAACTGTTTTATATCTTTGACTTGAAGAAAGCTGTTTCAAATTATGGTTATTTTTGTAAATAAATCGACCTTAGAAATAGTCGGATTTTATTCGTTTTATTTGACTGATGTTTTATATATAACCTCTTGTCTAATTTAACTGCAACTATTTCATCATCATTAAGAGTATTGGCATTTATTATAATGTGAGTTTTGCATGCAGTATTGTACAACAACGAATCTTGCATAAGTGTGCAGTGACTTTGACAGATTGTGCAAGCTTGGTCTCAACGTGATTATGGCTACCCAAGCATGTTCGTTACATAATTGTAGGCTTTGTTAATCATTTAAATTCCAATATTTTGGATCGTACACCTTTCCAGCGATTTTTCTCAAGCTAATGATATTTCATGCATGTGCTTTGCGCCAACTTGCTGCAAAGTTCTACATACTATCTTGAAAGATAATAAGTTTCAACAAAGTGTCGCAAGCCTGCACGAAGAGCTTGCGATTTCAATTGGGATAATGTAGAATGACTGGTCTAAGATGAAGGTGCATACATTATAAATTTCCGAATTATAATAGATAATATACTGCTCACTGTGTGTGTTAGACAAGTTGACGTTATTATTATTATTATTATTATTATTATTATTATTATTATTATTATTATTATAGTTATTATTATTAGTAGTAGTAGTAGTAGTATCAAAGGTTGTTGCTGCTGCTACCGTATGAAATCTTTCTACAATTTAGTATGAAGTTTAACAATAAATGCATGTCCATCATGAAAACGCATACAAATGTTATTTTCTAGTTGAACTTAGTTGTATTTTTCATATTAAATTTAACACATGGACTTCGCCCATATTTACTACTATAAAAATCACAACAATCTAGAATGAAATGATACACATTAGTGAATTTCTTGACCACAGTCCACCTATTATGCCCAGTTCCCAGCTTTCAGGTGGCAGTGCATACCTTATGAAATAATGATTTTTTTAAATGGAAGATGGGAAGTGTCTTTTTTATCCATGCTGTATCCCCTCCTTAGAACATGAAGTATGAGTTTAACATGCAACAATTATTATTTAGTCTCTGTAGAAGCTTATAATACCTTTAATAAAACAACAGAAACTCGAAAATTGAAGCAAATTCAATGTTTTAAAATTTCAATAATAACAATAATCGGCAGTGGGATTTCCACAGTGATATATATTTTATTGGAAAGCTACTTAATTTAATCTGGTGATTGGAGCAATACATTGTTTACTTTATTATTCATAGAATGGAAAACAATTGTTTTCATTAATTGCGAATGTTTAACGTGTTATATTGTTTGCCCACAATGTTGCTGCAACATTCACCAGTCTGCTATGTGTTACCACAGTGGTTTATAGTTGCTTGTCTTTCAACATTAATCACGTAACCTAAGATGTCGTTCGGGCACAACGATTGACTTTACAAAAGTTCTCCCTCTCTTTCTCTGTTCTCTACTGTCCTTTTCGAATCACCTATTCCCATGACTGTCCATTCCTTAATGTTGTCGTCCCACCTCGTTTTATGTCTACCTCTTCGTCTGCAACTCCCTGCAAGATTGTATTTTCCTGACCAGATGATCTTGCTCGACTTTGAGTACTCAACATTACTAATTGTTCTGTTTCTCAAACAGGTATTTAATGAAATAAATAATTTATTAATAAGTAAGACATTTTTAGTAAATTTATTACTAAGCAATATTTTTTGCCCAAATAAGTACTATGTAATATTGTACTGACTAAAATTATTAACAAGTAATATTTCACTGACTAAAATATTTACTGAGAAAAATATATTATACCAAATAAATGATTTACTGAGTAATACAAATGTACTTAATAAGATAATTCCCAAGTAAAAATAATTTTACTGAGTAAAATAATTTCTTAACATTGGTTAGTAAATGAATCACTTAAAATTACTTGAGCTTACTTGCAATTACTCACAAACTTGATAAACGTTTCATAAACATTTTAACTTTGTGAATAAAAGAAGTACTGTTTTGAATAATTGCAATCATTTATTGTGCGTAAGGAGAAGAAGGAAATGGTAATAAATGTATTCTAAATGTTAGGAAAATGGTCTTTAAATTTGCTTCATAATACTACTAGGAATACTCGGATAATGCACACACCAATGTCTCCCTGAATCTTATCAAATTGATAGTTTTTTCGATATTACCCTAAACCGTGCTATGAAACGTTCACCTCAAATGTTCTAATATCAAATAAATATTTCTGAGTAGAGATATAACGTATTTCCAACAAATTCTTAAAACCTTCTTGATTATAGTAAATAATCTTCCATGTCCTTAACTCTACAGCTAGACTACGTTCGAGTCAATCTGTGACACTTAGTTTTCCTCGACCTTTGATACATCTACTAATGCATTTTAAAAACAGGTGTCAACATCAGTATGTGTAGATTGATCGACATACAGGCTGTCGTATAAATTTAGTGATTACAAAATATTTTGTAAGTATAAGCTAATTGTTCTTGAAGCCAGCATTTAAAATTTTCAAAAATGCAACAAATAAATATTCTTACTCCCAATTCAGTGAGAAATTATGAACGGTGTCCATTAACACTAAAAACACAGATATATCAGGCATTTGAATAGGTCAATGTTACTTAAATGTGTTTAATAACTTTAGAGACCATTAAGTTTTGTTTTGCATTGCGGTTACTAGGGTGCATCAGAAATGTACAAAACAAACGCTACCTTTTTTGGTACAACACAATATATTTATAATTAACGTTAAATATGAAATATTCGTTTACATAACGATTTTTATGTATATTGCAGATATATATTTTGCATGGATTATCCAGCGTAAAATTGCGGGTAAATTATGTAATGCAAGGATGTGAATTACTGGATTTTCCAAGTAAAAGAATTACGATAATTAAACTGAGTGAACTACTTGAAAAAATTTCAGACCCGCACCGATAACAAGATGACCGTTGAATTCGAAATCATTCGTTGATGCGTATTCTTTCCTCATGTTTTATTTTAGTTTGAATTAAGAATCAATGCGGTAAAGAGCAATCGCATTTAAAATTTCTAATATATGATTAGAACAATGAGAATGTTAATGACAATTCAGATGATGACATTAGTACCTATAATCGGTGGTATATACTTACCTAACTAAAATGAAAATCGCACCTTCAAACCACAAATATTCATGAATCCAAAACGCAGAAAGGGGACAATAAAACATGCTTGCAATTGATCTGGTAAATTAGTAGGGACAATTGCATGTCAATATGAAGCATGTTATTCAGACTAACTGAAGGTTGTAAGCATACGTTCACTTCCAACTATTTCACAGGAGCATATACGAAGTTGGAAAGTGTTGTGCAATGAAGGTGACATTAAATATAACTTAGATGTATATGCAAAAGGTAAAGGAGTATTGATTGATATAGACCATCAAATTGTGCTTTGGCTGGCTGAAATCGTGATGCATCTGAGCTATTTCTTGCCCTTCTTGCAAAGGTTCATATTGCAAAAAGGAACTGGTAGGCCATCAGAAACAGTTTTGCATTAACAAATCTACAAAGGGGTTAAAGAAGTAAGGAAGACTTGCTGTGAAGGAAGGGCAAATTTTGCTTCCTATTCCTAAATGTATGACGGAATCACTTTACTCTAATTAAGAAGCAGAGAGGGAGAACAGCGTCCTTTGCTGAATCTCATTTTTGAAAAATGAAACTTCCTATGAAAATGAAAATATGAAGTAAATAACGCCAACTAAAGTCTCTAACTGACCGAGAGTTTCTTTTTTGGGGGTTAGTGTACTTTGTTGCTTTATCAGTGTCATTCGTGTTGTTTTTTTTTAAATATAACAATGCGCGTTTTCGTTTACCGCAGGACGGTTCAGTGAGGTCGTTCACCCTTGTTGATGATATAATTAGAAATGTCTTTCATCCTGAGCTTTTATCAAGACTTATGCGGTATCGCCATGAAGGATCATGTAAGCTTATCGTTATAAACTTATGTGGAGCAGATTGTGGTTTTGAAACGAAGTTTTTAAACCTAGTCATGTCCATGTCTTCACCATGCTAGGTTTGAGGAACAGTTCGCTGAATATGTATATCAAACTAGTTAAACACAACTAAAATAGTGCAGTTATCTCTGATCAATTTAGGTATTTGTGTATATCGCTGAGTAGCATACATTATATCAGTCTTTATATGTCTGCCTGGAGTAAGTATTTTTCCTGGATTGTATTGTCCAGTATTGCATCATATAATACGAGATTATTAAAAAATCCATCAAGGACTTCTACGGATGGTGCTTCATACATATCGTTTATACTATTTATAACATCATCACCGTCTCCATTTAACAAGTATGCGTTTTCATTAACATCTTTAAGTTAATTCTAACACCGATGATCATCAACGGGTTGTGCTACTACATATAACTTTTCCCACTTGAGCCATCTCATTATTACATTGAGTAACAATTGTGTTTTACCCGATCCAGACGGACATATTATTCTCATTGTGATGGAATTCGGTAATGCTGATATATGTTTTAATGGCCTTTGTTTTCATGTCACTGAGAAATCAATGATGTCCATGTTGTACAAGTATAATAAATAATATGAATTTAAATTGCGTTCGATGCAAAGCATCCACATCCACAAGTGGATTAGCTACAATAATAACAAAAAATAAAAAGCGTCCAATTACAGGTAAATGTCTAACATGTGGTACAAATACATCTAAATTTATGTCCGGATACAAATGTCTGGTGGTGATATCACTACCTCATGGGCTAAATACTCAGAAGAAACACACCTTCCAGGATATAAGTATTGCGGTCCTGGAACCAGACTTAACATCCGACTTGACGAACGAGATCAACCATGACCTGGAGAGTATCCTATAAAAACTATTGATCGAGCATGTCATGTTTATGATGTAGCTAATGAAAGGAAAAATTTGCAACAACGACATATTGTTGTCGTAAAACTAATTCATAAATTAAATTCTATATAAAAAATCATGAGGAGAATCATTAGCTATTCGGTTGACAAGATGTGCGATGAAAGATAATTGTTATTTAAAGCCGTAATCAATCAACCGATTATTATTATAATGGAATCGATTTAGTATAGACCAATGGAATATTGGAAAGGTAGACCAGCGTTAATAATCTCACTGATGCAGCAAATGTTACATATTTTGTTGCTGCAAAATGGTTGGCTCGACAAGCAATATGGCAAATTTATCTAACACCACCTAAAACAATTCCATATGCACATCTTGATATAAGTTAATCAAGCAGTTAATTCGTTTTTAACACAGGATACAATTCAGATTGGAAGACCTCAATTAACATACAAATACGCGTTAACTGTCGTTGATGTTGCAAGTAGATTTAATAATGTAGAACCGTTCTAAAATACAACAGCAACTGAGTTTTAATTTGCGCTTGAAATAATTTATCAACGAGGACCGTTACGATGGCCACAACAATTACGGGTTGATCCTGGCATTGCATTTATTGGTGCGGTATCATAGCTGATGAAGCAACACAACGTTGAAATCAGACGAGGACATACCGCAATTCATCGTGATCAGGAAATTGTTGGACGATTTAACAGAACACTTGCTGAGCGATTTTTTGGATATCAATATGCCAAGGAAATAATTAAGAAAGATATGAGATCTCGCGATTTGTTGCGAGATTACTACGTGTGATAGTTGCATTAAATAATGAAAGAACTAGAACAACTGCCATGAAACCCGTTAATGCGATTATGAAAAGCATGTACCAATACAAAGACATGACTTTTCAAAACAACCAGTATTTAGGTAGTGTTACTGTAAGATATTTATGTGAACCCGATGAACTTGAAAGCGCTAAAAAAAAGAGTGATTGATCATATTTGGAGTATTACAAAACATAACATTTCTAGCTTGGTAATATTGACGGGTAGACCTTTAATCTACATATTAGATTCAACTGCTCCTCAATTTGGATTTTTACAAGTAATTCCTGAAGATACACAATGAATACAGCGTTCACTTGTGTTAACAAGCACATTACATTTTCACGTGTATGACCAATATTAGTATTGATTCTGTCTACAGTCAATTGTTTTGGATTATTATTTGAATACTGCTACAACATTACTGTGTTACAGCTCGCACAATGTGTATTATGTTGTTGTTTTAATGTCCTGATACATTCAGCATCGAAAACAAACTCGCGTATATTTTTTGTAGCACAGTTTTTGTATAGTTTTACTATATCATTGTCCATATCATCGCTATTACCGGCAGTTTATGTAAAGTGTATGACAATTCTCAGAATATGAGATATTCTTTTGACTCGAGACACTGCGAGATAAACTAATTTTCTCCATTCGATACTATCATCAAAGATAAAATCATTTGTATCAGAGATGGTTAATCCTTGTGATGAATGAATCGTCATTGCGTATCCTAGCGGCCACGGTGTATTATCGATAGTTAACTCACCCTCAGCAACATTGACAGGTACTAAGACAATATTATTTAACAGAAGATTTTATTTATCTGGTGATCTTGGAATTTCAACGTCGATATTTTGTGAACGCGTATCTGCTGGTCGATAACATATTGGTACGGTTAGATTTAAAACAAAACTATTTATGTAACATAAAAAATTGGTTTTGAAGTGTCTCACGAACTATCTTCCTAATTGCAACTATCAAATCATTTGGTCTCCATAAATTCCAAAAATTATTAATATGAGTTTCTGAAATTATATCACGCATTATTTCACATTGAATTGTATTCAGTTGTAGTATGATTAATTTCTTACACTATCCTAACTCTGAATCAAGTGTTCTATGAACATCAGTTATGTCTTCATAATAATCCACAATATTCTTTAAACATTTGTGTTGAGACAATCACACAAAAGGTGGTGGCTGACCATGCTTGCCACACATTATTACAGCAGTAATTTGTCAGTACGCCGTCAATAAATATTTTTAAAGTTTTTAATGAAACGGTGCCTATTTCATCCCAAACAATAATCCATTTATCTCCCTTCCAGTGAAAGAATTAGGGACAAGTGCATTATTTAATATTTCTTTTTTCGTTTATCTTGCGAATCTGAGTGTAGTTGTTAAAACAATTATATCAAAATTCCAAAATAATTCGATCACAAGAGTTGTTTTACAAGAACTACCAGACCCATTGTGATAAACAGCCTTACTTATAGTTACAGGACTATATACAGATGGCGCAGATGCTAATGTTCATATTTGGTTTTGTGTTATAATAAATACCCTTAATTTCAATGTCGGCGGATTCAGACTAAGTTAGCTCTAGTTTTATTCTCCATTCACCCCATATGCATAATCGTCGATATGTAATCGTTCTAGCATTCCTCTATTCTTGTTGATATAAAATGAATCCGTAGCGACTCTGAAACCCTATTAATCATCGAAAATAGATTTATCTAAACGTGCAGGAGAATTACCGATCTTAAATGAGTAAGCTGTGGTGACTCACAATCAAAAGGTGACGAAAATCAGACTTAAAAATTTAAATATGTTTGCAAGCATGAAGGCATTGCATGGGATCAGAACATATGCTTGAAATGAGATCATGTTACTGAGTTTGCTTTCAGAAACTTGTATTGACTATGCTTGATACGTTAATATTAACGGTAATGTGTGGAAAGTTTACGCATGGTGAAGTGTGAGTCGGTCCTTCAATGATTGCTTGTTTTTACCCTGAAATTTTTTTTATTTTGGATCTGATAGAAGTATACTTTGGGGTGACTAAATAGTAATATTGTGTTCAGGGAGGGGGTAGCGGTCATTTTTTTCTCAGATTTTTGCGTGTGTATTAACGAAAGGCATCTAAGCAAGATTTCAAATAATTATGATCCGACTTGGAACATGCTTGTACCACTGAGGACTCAAACGAGTTTGATACTGGTTGAGATCCATCTGGATGAAAGAGGTCATTATGCTTTTGATTGGCTAATATATTGTTACCACATTTGAAGCCACCTTTCTAATCGAATTTTGATGAAGCTTGGAAAATGCATTTATATCATCAGGTAGTCAGATGAGTTTGAAAATGAACGAATTCCACATGAGTTAGTTAGATGATATTGTATCTGATTTGCAAGATTAGTTGCACCTCTGGAAGCCATATTTCTTATCTGTCCCTGATCAAACTTGGAATATGGTTTAATGTCATAAAGATGTTTCATGGGCTTGATAATGACTACGATGTATATATATTAATGAGGTGATCTTGCATCTGACAGGCTTATCGTGTTGCCACGATGGAGGTCATATATCTGATCCATTTTGATCAGACTTTGAAGGCAAAATTATATCACTAAGATGTCAGAAAAGTTCCATAAGATCGATGCATATTACTCAGGTATATGATTAGCAAGGCTTGTTGCTACACTAGAAACCATATTTCTGATCCTGTTTTGAACAACCTATAGCATGAAGATCATGGATGTGTTTGCTAATGAATAAGATCAATTCTTATTAAGGATATAATCTTTGACATAACTGACTGAGGTTTTTGTCACTCCGGATGTCATCTATGTGACCTGATTTGAGCAGACTGGTAAAAAATACATATGTTATCAAAATCATGGACTGTACAAGTAATAAGTGATATCTGTGAATATATCTGATGCAGTCTTGTATGTGATTGGCTGAGATTGGTGCCGTTCTGGAGATCATACCTTTCAATGGAATTGAAATAATAGGTTTATGTTGTCAAATTCTGCCGAGCCTTTAAAATACGATCCACTCATTAGTAGATTTCTTTATCAGATTTCACCTGTGGTCACTCTTAAAGCCATATTTGCGACCTGTTTTTTTTTTTTATTGCCAAGGTCACAATTACTTTGGTTACGAGAAAGAGACTGCCACAACATATATATTGTGCTTTATGTTTGAAATAGCTTGAGGATATCATCATTAGTTATAAACAACATGAAATGAAGTTTTGGACATATTTTACACTTAATTTCGTATCAAAATACTACATAAACTTGCTTGGTGAAACCATTACATAAGCCATGTCGGCAATATATGATATATATGTTCTTTTATGTTACAATGTTTTTGCTTTATAATTATAGTTTAATTTAGAGGTATGGACCTTGTAGTCTGAAATAAAGAATCCTTACCTTATCTTATCTTAATAAGAGGCCCACTAAATGCTCATGTTAATTCTTTGTTTTTTCAGGTGCCATCTTAATATCAAAGACGTAGTTAACAAACGGACTTTGTATGTTAGGATTATATTCGCTAGCATATTCGCAGCCGAAGCTTTTTTCAATCATGAAATGCATTAATATTTTGCAGATTTTTTTTGTTTTCTTCCTTATTATAATTTATCTGGTGTAATTTCGTTATGTCATTTTCAAGTGTTTGAATTAAAATGATGATTTTGTTTAACATATATTCATTGCAAGTACATCATTCCATTAAAGCTACATAACGGAAAAATATCAGATTTGTGTGGTAATAAAAGAGTAGAAATATTGATTTTTCATAATAAGCTATCCATAAGTAATAGCAAACAGCAGGTGTCTAGATAGTTTTTATGAAAGTGCCTTGTCCATAAATCTGTATTTGCTACTTGTCTGGGTCATTGTGGTGTCTCCTGTGAAACATACAGAATAGCTTAATTATATAGTACCACTGGTATCAGAACCAACATCCACAGGCAGGTTAACCGAATTGTAAATATTGTGTTTCTTCCCATCAATTCAAGATTATTGCATTTGAGATTATATGCACCTGGTCAGTCTTATAATTGTAAGATTTTGAACATTTGTACAATTATTACTTTGTTGTTTCAAGGTTACGCTGCGATTTTGTGATATGGCTTAGTAGCTGCAGTTGTAAATGATACCTGTAGGGAACTAGGTCAAGGTGTGCCTTTCATCCGACAAACCTTCACCAGAAGATGATCATAATGACCTATTGTTATTGAATAGTGTGTGCGTGTTAATTGCATGGCATAACTTGAGTTGCATACATGATACTTTCAGGATAAATAACTCGGAACAGTGTTCTCATATTATTAAAAAGTAATACAGGGGAGAGTATATCATATTCGCATTCATTTAAAAAAAAAAAACATATTTAATGTTTACATGCTAACTTGGTTATTAGTTTTGAAAACTCTGAAAAAATGTGGAAATGTTGTATCTAATCAATGACATTGTTTAAATTGGGTTATATTTATACAAGACACTTTTGCGAAATTAGGAGCAGCCTTTAATACATTTTGTTACAGACATTTTTATATTAGTTTGCAAGCAAACTCAAATCAATGGAAGTGGAACGAAAACTTGTTTTGCCAATGTTTATCCATCTTGAAAGTAAGCGCACCACGATCACTGCAATGATGTGCCCAGCAGCAAAATCAAAGGTTTCAGTTTTGGCGTAATCTGATAAATTAAAGGTGGATCCTATGATGACGAAGACCTAAGTCATTACATAATATATGTAGCGAACATGAAACCGCTGTGGATAAAAGCACATATACACACATATAATCAGATTTCGTGGATATTTGGTCTGCTAAACATTTTACTTTTGTCTTTGATAAATCGGATGTCCAGCGCAGCCATATTAATATTTCAGCAATTCCTCAGCTGTGTATACTTTAAATCATTAAAATCTATATTGGAAAGTAAAAATTACCAGAATTGATCCATAACCAACAAGGTACAACATATATTCATTTATCCTAAGTAGTTTTTATATGTTAATAACAAATGTTCAAGTATTTAGATTTAACGAGATGGTCTATTATCTTCTGTTTGGTCGGTCCTAAAAGTAAATGGTGCTGACGAAGCATCTAATATGGCCACCACGGTGACTTATCCTGAATGTATGTCCATATCAGTATGGGGATTGCACTAAAACATAAGTGTTTCCTGCATGAAAATCATGAATGTTCGATATCCGTTGTGGCAGTCATCTTGATAACCGTACTGCTACTCCTCATGAACAAAATTTGACATCATGTTTTCACCAAAAGAACTTATCTGGTGTCTAGGTGGTCCTAACTAAACGAAGACATTTCGGTTTCTTTTTATTGCATCTGCTGAATATCACCATGGACATTGTACTATAGAACACTGGTTAATGTTGAATTAGTCCTGAATAAAATATGTGTCAAACTGCCTTTTTATTTAGCCACAACATGGACCATCTTTAGTCATATCAGCATGGTATTTTCACAAAATGAATTAATTTGGTGTCTAGATGGTTTGTTAAGAAATTTGTCAACATCTGACTTCCATCATGCCCACCAGGGTAGCCAGATTAAAAATAGTGGAGTTCTTATTACTCCGTGATGAAAAGTCATGCAAACATTTGGTTATAACCAAACGTCATTTTGTGGTTTGGTGCTAAATGAAAATCGTGCATGCATATGTATATATATATATATATATATATATATATATATATATATATATATATATATATATATCTTGTTATCGTGACTTATCCATAAATGGAAAGTAATTTTGACCTGGGGGTTGGGTCACAAGATTAATTATGAAATATTGTTGTACTGATTGAAAATGTACAAATCTGGCATCAGATATGGCCATCATGACATCCATCTTGAAATTCTTTTCCCTTCATCAACTAAATGGAATATCTAATGGGATTTTTATCAGAAGACGTCTTATTAGATCTAATTAGGCCGGAATGTAAAGTATGCCAGTATGATATCAATATGACAACCAATGTGGCAACTTTGGAAATACTGTTATCACTACTACCAAACACTTGATGGTCAAATCCACATGGGGTTTTCATAAATTCTTCTTATGATATCCATGCATACATATTCATTATATTGATAAGCTAGATAGGTTGTGGACCAGTCTGTATTTTTAACTAAAATGGCAACATATTTTCAGCGAAGCGCCTTTGGGTGTGATCTGTGAATTTTATATGACGTAAAATGCTAGAGCAGTTGGATCTTTTCAAACTTCAAAACATGTCAGACTACACAAATGATAAATCAACGTTGCTTTACAAACATAAAAGAAGACTGTGAGTAATATATTAGAACACTTGGACTGAGCGTGAGTGAAAAATACATATGGCGACTAGTTAAAGTGAGTGCTGAATATAAATAATTTGTCAGTACTTTTAGTGTTTGTATTCTTGTCCTTTTGTGACCAGAATTTTGACCAGCTGCAGATCCGGGTTAGTAGCAAAAATGACGAATCTTTTGTATACAGTGTGCTGTAATTATTATTATTATTATTATTATTATTATTATTATTATTATTATTATATATATATATATATATATATATATATATATATATATATATATATATATATATATATATATATATATATATATATATATATATATATATATATATATATATATATATATATATATATATATATGATAGAGCATCAGCCTCTTAAGACGACTGTTATATATATATATGATAGAGCATCAGCCTCTTAGAACGGCTGTCGTGTTTTGAACGTTTAGTCATAGTTTAATGTATATGAAACTAATGTGATACATCTATATCACATACTCGTTTATGTAGACAGTTGAGAATATGGCACCCTGTAGTATCATTATCTGCCTTTGGAATGTTATTATTAAATTAGGTCAAAGCATCATTGAGTCAAATGCGAGGGCATTAGTATTTTTTCAAGCGCTCATAAGCCCTTAAATTAGAGTTACCAAGAGGAGCCCCTGCAATAGGAAAATCATGGAGAAATGACGTATGACGCATTGTTTTATAAAAAGCAAGGTCGAGATGGAACAGCTCAGATACATTGGAACATACAATCCAAGGCGGGGTTTTCATCGCGAGTTGTTGCTACCCTTAATCCAACAATCTGATTGTGGAGGGATATGACCTCGCCTCCCATACAGTTGTATCGAGTGTCTTGCACCAACAAATTGTGTGTATTTGCCATGATGCATCCAATGCCTTTAGTCGAGTTTCAGTGGATCAATAATACACACATTGATATAAACAAACAGGTACATGAGTACAGCATCAACAGCGACCAAGACAAACTGATCCGATCAATTGTTGCTACGACATTTGTGGCACTCAAAGTCACCGAGTTCAGTCTTGTTGCTGTGGTTGTGCTGAAGTTTGCACACCTCATCAAAGTTGACGCGTCGGAACATGTGCATACAAATACAGAAATAAATTCTTTCCGAGTGTGTTGAACGCTTTGTTTTGTGAATATGCTGTGTATCTATGTTCTAACGGCGACATTATTCGGTCGAATCATCGCATGACATTTTAAGTCAATCGTACGTGTGGTTTCATTATTTACACTTTATGACTGATTCACGTCGCGAAACGTCACTTTACGATTCATTATTAATTCATACGGTTACTGTTGTCCGAAAAATCGTTCCGAATATGCACAATGGCCACGTAGCGATGTATGTTTTATTAGGAACCCAGCAACATCTCCTGGAAGCTCTTTGCCAGGGTGCAGCTTCAACATCGGTGGCTATGTTGGTGATGATAATGTGTACATAATTTTAAGCGAATCTGCGACACTGAATTTTTAAAAGCCAATAGCTTCGTTTCCTAGAATGATTAGCGAATTCTTAATTGTGATTCCGCGCACATGAACATACACGAGAAACAAAAGTTCAGCCTGATTAACTAGTTGGGCGTGTTTACATCAAACCATTCGCGAGAATGTTTTCCACAATGATTCCGTGGCATGCAACTTGAATGATCCCGTGTGCGACTTTTGCTTTGCTCACTAGCTTTTCAATAGCAGCGTCACCCACCAACAGATGTGGTAAATCAGGTCCATATTTAATATATCAGTATGTTTTACCACTAATGAGTGGCATGAAAGCCTGTAATAAATACAAATTTTGGCTTCGTACCCGCCTTGATGATACCTCTAGCGATTCTTTGCTGACACCTCGCATTGTGATCGCGTTGAAGTCACGTATGAAGTCTATATAAGTAGCTTGAGACACAGGGATGTCACTTGATGCTCTGTACGCGAGATCATAAGCTATACATGGGGGGCAGAATACCTGGTGGAGGAAGAACCCAGGGAAGTACTGGTAAGACCCACCAACCCAAGGGAAAGTACTGGCAGCTTACTCACAAACCAACATTGGCCATGCCTGAAACTTGAATCCACGTTGATATATGCAATGACAGTGATCGATAAAGTTGAACGCTTTATACGACTCTGTAACATGCAGCTTAGACGCAATATATCGGCTTTTGTCAATATCCGCAAGAATTGTAAATAGGTCATAGAGTGAGCCAGATATGTTAAGGTAATTACTCTTATGGTGTCTGAATTATCTTTGTTAACGTAGCAGCGTCAGCATCGACATGTGTAGACCCCATTTGCGTCGCCATTAAACATTGAAGGCCGGACACAAGTAAACTTCTTTTCCCCTAATCGAACGCTTGGAAATGATACGTAACTTTTACAGTCGACCGTAAACGTGACAAATATGTGTTGTAGTCGCCAACAGTGGGCTTTGAAGAAATGATTGCATCTGTATTCAAACCCATGCCTGAAATGGCTGAACAGGTGCAGAAGTCGCTTTAGCCACTGAAATGCTGATGGGAACAGAAAGATAATCTGGTCCGATTGTCAGAGCAACCCAGTCTATTGAACACTTGCCAGATCCGATTGAACATAGGAACAAAAGTGTTACATTTTGCAAATGTTTCGACTTTTGGGGAACGTATATGTTCATTGCATCTCGTATAATCCATAAGTGACTTTCAACACAAATTGCACACGTTTGCTTGCAGAAATGTTCTTTGACTCGTGCTTGTGACAACACGTGCAAAACATCACATTCCATGTTTGTCTCTATATCTGAGCTATGATAACTGACTTGATTATTTACAGCTGAAACGTTCTGACTTCTTCAGGTTAGAAGTTTCATCCCGATCGCATTTATATCCCGTATCCATGATGGTTAATGTTTCTTTGATGTTTCCAGTTGCGTAATAGTTACTTAGTGACGATTTACACCATAAATATATTGTATTGATATTCTTTCTTTTTATATTTTGCTACATATATATAGTAATAATAATCATATACTATTGCATCTTTGAATAAAATATAAGTATTTATAGGCAGTGTAAACTGGTTTCATGACGGAAGGACTAAGCTAGGATAAGAGTGCTTTGTTGTTAAGAGCTTAACGCCATTTTTCGACACACGATAGGCAACACATGACTGCCAGCATTACCTAGTATAACTAGTGGAGTAACGTCCAGTTAAAAAAAATATAAAGAAAGACCGAAGGGAAGCTACTGGCAAGCTTTCTCACATACCCAAGTCTGAGACTTGAACCCACGCGGACGGAGATGAAATACCAGTTAACGAACTGTACATGCAAGCGCTTTAGACGAATCGTCCACCTCGGACCCAGAGTAGAATTCAGTTATGATGGAAACTCAAAACAGTATGACACCTCTGATAACAACATCTCTTTAAAATACAATTTTGCCAGATTAATGGTTTGAAATTATTTGATGTTGATACAGTTGACGTTAAATATAAACAAAGGAATAAAGTATGCATTTTGCAGTTGTTGAAAATAATAAATATCTTCAAATCACAAAATAACACGAATCAAAACGAAAACTTCAGACGTATGCACCAAATTAGGAATCGTTATAATTTTTGAATATGTTTTAAATGGCACAAAGGAACTAACACGCTGGAGAAATCAATATAACAAGACCAAGAAAGGAAGCTAAAATACGTATATTATTAGCAACAAACAGTTAAAGCAACAAATTTAAAAATATTGAATTATAATTTGTATGAAAATTTATTGAGATTGTGTATGAAAGGGTACTTAAAACAAACTGTTCAGTACATTCATTGAAGCTTGTTGGTGACGATTTCAATTTAATTTCCTGAGAAAATGAAAAGACCTTAAAATAAATGCCCACATTTGATATGATCATTTTATTACTTGAAACATCTATAAATGTTGCCATATTTGGCTGTTTCTATTAATATTAAAGGTCTATATTTGAGTCTGTATCCCATTTAACACTGATATTTGAATAGAAATTCATTCTTTATTGTAATACAAAACGCAATGTTCAATTTACAAATTATACTGCATGCGCATTTTATTGTTTCAACATGGCGTCCACGAGATGGTGCTCTGAATTTTGTCCACAGACTTTCGCAGAATATACTGGTGGTGGGGGTATAACAAAAAGTGGGCAAACTCACTGAAACAGAAACCCTGCATGTTAAGTTCGTTTGTGGCATAGTTTGAACAATCAGCTTGTAATATTAACTGTTATATGGAAAATTTACCATTCTCTAACGCTGATTTTAAAGTGGAAGTCACTCAGTCTCTATGCCAGGACCTTTTACTTGTTACATGTTCTAAATTATTTAATATAAGTTCATCACCTTCTAATTCACAACTGGTAAACTAAATACAACGTTCACATCGAAAACACAGAGAATCTCAATCAAATAACGGATTTGAAATGTGAAATAAATAACAAAAATAGACAGTTTCCTATGTCTGATCTGCAACATATGTTAAAACAACATTTTTAAAGCACAGCACAACTATTAGCATACATAAAAGAGTTGCTATACTGAAAACAATTGTTCTCATAAAAACATAAAATAGTTTTGATAACTACATTTTCAGACTTCAGCGATTAATATCTAGACATATTCTTGGTTTAGCAAACGTACGAGGTAATTATGAAATATATATATATATATATATATATATATATATATATATATATATATATATATATATATATATATATATATATATATATATATATATATATATATATATATAATGTGTGTGTGTATGTATGTATATGTATGTATATACAGTTACATAATCCAGAAATATCTAATAACACTTTAAACATGTATGTTTTGTCCTAAATATATTCAGGTAGTTTTAATCGATACATACGAATATGAAAACACTGAGACGAACAATTCAAATTATGATTTCAAGCTGATAGCCGGTATTGCAAATATACAATTTAGATACAAATACAATTTGTACCTGAACAGCTGGCGGGATTGTTTTCGAATTATCCAATACCGTCCATTGTGTGGAGCTCTGTCAAAGTTTAAGCTCTGATTGACCACTGCATAACGATTTGGAATGTGTTTATTCAGTGACCTGAGGATATATAATACAGTGTTTTTGCGACTAGGAATGTTAATGCTTAGTTCCTGTGTTAAACAATGTTAAAATAATATTATGATTTGGTGTGTTTAAGTTTAGAACTACTGTCCGACCATCATAATATAACGATTTATGCTACTCGAACGTCCCTAGTTTAGTGGAAAATGCACCCAGATCACTCAGATGAGCTTGTTACATTTGTGTAAACCCTTGTGTTCCGGATAGTTCAGTGATGTTTGTATTTACAATTCGGAATTGTCATTTGCAGCTTGAAATGGCGATGTGGTGATTTATTTGATTTGCCGTTAGATCAAATAGTATTATTTCAAGATAAATAAAGATGTTTGGCATGGAGATGAATCTTCTGGTACTAACACTGAGGAGGCACATACACGTCACATGGTTTTGCCAACCTATGAATTATGTATGACTAAGTTATACTCATTCGATTGAGTAAAAAGGAAATAGTAACACTGTGAGAATCTTAAATATGTTTATCCTACATATTTGAATTCTGGTTCTTTCAATATATATGAATACTAAAATACTTATATAGATACACAGTTACACAAAAGGCTAGTGTTGATAACTGGTATTCAAAATAATAACTGTTTAAATCACACTACTTGTTTCAAGTTTGTGTTCTCTCTCTCTCTCTATTTCTCTCCCTCCCTTCCTCTTTCTCTGTCTCTCACACTCTCTCTTTGAAACTGTTTTTACGGCTGTTACATGCAATCAGTGATACAGCTTGAGAGACGACATGAGACAATGTGTGTTGTGTAACCATTTGTCTTATCAACCACCGATGACTATTCAGTTATATAGTCACAGTTAGATACATGAGAGCAACATGTATGTTAAATAGGCACCATAATACACCTGAAACTGGTATGTTGTATATTCGACATCAGACACATATAAGTAGTCGGTATATTGCTTTTTCCGCAGCAAACAAATAGAGGTAGTATGTATGTTGATATAATCACATTCAAATACCCGACCATATCGGGGATGTTAAATGCTCACCATTAAAAATCTACGGACATTGTTGCCACACTGATACCAAAATATGTATCACAGTAAGATTTATATCCACGCCACTATTTGTGTTTGTGATCGAGGTGGTATGATAACTAGTTTGTTATTGGGCAAGAACATTTCTATATAGACTAATGCATATGATCGAATACAATCACAAATGTAACACTTGCACAGTGGATAGTTTAAGTTTCTCTTGATTTCGTAAACATTCCTTTCTTAAAACGTTTTCGCTTGCAAGATTTTCATATATGTGAAGCCCACACACCTCGTCCTTTATTCAAAGAGTGTTGTCCTTCTTTAGTAAGTTGTGAAGCAAAGATGGTATTAATAGCGCTTTCTCGTTTCACTAAATATTTCTGAAAAATGTGTAATTAAAACCATTTCCATTAACAAGAAAATCTAACGACATGAAGTCAATCTAAATTTTAAAGTTATTTTAATATCTAATATGTTTAAAGTCAGATCCCACACAAGGTCGAGGCTTTACATTGAGTTACAGAAAGGAGAAGTTAACACATTTAGTATAATCAAGAAATAATTTATCTTAGTTTAAAAGTAAAATATCAAGTGGCACTTACAGTGAGTTGAATATGAAATAATCCTAATTGTTCGATCACGAGTCACAGCTACACTTATGAAAAGTTGCCTTTACAAATACTTAAGTTATACTAAAATACGAGTAAAGATTGAAAATATATCAGTATCACCTTCACAATATCTTTACATAACAAAAATACGAAAGTTTATTTTTAGTCACTGTAAAGACCAAAAGAAACAGTTGAGTTATCTTTACAAAAATGAAAGACATTTAACGTTTTGTTTTACATATATCAAATCCTAACTAAACTGCAAGCTTTTTGCCACACGCTTACATACTTTAAATAGTTTGCCAACTTCACGTCATTTAATTTATGAGCCGATGGTATAACTAGGTCTTGATTAACGTTTTCTTTAATGGGACTTTTCCAGCAAAGCTACACTTTTTCCAGATAAAATTGAAAAATAACAATAGCAAATGATCAATAGTTATAAAAAAATTATAATAATCATTGCATCAAAATGTACAGTCAACATCATAATCACAAACAATATGTTAATCGATATATGTTTATAGATGACAATCACCATTTTTTTTCTAAAAGAACAGCAAAGTGGTTAACTAGCTACGAGAGAAAATCAATCATACTTTGGGAAATACATTTTATGAATCCTGATATTTCCAAAAATATTTAACAACTAATCAATGACACATTAATCTATTCCATCTCTTAAAATCAATGAATTGTTCTCTGTAAGTTCTGAATGAGTAATTTTACTTGGTGAAAAGATCATTCAGAGAATATTGGATGTGATTAATTGATTTTATAAGCCAACTTGAGCCTTGCTCTATCATACAAAATGTGAAATACAAATTATATGAACTTGATTGTAATTGATAAAATTCAAACTATAGGGCTACAAACATGTCAAAAATGTACAATGGTGCAGAAACCAAGTCACTTCTATGTCTAATGATCTCCTATATACCCCATTGTTTAAATATTAATAATGGTTCTTTACTTCTTCCTCATGCACGTAAATTATACATATGCATAGTTTCATTGCGTTATGTGTGTTATCATGTACACAGTTTCACACAAGTGTTTCGTTTACCAGTTTCATGTAAGTTATACACGTGCATGCTTTCTCACAAGCATTTTGTTTACCAGTTTCATGTAAGTTACTCACGTGCATGATTTTACACAAGCTTTGTGTTTACCAGTGCCATTAGTAATGATAATTTGTCTGAAGTTCATAGCCGATAAACTGTTTCACACAAACAATAGTCGATTAAATTCAGTTGCTGAGAGCAGATTTTCATTTTTGTTTATTATTCAGCTATTATTCAAACTGTTAATAAAAGAACATGAATAACCTCTTTTATCGATATACATACGATTAACCAAACAAAAATGTTACTTCTTTATTATTGTGTGTTATTTGTGTTCCACAACTTTGTTAAACGAAAACGACTTCCTATGCCTTTATGAAACTGAAATACCGTTGCACGCCAATAATTAAAAACAGTTATTCATATGTGGCTTGTCCATCACCGAAAGTATATAAGAACACGCTGTGCTTGTTTAGTCAGTTTTTACTAATATTTTGATCAAAAGATAATACATTTCATTTGGAACAAAACCAAACAATGTTCGAATATATTAACTCAACAACCACAAAATCATAAATACCTTATGGTACGTTAAGCTTCTGATGATCGATATTTCTCAAACATGACACTAACAATTGAAAAATAATTGAACTACTGCGACACACATACACACATATTCCTTTATTTACTGTTACATAAGATACATCCGCAAACTAACCACATGCTTTCATGAATATAATACGTAGGAGTTAAAGTTCTAGATATCGGAGTTTTAAATATATTTGGACATAGATTGTCGGGCATAATTAGTAATAGATTGGAAACTGAAAATAGCACCCTGCCTTTTCCTACCCTTTGAATGTGTATCCTATATAGAATAATTTACACACAACATTAGACATGTGCAAGTTTTCCTTGGATCCTGGACCATCCTTCCCTATTTTGCGAACACAACATAACTCCAAATGCATGACAGGGCATTTTTATAGGATATGAATGCAGTATTTCACCTGACATTTTTCGGCAAGTCAGGCGGACATAAATTGATTCATTTATGAAGACATAATCAAGTTTTCTGAAAAGAATACTTTTTGTATGATCCACTGCCAAAATTTCTGAAGAATAAATCCTGAATGTTCTTTCAAATATTTCTCAAACAATGCAAATCTACAACTGTTCAGAAAATATTAGTTTATCAAAAATGATGAATGAAGTGAATAACTGTTTTTCAGAAACTATTTCTGACTTTTTTCATTCTTGTTTCCGATTAAAGGAATGTGTTTTTGAGTTCAAGTACTTAGTTTTTTATTGCTATCAACTAATGCTTTTATTATGATTAATGTAGTTTGTGTACCAGCTTCATGCAAGTTATACAAGTGCATGGTTTCACACAGGTTCTGTGTGTACAATTTTCATGTAAGTAATACATGTGCATAGTTTCACAGCAGCATTGTGTGTACCAGCTTCATGTAAGTCATGCAAGTGCACACAAGTTCTGTGTGTACAATCTTCATGTAAGTCACCCATGTGCATAGTTTCACAGCAGCACTGTGTGTACCATCTTCATGTAAGTCATCTACGTGCATGGTTTCACGCAAGTTATGTGTGTACAATCTTCATATAATTGATACATGTGCATATTTTCACACAAGTTTGTGTGTACCAGCTTCATGTTAGCCATACACGTGCATGGTTTCCCACAAGTTCTGTGTGTAGCAGCTTCATGTACATTATGCACGAACCGAATTTCACACAATCTGTGTATGTTCCAGAGTCATGTAAGTTATAGATGTGCATGGTTTCACATCCACATTTTGTTGGCGATATTTAAAAAGAGTTTGCTTGTAACAATTACGATTTAACTGTTCAATGGCTTTAGTCATTAAAAGAACATATATAGAAATGTATTTTATTCAAATGCGGTCATCAAAAGTACAATTTGTCTTTAAGAAGCCAAGAATCAGCGTCATCTGTATAAGCAAATTTACAGCTGAAAAACTTCATTTACTTAATCAGGACCTGAATATTAAAGTCATACATGTTTAGTCATTTAGATCACAATGCTTTAAGTCATGACACATATCAGTGTAAAAGTCATAATCAAAAACAAAATGTAAACACTTAGAAACTGATCACTAGTCCACGTGCATACTTTTTTACACCCCCTCACGGATTAACGATATTAACGTGTTTAATAAACAGATAGTCCACCGACGTTGTATGTCTGGCTGCATCAAAAAAATAAGTTGCGTAATTTTCAAATGTTTGTATAGTGTCGGCTAAAATTCAAACGCAGACTGCAGTCGAACAGGTTACAAAATAGACAAATTAAGATCGAGGTTCTCCCCGTTTCCTATGCGTGCGTACGTTTTCAGTTGACTCCCATACACAAACCTATGCGTTACTCACACCAGTATACTGAGAGGGAAAAAATCTGACCAAAATATTAGCATAGTCAAATCAATAAAATCCCAGTTCTCGAGAATGCATCATTCAAAAACATCGCAACCACAACATAAATTTACACTGATCAACACTGGATCACATAGACCAACACAATTTTCGAAATCCTATCCTTTCATTAATTTATGCGAATAAACGTGATTCTGGTGAAGGGTGTTTTATCATTGACACTATCGTAACTCTGCAGCAGCAGCGAGGCGATATCTAGCTCCTACGCAGCTCAGCATGCGCAGCCCATGACTGTAACCCAGCCAGTCAGTTATCCTCGTGTAATTGGTAAAGTATTTGGTTGGGCAGATTCAAACCGCGATTTCACACAGCCTCGCCATAAAAAAGAAATACTGGCTGATGATACAATACATAACAAGAATGGCAACTTTAGTCCAGACGAACAAGTCTTTAATTTAATTTAAACACTCAATTTAGTCCAGAGAGACAGCAAAGGTTCTTACTCAGCGACGACGATTTACATATATACGTGAGCCAGTCAAAGCAATCGGACGGTGATCATGAAGAAAAGGCGGATGCCGTAAAAAGAATCGGACAAAACAATACACCAGAAGTTGCAACTGGAAGGACACCGAAATATTCAAGACTTGTGTCAATCGTTCAGCGTCAGATATCGATTTCGATTGGGTGAAACACGATATTGCCGCATACATTTTTGTTCGTGTAACATTTGAAAGAAAGGTTGGAATAAACTTTACCAGAAATATATATGTTGTAAATTGTACATTTTGAGAAAAAATAGAACCATTATTAGAATGTAATTGGAACCCACCCAACTCACACCTTTTGTCTTCCCCAACTATCATTTCTAGTTAGCTTTTATTTTTAAATGTTTTCATATGGAATTTCTGATTTCACCTCCTTATCAGATTTTTGCTTACAAAGTGTATTACCATGAAGACAAAATGAAAATGTGTTTCGTCTTAGACAGCAAACTGTCCTTCAAATAGCAAAGTTCCCTTTTTTACTCTACAAAAGAGCCATGTACTTTAAGAAAAGAAAGAAATAATAAATTGCATTAATTTAGCCGGTGGTCGGTTGATAAGGTGAAGGTTATGTATATCTTCCTTATGCATATTATATTTTAATGTCTGTTTAAATCTTTCTTTAAATATGCATGTATTTATTTATATGTGCATGGCAATATCTTTGTGTGTATGATGTAGATGTATATTTATTGTTCCTTTCTATATATCTGCTTCATATTTCTTGCCTGAATAATAGCTCTTAATAGCTAATGTTATTGGTTGTAATATCAAATGCTACCAGTAATGCTATTGGTTGTAATATATAATGCGACCAGTAAAAATAAAGTTCTGTCTTATGTCAGATTTAATAGATTATCAGTTATAGAGTAATATGATCATGATATTTTTTTTTTCATGTACTCCTGATTTTGGCAGAAAATCATTCCCTAAAGTTAAGGACACCATTGCTTGCAAGAATGATATCTGCATGTAACACCTCTGTACTTGCAAAAAATAACAAAGCTTTCAGAAATTTGATGGGTTTGACTTACTAATTAATCCATTTTAAATTAAATTGCCTAATTTTGGTCCAGTGCATTTTTTTCCCACAGATATTTGCTAAATGATATACACATTCCCATATAAAGAAATTATAAAACAAAATCACTTACTAATATTAAAATGGAAACTTATTTCTGAACTACCATTTGATGTTGGTCGCTTTTTTACTGTGTTTCACATATATGAATGTCACTGTCGTGACTCTTTTTTAAAAACTGAAGACATTACAATGATTTTATTTTATAGTTGTCCCAATTTGTTGAGATAAGTGTGGAGACAATAACGGTTTAGAGAAATATGATGAAACCTTATAAATTGAGAGATTTAAAATCGTATATATGACAATCTTTCCATACAAGAATTGAAGTACACACTCCCACACTATTAGATGTCTCTGCAAAACAAGGTCCCTTATATAAAAGAGGTAGGAATATCGATCCCATTTTTAATTTATGGATATTGTGAACAACAATATAGTGAAAAAGTGCTGTATAGATGGGAAAACATAGATATCTCAGTATGCTCTAGATTCTTTTGTATGTTGGGGTTTTATGCATTTTTGTAAAGCAACTCTTCTATATTTATCGTTTTCCTTTTGTTTTTCAAGATAAAAGTGAAAAGGGACTTTTAAAGGAGTTTCATCAAAACCAAAGAAAATTCGAATGGTAATCAAGAAGAATGAAGAAGAAAGAGAAATTCGAAGTCTGAAAACTTAGCTAGAATAGAGAGAAGCAAATTTAAAGAGTGAATTAAAGTCCCATTGCATATCAGGATGTGTATACGACATGGGGTGAAACGATTCATCGATATATCGGATATATCGATACATTGATAAATTTGCCCTATCGATACACGTGTCGATACAAGAGGTATATAATCAATACAAAATGATATCTGACTTATATGCTACATTAATCTTCAGCAGTCATGAATAATTATTATTCAAACTGAGAGCCGATATGTATCGTTAATCGTATCGATACGTGGCACATTTGTATAGTTTCAATCCTATACAGTGCACAGTCAGTGCAGAACCTGACAAAAAAGATAACCAATTAAAGGCTGAATCCACATTATAAAAGCCAGATTATGGCATTTGGTCTCATTCTCACACATTCGTCTGTGGAGTTTACATCACTTTTTACTGATTGTTTATTTCACCTTTGTTTTTCTTTCAAGAAATATTGACAAGTGCAGCTTGATAAATAAAAATGCAATTCACATATTGTTTGCAATATAATCAGTTTGTGGTACCTACGATCATCTGGTGTTCGAATTGCAGTGTGCAACTTATGATATTTCCTTGGTTTCTCCACCTACAAGGACAGCCCCTGCTATCAAATTTACTCTCCAAACTGCCATTTTTGTACCAGAGCAAGAATCGGATAATTTTAATTATATCTATATGTTCTCTTATAGTGACCATTGCATAAATAAAAGGTTGTACAATTCATTTTCAAGCTGGAATTATATTTTCAATAAAATATCAAATTTAAACGAAATGCTAGTAAGAGCTCAAGTTGACATAATATAAATGGTAGTTTGGAATTTGCAATAGCAAGCCATAAGATTTCCGTATACTGTATATTAAACTTGGTTTCTTTTTGTAGAATGCAGTCCACGAGTCATCTGCCAGTTCACATGATAGGGGTATGGCAGTCCAGTTTGAGAAAAAGAGGTAAATATGCAGGAGACAAATTCTTCAAACATGATTAAAATCTAGCATTCCATTTAGAATGTCCGCTAATTTCCATTCCATCCGTCCATCCATCCATCCATCCATCCATCCATCCATCCATACATACATACATACATACATACATACATACACATATATGTATTCATATGCAGATATACATACATTCACATAGACATGTGTACATGTGACCTATATAAAACACAAGTATAGCAAATTAAACTGCAAGGTCATGTGACATTTATTAAACAGTTGTACGCTTTTTCCTGCTGTAAAATCTATTTTTCCGAGCCCGATTTATATATATATATATCTATATCTATATATATATCTATTTATATCTATATCTATATATATATATATATATATATATATATATATATATATATATATATATATATATATATATATATATATATATATATATATATATATATATATATATATATATATGCGATACTAAATATGTTTTCTCATCTATGGTAGAAAGTTGTATTCTTCGAATTGTAAGCCAGATCACTATTAAATATTGTTTTACATCTGGGTTGGAAGTATTCGTTTTATTCATGTCATCATAAAGGTCAAATTAGTATCTATTTCCAGCTTTTGTTTTGGCATACACACTGCAATTGTGATACCAGAAAGATTAAATTTTTGAATGGGTGAAGGATTTGCATATGTTGCCGAGTGATATCTTCCATTAGTCTTACATTAAAATATCTTTTCTTCCTGGCGATATAGACTTAAGATTCTACATTCCAAAATTTCACCATTCCGTTTTTGGGGCACCATTCTTCCCTGGGATCCGAAGTATTCCTATAATATCCCTCTCAACTACTACTTGGCCTGTTACAGTAATATGCAAACGTGACTCTGACATTTTCAATTTGTTATTCTGGGAAGGTGAAAAGTTTGATGCTTAGCATCCTTAAGAATTTTTTATTGTGGTTTGCATTATTTATGGATTCCTTAAAGCGATCTTCTTTTATTTGAATTTTTTAGTTTAGCCTTTCACTCATTGAGTCCTCTAATTCTTGTTTCAACCTGTTTTTCCAAAGTTCACTGATTCAATTTGTTCTTGTTTTGTTCACAATTTTTAATTTACACTTCTTTCATTAGATCTATTTTGGGATGCTAAATCAGATGCTAAGATACTTAACTCCTCTCTAGTCACTAATGAATTATTTATTTATTTCGAGAAGGTCCATTTAGAATATGACAACACTATTCACATCTTCATTTACCAAGTCCCCAGATTGTGAGTTTATAACTGACCCAGTTAATGGCTTGCTGTTTTCCTTTCTAGTACCAATGAAATTAATGTTTTTTGCTTTGCTCATTTTGCCACAGTAATATCGACGGGGTCAGAGAGTTCATCACAACTTAAAGCACCACCAACATTTGAGAGAGAATTTAAAGTAAGAATGTTCCTCTGTTCAGAAATTCCAAGATGTTCCTAACGTAACGCTTTCGGCGTACCTACATCTGTGTTTATTTGGATCATCTTTGCAAACTTGGCCTCAATCATAAGCATTATAATTTTGTTTTGTGTCAAATTAAGGTCTTATAATTCCTTCTTTTGACTTTAAGTTTTAACACCCACCACAAGATACGAAATTATATTTTGAAGCACAAAACTGTGTCACTCTTGTTTATGTGGTTGAAAAGTACGATGTATTGCTTAGCCACACATCATCTTGGACTTTAAATCCAACACTTTTGATCCAGTTAAAAAATAATGTAATCTGCTCTGACGCACATTATTTCAACATTGCCTCAATGTTTGATGACAAAACAACCTGACAATCTTTAACTTAACGGTAGCTGGAAAAAATGGGCAAAAGGAAATAAATAAAGAATACGAAAATTAAATTTAATTATACACTGAGTGGTGTAGTTAATGAGGTTTTCTCCAATTAACTTTTGAAACAAATTGTGGACTTAATAAAATGTAGATTACATGTAGAAGAAATGGAATAAGATATTGTACAGATTTTTTGCAATTTTAACTGAAATTCTACTTTTATTACCAGCTAAGTAACATTCGAGCACATACAATTAATTAACAAAATACAAACAGCTCAAAGCTAGAATAGTTAGGCTGATCATCTCAAACATGTTAGTAAAAGTCCAAAACACAGAAAATAATTATAAATGATGTGCTATGTGTATTTTGCAATCGACGAATTTGTTACACTATTCACACATCCATCAACTAAGTTTATAAAAGATTTATTTCTATTGCGCAGGTAAATATTTTGAAACGGAAGAGACAATAGTGTAGGAAACATGGTATAAAATTATTTAGATTATGTTATTTAAATCTCAACAATATAATAAAAGCTTTTAAATTTATAATTTGTTCCTCTATTAATATTTTTGTGGCGTCGTTTTCAAGATATGTTTTCACTAGAACCCATATATTTTGTGTTCAACCATTGAAAACATGTTTGTTCTTTTAATTAGAAGATCAAACTTTGCTCAAGAAAACAAACGATATTTGATATCAACACCGTCAGTCGTTGTAATATATGTCTAATCATGTAGCCTATCTTCTGTTTTTCTACCACAATTAAATTTCCAGCTCTTGCTGAGTAATACAGACAAAATCGCAGATCGTGCAGTTGATTATTACAATCTTTCATATGATATAATACAATGTATTATGTATCATCAATGAAAAGAAAGAAACAAAAACTGTCTTACTTAGTGGTAATAAATGTCCAAATCAATGTATTGAGATAATTCCATAATCATTGAGTTACATATGCATCTACTGAACTGTACATAGCTGCAAATTTGGATACTTATATTTGTGAGCGACATTGCGAATATCTTTAAATATGGAGAGAACATATTCGTAATGTCAGTCTTAAAATGACAATTAATAATAATATCTCCGAAACATAAAACAAAACATAACATAAAATTTCAAAGCCTCTTGATTTATTTACCACTTTTTTCATTACATTATACATAACTATACATACCTGGCGAATTCTTAGAATGAAC
Organism: Sinohyriopsis cumingii; assembly: GCA_028554795.2. NCBI lineage: Eukaryota > Metazoa > Mollusca > Bivalvia > Unionida > Unionidae > Sinohyriopsis > Sinohyriopsis cumingii. The sequence goes on along the minus strand of JAPYKE020000037.1, from coordinate 5,357,785 downwards.
TTGATATAGGAAGGTTAGGCTGTAATTCATACAATCCGCCGAAGGAAAGATAAGCAGTTACATAAATGCCTTAGTGACTCATACTGATGAATTAAAACTCGAAAACCGGAAAAACGAGAACAGAGTAATAAGTTATTTTGAGGTTCAAAATTTCTTCGAAAACATTCAAAGATAAAATTACCGCAAACGATGTTAGTTTGTCACTGTTGTAAGATATACTTACCGCTAAACATAATATGTTATCACAGTTGCAAATGAACGAAATAAAATCACATAAAAAACTAAAGGAAGAACTGAAATAAAGCAAATTAGATATGAATTAATGTATGGATTGGTCTATAACAATCTCTTTCTATTGGCATTTACCAATTTCTGTGATAAGATTTAGAACTAATATATCATAACCGTTTGAACTCTTCAAGATGAGCTCACTGCACAATCAGAGATTTTAAAACAGACACCATGGGCCTTACATATATATAGGCACTTAAACATATTGGTGCATTACGACGAAGTATTTATGGTAATGGTAAAAGTTGGGAAATAATTAAGCAAATACCATATCGAATGAAAAACAAAACATTACAACCGTAAAACAGGTGCTTGTAAAATAGGTCCATCAAAAGAATACATTCTAGTCAACATATAAAGTATAAAACTAAAGCAAATGAATAAACGGTATTTAATATGGATTTTCTCATGTGTCTGGACGTTTAACAAAATATTTAGACAATAGAGGGATTGCGAAAGAAGTAGCAAAAAAATAAACACAAAGACAACAACAAAAAATAACAATTAGAAACCAGAGTAAAGTCGATCTATTATTTAATTGAACGGTTTGGAGAACAATGTAAGTTTGGTAACTAAAAAGTGCATGTCTTATTCTTCACCTCATATTGAAGTTGTTTCTGAGAAAAACAAACAACCTTACATGTTGATTTTTCCCATCCTTCTGATGGGGAAATAACTTATGGGTATATTTGTATTGCCGTTATAATGGGTGTTAGTGTTCATTTGCGAATTGCGAATCTGAGATTAGAAAAGAGAACATGGTCTGATTTTTAGCCAAATGAAACATGACATATGTTAACATTTTTAATTCGTCATAAACACTTATAAACACAGCATGGTGATACATATTATAAATTAATTATCGTGGTATTACAGGCACAAACACAACTATGGTGCAAAATGAAAATTAATGCTTCAAGTGCCAATACATAGGTTAGAGCCAAATGTCTTAATTGTACCTGATATGCTGTCATTCCATTTAAGAGTTAAATGAGGTGCCACCAATACAGATATAAACAATTTGGGAACAATCCCTATTATTAACATAACTATTTAATACAGAAGTGTCGATATTGTGTATGACTTATTACATTTTCATTGCTTCTAGATATTAGAGACTACCAATTGCTGTTAAATCAAACAAAATATAATTTTAAGAAAATAATAGTAAAAAAAATGTTATGAACAAAAGCGGCTAACATATTAAACTATGGTAAGGAAGCATTTCAGGTCACAATACGCGGAAAGAAATTCATAATCCGATTTGAATTCCCGATAATAATATATAATTATCCATATCATCATGTGTTCTTCCGCATGACGTTAGATAGGCATTATACATAGGAAATCATCTGAAGCCATAGAAGGTGCAAACAGTACGTTGAAATCGTTGACAATGGTTAAGACGGTGAATTTGAAATAATTTCCATACAATACTAAGAAATGACTAACAATTTACATTTCCTTTAAAAAAACGTACGTAAATTCAATATACTATCCTCTCTGCATATGGGTCACGCTTGTTACCATGCGAAGACAATTCAAATTAGTTTCCCGACATAATGATCATACTGATAATCTTCTATCCTCATTCCTTATAAACTGGGACATGGGTAAATATTTTATATTCGTATTACTTATTATTACGTGATAAATAAAACTTTGTTTCTCTATGATAGATTAAGGTACTGCAAGGGTGCCGCTTAATATTCATTGTCAGACAGCACTTTTATGTTTCTGTTTATTGAAATAATAGATATATAAGTCGTCCTTTTGAATTTATAGATGTCACTTGGTACATCTTCATACGTATTCATAATTTAATTCCCTTTTTAATGTAAGAAAAATTTAGAATCGTTTCTTCGTTTAAATTCCTTAAAGAAATTTAGAATACTTTACAAGACCGAATTAAGAACATTGTATACCATGTGTAATTCCAACAAGTCCCAAAAATCCTTCAGTCCGAAAAATCCATCCCAAAGGTGATCAACATCAGTAGATATAAAATAGTTTTTGCAACATCATATACATTTCCTTACATTGGTTTGCTCTGTGGAGATAACCAGGCCCTGATCCGGCAATTTTGTCTCACTGTGGGATATGAAAATAAATTGGAAATGCAATTAGTATGCAAAATCAGAGCCATGACGCAATCCAGGCGATGAACCTTTACTGTGTTTCATAGCGGAATCAGAGACTATACTGCATTTGAAGATGCCAAAGATTAAAAGAAACATCGGCTAGTAACTGTACTATGTGTGACAACAATGGAGCATGCAAGTCGTAAAGTAATACCATCTATTATTAATGTGATATAATCTACTTCTAATGTAAATATGCTTTCGGCGATGAACTAATGACTGAGCCGAAAAAGGAATCACGGAGCACCTGATATGTGTTTAACGATTGAATGTAACATAATAACCTGTCTACCTCAAATTAACGAAGAAGAGAAAGCAAGCGCGTTTTTCTCGCTATTTACCCAAATAAATACCAACTTTTATATATCAGCCAATCCAAGTAATTTTCTGTTTTTGTGTGTTTCTTTCAACAATTTCACATTGAGAATTATCAGTGACAGCTCAATACAGCCCACAGTTTCATGTTATATTTTGTCTGATTCATCCATAAGGTGCAGTGTGGATCGTAACATGTTCCACTGAAGTTCCTGCTTTTGTGTAATAGCTAAAAATGTAAAAGATTTAACAAAATGAATGTACTAATTTCACTCTTATATCGACTTGTGAAAAATGATGTATGTGTGTTAAATGCTTTACCTGAAGGGAATGTCAATGTCAACCTTATTTCGATGCTATGGCCTATTTTCCATGTATAGGTTCATGCTAGAAATTGCATAACCAAAGATGGCGTCATTAAGCAACGGTGTATTCAATGCTAAACTGCATTTTTATATCTTGAAATAGGTATCTATATGTTACTCGCAAACATCATATTAGGAAATACAAACCAATATTAGTTATATTATTCATGGAATAAGCAGGAAAATGTTTAGTAAATGACGATCTACTTTTTAAGACTGCAGTCATATTGTGGTCTTTTATATTTTGCAGAAAATAAAATGTTTTCTTATACAGTTAAGATTGACTATATATATATATATATATATATATATATATATATATGAGGTTGGTAAATGCAGTCATCAACAGATTGAGTGTAAATTTCTTGATAACGTTTAGGAACAATTATAGTACACGCCTGTGTAATTGACAATTAACACTTTATTTGCATCCACATGATACACTATCATAATGAAATACAATAATATAAAAATGAGTTAATATCATTATCGTTTCTCCAACAAAGTTTTAACATCTAAATTATCATGTCCCTTCCTCAGTTCCCTTTATCCGTCGTCCAACCAGGTATGGTGCCGATGTAGGTACGACGCCAGACATCTCACATTTTATATATAGCAATGATGATAAATTCATATATGGTCCAATATTGCTCATTGTGTCAAGAATCAATACATAAAATGATTGAAATTCACCTCTGTTAAAGTTCTCAAACTTGTGAAAACTTATTTTTCTATTGAAAGTTTTTCAAAATATGTTAAATCAGATCTAGTCAGTGGCAATTCACTTAATATTTGAACATGCACTAGACAATATTATGTATTCTAACTCATGCGATAGTGATTTTCTTTACTTTACTTTTGTTATCTCAGTCTGGTTGTCAGAACTAAACTAGAAAAAAGAAAAACATTTGCTGTGCCTGGCAGAGTTGTTATAAAGTAGAACAACAATAGCAACATATATAACATAAATACACTTCACTCATAAAACAACTTAAGGTCTCTCTAATTGTGATAACACACAACACAAAACATTTTGAGACAGAGAGACAGTCACAAACACACACGCACATGATGTCGAGATAATTATTTATGATTTGTCGATATATTTAAGTCAGTATCTTTTCAGATCATCGTCATTAAATCTAGCCTAAAATATATAATTCATTTCACGCGAAGTATTTTAAACGAATGGGGTAGATCTCGCTACATTTAATGACGATGACCTGCAAATTTACTGAGATGTAGACAAGACAAATTCGCAATGCCGTGTGGATACACATTATCTGGCAGACATACAGGCTATACACATGACGGCTAAAATACAAATTCGAATTCTCTCAAGAGCTGCCGTAAATAACCAGATATATGTTATGACGGAACAACGTTCTCTACCAGAGAACTTTTAAAAATTAACACCTCTCGATACACTCATGATGCAATACGTGCAATACGTAACAATGATCAATTTTTCTCTTTCTTTGTTTTTGTGTCTTTCTTAGAGTGACATGCATAGCTGGATTCTACTCAGATAGTTATTCATTTTTCTATTAAAAGGTTCAATATCGGATGACCTGTAAAAAAACAGAAAAAGTTAATAATAGTTCCTGATTAATAATATATGTACTCAATCGGTTACCTATATTGCAAAAACCAAAGCTGTGTTATTTTAATTTGAAATGAAAATGTCGCATCAGAAGCACAATCTGTGTTGGTGACTATACCAAGACATGCAACTCCCAGTGATGGCTTTATATTACTTGTCTGCACATGAATGGGGGACGCATTATGTAATTCGGCTGCTGTGGTTTACTTCTGTCGGTGTAAAACCCAAAATAGTACTCTAATCTAACCCTCATTCTCATTACATGTTCAGTATACCTTTTAATAAGTCACGATAGAATATAGATCAAACAATTCCTTTAATCTAGATAAATATTAAAACTTTCCTTCACCATGATTGCAGATACCTCCGGAGGGAAAAAAACAAATACGTGATTGACGTTGAAGCAGCAGACAATAAGACTATACACGAATATAATATCCAAATTACGGGTGCTGATTTCACAAAGGGCTGGAGCGGGCTCTGTTGAATAAGTGAAAACACTAGCAGTGGATGCAGATGATACCATTGCAATAGTGATGCTAGAGAGTAGGCTTACTTGATCCTGCAACGTAGCAATAAACTGAAAGTGCAGGAATCAAAGTGGAAAGTCGTATATAAATATGGCCTAATTTTGCACAAGATATAACCCCTGTTACACAGGCAGCATCGACCCAGTCAATTACTATTAAAAGTTATATTCATTTTTAAAGCAAACAAATGACAATATAGTAGTAAAATATTAAAACTGCATAAAAGATTGGAAAGTAAATTTGACTTTCAGCAACGTTTTAAAACCAAATATGCAAACCATCTTGAGAAGAGCAGTATCAATTGGGGTTTTTGTTAATTGTTTTATAAGTAACTATTTTAATTTATAAATGCCCAATAGAAGAGATGACGTTATTAACGAACTTTAGGTAGGTGCATTGTGATTATTAAAACGTTTGTCAATGAGAGTGTGCTGCTTCTTCAACATCAATGCAAACATTGTTTTCTTTAATATATCGTCAATATTTCATAATCGGTAGTACTTGTGTCTAGATAGTCACTAGAATGTAATAACCATTTATTTCACGTACCTTCAAGATTATTCGAAATCACCGTTTTATCATTCACTTTCCGCTTACTGTTGAAAGAGTTTAACCAATTTTGTTACACATAAAACAAGAGAGATGATATTGAAGAGTTCAAAGAAGATTTCTTAATCAATGTATTTCATAGTTAGTGGATAACAAATATCCAGCAATTATTGAGCATCATGCAATGTATTTCGTATTAATACATTGGTCGATTTCAGTCGAAGACTCAATGAATTTGTGCTGTTATTTTTAATGTTTAACTGACCATCAAAAGTGCGATAAATATACATATCGCATTGAGCGACGAACCTTTTCTTTTTTATATGTTTAAGAGTAGTATTCGTATAGTTATGAACTCCACTATGACATATACTAAATCCTAAATGCTACGACTGCATTTATCAGTGAAAGAAAATACGATCTGCATAACTAATCTACCTTACTATAGGGAAATGTTTTGAATTTCCAACTTCTATCACTTTAAATATTTTTGCATGTGATATGATGAATTTGCCAGCCTTAAGAAGAACCTTGAATATATGTAATAATGATTAATTATCAGTGAAACGTCAGGCATAATTCTTTATTTCTTTCCCCAGATTACACGATTGAATCTTAGACAACCCTGCTTTATCTAGTATCTACCCCCGATTGTAACTTTCATACTTTTGCGCTCATGATACATTTTAAATCCGTTGTTTTCTTTCTAACCTGCGCAAGTAGTTAACATAACGTGAACAATCGCTTTTGAGAGGTTCGTGTTTCCAATCCTTTCTGTATTACACATCCCAGCGTTTTAGATTTATACATCTTCTCGAGGTCCTCGCCTCACCGTAAAATGAAATTGGCGAGTTGATGATACCCGTTGCAATCAAAATAATGTATTATTGTATGAAACTATGTCCATTGAAGAAGAAATAATAGGGCAAGACCTTTAGTTTATATTCATATATATGTCTCTATATGTGTCTGTATGTCGATCTCTTTCAGCCCTACCCCAATCTCTCTATCTCTCTACATACTTTTACGTTTTCTGAAGCAATTGATATGATACCGATATGGTGTAGTATAGTTGCATATTTTATCTAATTTAATTAATGTTTATGAGTGTTTCAAGTGGACATTTCAAATTAGCAAGGATTATCTTAGATAACTTGTATTCAACATGATTACTTCGATAAGTTTCCTTCTCTCTGAATGTGATGAACTATACAGATATCTTGCCATCGGATGTGTATGATAAATCATAATGAGCGCACGTGGAACTGCTAGAGCTGCGGAATACGGTTCAGTTGTCAGAACCTTAGAACAGGGAATTTATAAACTTAATCATGGTGGATATCGGCATGTGTTTTTGCTACAAGACTTCCTAGGTCATGGCATGCTTTCTGACTGTCATTTTACTATCAGACTGATCTAATGACATTGTGATTCACAGGGAAGTAAAGTTCTTCAAGTTCTTCAACTGCCTCACATCGATGATGAGTTGTGGTGGGATTGTGTAAGGAGCGGGCTGAAGGAGTACTCATGTTTTAACCAGTCTAAACACTTTTACGACCTGCAATAACATTGCAAAACATTTCCTGGTGTTGACAAGCGGCTTTACTGTGTCATCTTTCAAACTCTTAATAACATCCCTGGCAAAAGAATGCGAAACCGTTTAATTTGCTACTTTATTGCAATTAATTATGATTCTTAAATTGTTTTGAGAGACAAACTCATTCTAGAAGATTGTATCCAGACCCACACTATAGTTTTGGCTTGATCCACATATCAAGTCGAAAGTGAAAAACTATACGTGTCCTTAGTGATTCACAAATCCACATCACGAAATTCATCCCACGATGAGTCAGCGACAAACTAAGCATCATGAATATTTACAAGTTTATGTGTGTCGTTGATACTGGATATCATTAACATGTTACCGCTGTCATGAATTATTTCAGACACGTGTACGTATCGTTGCAATAAATAGATCGCTTGAGTGTTTTCATGTGGACCTAACATCATATTTGCACGGATTGATCTGGTGCTCAAGCATTACATCATCGTTTACTACAAGATGATTTCCACTAACATCCGTATGTTCTAACAAATTGCTTCTTTGATTGTCGAAAAATATATCAGTAACAACATCAAGTTCCAGTAAATCGAGCTTAAGCTGTAGTCTGATTATACCGCCTCATTTGTATGTAATCCCCCATTCCAATTTAAAAAGCAAAAGTCACAAATGAGATCAAATATTCTCAGGACTTATTCAGTTCATTTATTGATTTATAAATTCAAGACTGGTTGTGTACAAGGTACCCTAACACAGGTATCATCTGCGCGTTTCACTTGAAACGAAGTTTTCAGTTTTAAAGGCGACCATGCTTGTCAGTCATTTCCGGTTCCTGTACAAATCCATTTTCAGCAAAGTGTTACATGCAGGCCCACACATGTATGCACATAGAAGTAAAATACTATGATGCCTGTTTCCGATATTACAATGTTGAATCAAGCAAAATACAAGAAGGACATATACAAATTTGCCTTTCCCGTGAACTTCACAAGCAGAGTAATTTCTATATTCGTGAGTGGAAAGAGATATAAAACTAAACTGTCAAAATTATTGTAATTTACGGAATTATCCGGCAGTCAACGAATATGATGAACTACATCACAATGTAGTCTGTTGACAAGAATCACCAATAGTGTGGGCAATATGCCTCCGTGATAGTATGAAAAACCTTTAAGCAAGAAATCTGACTAATTCATTATAAAGTGATTTTTGGAATGCTCCTGCTCGTGATATAAAGTCAGGAATACGGTCCAGTTTCAGAACCTTAGAACATGGAATTAGAACCTTAATCGCGGTGGACATCGGCATGTGTTTTTGCTACAAGACTCAGACACAAAGTCTTCCTAGGTCATGGCTTCCTTTCCAGATCCTGGCTGTGATTTACTCTCAGACTCATATAATCATCTAATAACATTGTGCTTCCCAGGGATGTAAAGTTCTTCACGTTCTTCAACAGCCTTGATGTTGATGGTGAGTTGTGGTGGGTTTGTGTAAGGAGCCGGCTGAATGAATATCCCTGTTTTAACCAGTCTGAACACTTTTACGACCTGCAATAATATTGCAAATCAATTCCTGGTGTTGACAAGCGGCTTTACGGTATCGTCTTTCAAAATCTTAATGACATCCCTGGCAAGAGAATGCGAAGCCGTTTCATTTGCTACTTTATTGTAACTAATTCTGATTGTTAAATTGTTCTGAGAGACACATTCATGCTAAAAGATTGCATCCAGACCCACACTATAGTTTTGGTTTGATACTCATATCAAGTCGAATGTGTGAACCTATACGGGTCCTTAGTGATTTGCACATCCACATCACGAAATTCATTACACGAGTAGTCAGCGACAAACTAAGCGTCATGAATATTTGCAAGGTTATGTGTGTCGTTGATACTGGATATCATTAACATGTTTCAGATGTCAGGAATTATTTCAAGCACGTTTACGTATCGTTGAAACCTAAAAAAATATTTGCACGAATTGATCTGATGCTAAGTATCACATCAACATAATTTCCACTATCATATGTATTCTGTAACAAACTGCTTCATTGATTATCGAAAAATATATCGATTTTAGCTTTGACTTTCGCCGACGACTTTGTTGTCTCGGATGTATAATTCAACTCTATTAGAAAATCTTTTGAGAGTGTCATAACACGGTTGCTCCTCAGCAGACGGAGTAATCACGTATGCAACAATCACATTTAAACCTTTGTATAATCATATTCATATTCAACAACATCTGAGCTTTTCCGGACCTAGCAGCACAAATAAATAATGATCGAACTGAACGTAGAACTATATTCCCGTGCTTGATTATGATTGGCTTGGAGCGATAGGTCAACTACGACGATTTTTCATTCCGAAGATGTCATTAAATAATACAATATATTCACAAAACAATTGTCGTATAACACAGTCCTGTCTTCATACTGCGAACGATGCAGCACCAATAATATACTATATTATCTACTCGTCGTGTAATATTAAAGAGCATGACAATTGATAAATGCTGCAGTCATAAAACAGAAGTTCCATACTCCATGTAGACTTGTTCTTTTATTTTCTATTTAAATGTATAAGCAATATTTCTTTTTTTTCCTTCGGTGATTATTATTCTTTTTGTGCTATTATTTTCTTTCTGTATTTCATTCTTCTGTCATCTATCTATCAAAATATTTGAATTTTTGCTTTAAAAAAATTAACGGATTTGTTTTTAAATAATTATATTTTAAACGGATTGCTTATATTTGTCATCACCAGCTTATAATTGTTTATCATTCTAACCATTCCTGATTCTGATTAGTACAATTCTTCTGATCGAGACTATTCGTGTGTTCATGTGTATTTGAGAGAGAAAGAGTGCGAGGAAGGGAAAATTACTAAGAATAGCCCTATTGAGGGTACTGAGCAATTGTGAGACTGTCATTAATATTCTTGCATTTGTTCCGCTACCAGGTTTTTTAATCTACCAGAGCATTTCCGTGTTTACAAATCAAATCATATATGGTCCGTTGCGGACCTCACAACTGGTGTAAAAGTGTTCTTATCATTGATGATAAATCTTCTTTCGAAACGTTTTTATATCACTTGACGCTTTGTGTGTTAGTAACGGCGTTTGTGTGTGTGTGTGTGTGTGTGTGTGTGTGTGTGTGTTTGTTTTCGTATGTATGTAAATGCTTATTACGCACGACCTCAGTATTGATACACATTTTAAAAATATCGACCCCTTCACCCCAGACATATTGCCGACTTCGTGCAATTATTCATCCTAACATTAATATACATGTGGTGTACATCTTTTCAATGTTTAGTTCCACGTTTACATGTTGACGAAAAGAAAACCGATACCAGAACAAAGTAAAATTAAACTACAAAATGAGAAATTGCTACGGTGTATATTTAGATTGGATCATATTTAATTTACGAGTAATTTAATAAAAAGACTGGGAAAAAGCAAAGAAATACTAAGGCACGAATACAAAAGAAATGTAGATCCGATTTCTGATTGTCACTAAATATATAGGAGCTTCATGTATAAGTAACAGGTATTTAAACCTATGACACGATGTGTGATTATGATTTGTATTTTTAACGTAGCTTGAACATTTTTGCAGTCATTAGATCATGCGTATGTTGAGCATTGAGGGAAATACACTTGTATTAACTCTCTAAATGTAATATTTTGTTTTTCACACTCCCCATTCCGAATACACATTTGATATTGTTTAGGAATTCAGTCTTCACAATAAACGTATCAAAACGGATATACTCGGTAGGTAACGTAATAAAACCGTACTCTGTATGTAGAAAGAGGACCTCATTAGTTGCAGCTGGGTATAGTTTAAGATCAATCATCACGATATGGAATATATTTCTCCGAATAATTAATAACATAAACAAAGCTTTGCTCACTAATGATACCAGAATAAAACAGCATTCGTCGCTGACGATTATTTTTCCTCTTGATATATATTAACAGCATTACGCAGTTATTAATTTAAAAAGTGTATGCACTACAATTTTTGTGAACACGTCTATTGATTCCCATACAGATACAAAAAGCAGTTTAAATAAAAACGAATTAAAGTGTCAGAGGTAATACACCGAACTAAATGAAAAAATATACAACGTTTATACAGTGTTACAAAAAAAATCAAGTTTTATAATTTTTTCATTGACTTGTATGAACGTTGTACGCAAATATATACTTTATGATGTTTTGGATATTTACGATATACTTTTTCTAGCATATGCGGCATAAGATATGTTTAGCAAACATCTATTATCCACTAAATAGGAACCACAATGGTGAAGAAAACTCTGCGTAATTTAATTGTTGATTTTCTTTACTAAATGCGATACTGGTTAAATCTCTAATATCTATTTAAGGAGGACAGATGATCATATTTTATTTTCATTAAATTTCTTTTAGATTTGATTATGGGCCGTAATTGGCTTTTATAGTACCTACCCCATTTATCCCATCCGCTCATGTACTCGTATGGATACACGATTTTGATCGTTAAGAGGTCATTGTTGGTAGCATAATATTGTCTATTCTTTTACGTTTTCCAGCGCTTGATTGCTCATCAACTTGTCTTTTGACGAATTCAGAAACTGTAACGAATCGATAAGCTGTAAGTATCAAAACCTAAGCTTCATGTATTTACCAATTTTGTTATGGAATAACATGTATTAGTGAGTTGATGCTGATGGAACTGCTTGAAATATTAAATTACCATTACGTGCACACAGGTTACGAAGCAATACAGGAATGTTGAGTTTCGTTTGGGTAAATTGGTAATTGCAATTTACACCAGTAGTGTACAGCTCCTATGTTCGAGAAAGTGATGCGGCAGCCGTCACGGACGTTGCAAAGTTCATTTTCATGAAGGGCTTCTTCAAAGACACATCAAGCAATGATCGGCTGCGGAAAGGTCACGAATGTTATCTTTGATAGAGCTACTGTCGTATCCATTTCGCTGTTTCTTCAAAACTTGAAGAAAACCCTCAACCGACTTCTTACCACAATTCACCATTTGTGACTTAATTTGCCAGCCAAACCTAATAACTGAATAAAATATCAGGAGACTTGTTCAGCAATTTATAGTGCATTTGATTAACATTGTTGGGGCTTTGTATGGACGATATACCGAACTGTCAACTTTGATTGCAGTGTCGTAAAACTGAGAATATGTTAACCTGATTGGGGCATTATTTTCCACCGTGGTGTTTCACAAACGCCAACAGAGAAAACGTCATGCTCAGTAGGCAGATGTAGGGTGCTAAATACATGCATGCAATGTCTGCAATGATTTGTCTTATTATGATACGTGTCGTGTCTGTTAAGCATTATGTTTTATCTATACAAAGTGCTATAACGATTCTCAACGAATCGTATCCCTCAGTAACAACGACTCCATCTGGACAAAATGGTACATTAACTATTGCACATCTCGAAAAATTTCACATGATCCTGCATTCGTGTTTTCTTACAAAGTATGAATAGTCTTTTCAATTGATTTGACGATTTCATCATTTTGTAATGACTCAGATGTGTTCGAACACTATATAAAAATATCTTATAATTTAAAATCCATCCTTGTCTGATGACTTTTGCTTATATGGCATCTGAATGTGAATTAAAAACAATACCTGATTTAGCTCAGCGTTATATTCGAAGACGCTTGTCGAGAGTCTTTACCTGGTTTGAATGCGTATATGATAATTGCCATGTAGTTTTTAACTTTGTGCCATGTAATACTTCAAAGCTGCATCGTTTGAAACATCAAGACTTTAAATCACCATCTTTATTATAATGTGTGCATCCGTTCCCAAAATTGATTTAATACATTAACTATGCCATAACATTATTATAGAATGACTCCTATGATGCATATGTTGTTTCAATTCAGTTTATAATTGTGTTCAAAGAGGTAGTTTAACTGTGACAATTACTTTCAAGAATATACTATAGTGACCAAGATCTCCGTTTTTACTACCGGTAAGCGTCATAATACGACTTACATGCAAGGAGATAAACACCATGTTCAAATTATGATCACCGTTTTCTGATTCCTCGTAAGCATCAATGGTAAAATAATCCGACTTTAAAAAGAATGATTGTCGTCAACAGAGCAGCTGTGTTTCCCACGACAGTGTACTCGACGAAAACCTGGACGTGATTTTGAGGATGAAATTAATACCCTGTTGGTTGTTTCGCATTGTAAGTATCTATTGAGGATTGCATATTTGATCAGTTTAGTCCATGTATTCTGGAATTTATTTTTTCAGGATGTCGAAGATGGACCATTTTGACTCCCGTTGATTTGGAGGCCCAAAGTAAGACAAATGATATTTGCCCACTCAACTTCCCAATAATTTTCATGATTCAACCGAACAATCAGATCAAATACTTAGCTAGTCATAGTTCTTTGGCTCTGGTCTATGAGGAGTGATTCCTTGTGTGTATGTCTATTTTGCAAAGTTAATTTTCCGATTGCTGCTACGATGACATACTATTCCAAAAAACCTGGCACAGAAAGAAGACATTGGATACATTCCGTAAACTATGTAATACACCTGTTCTGTCTTGTACTTTTTATTTTATTCTCGGGGTTTTCATTTTCTCCTTTTAATTTGAACTGGCAGCACAAATAATACCACTACTTTTCTTTAGTCTGACTTTATTTTTTCCTTCCCATATTCCGCATTGTTATCCCATTTTAAAAGCGAAATATTGATGATGACTCAAATATAGTCCCTTAAACTGTGATTCAAAATGATTTGTTTTTAGATTCAAAATGTTCACCAGGCAGGAGTGACAACGCTAGTTTAGGTTTTTCAAAAATAATATTTGTTTATGTAGGTATGTAGATGACTCATTTACTGCAATCGACGAGCCAACAAAGCATACCATAGTAACACTTATTTAAGCCTAGCGTATGCTCAACACTTTCAACACAGCAGCTTGTTTTTGCTAAGATATGTCTTTACTGCATTTACAGCAGTCTTGTAGAATCAGATATTTAAGTTCTGAATCATGTAATTTACTTACTTCTAGGGAATTTGTTGCAACACCGAGAACAAAAGTAGTATTACAGCAAGTTTCACATCCACTCAGTGAGTTGTGTTTGCGATCGAGGAGGTATGATAACTAGTCTGTTCTCAGGCACGAACCTTTCTCAATGGACTAATGAATATGTTCAAACACAATCACACATGAAACCCTTGCACAATGGTTGGTTTAGGTTTCGCTTGATTGCGTAAACATTCATCAATGTCTCTTTACAAAGAAATATAGGTGGCCCTGAAAAATATCGGAGGACATTTGTTTGGGTACCACTAAATTACGGACAATCATATTTCCATGATGAGTGTTTGTAGTGAGTCAATGATAACTAAACATGATACTAGACCAATGAACATCGTTGAGACGAATCTTGCAGAGAAGAAGAGCGCGTTAACCCTAGGTTAACAACTGCAATTGCCCGTACTAGGGTGTTATACATGTGTAAAAAAGACGTATTGCCGAAACGTTTTTACATGTGTTTGCTGTCATAGATTACTGCATTTGTATGGGAAAATATGAATGAGATTGTTGGTTCGAAATACTGCCCGATATTGAGAGTGCAGGGTATCCAACCGACAAAACATGTTCATATTTCTCCATAAAATGCTATAACCTTTTCAGTATACGCTCATTTTTATTCTACCTAAGTCGTAATTATATATATATATATATATATATATATATATATATATATATATATATATATATATATATATATATATATATATATATATATATAAAACACACTACAGGAAGCTGAATGTATGCTTGATTCCAAACTAAATACTCAAGCGCATATTCATCATTACACCAAAACACCATTTTTAATGTGCAATTAATTGAGCCCAGATAAATTTGAATTAGTCGCCTATTATACATACCTTTTGACAGAAAATAGCGGTTATGGTCTACTTTAATTTGAAATTTGGAATCATATTATGAATGAATGCGTAATGCAATAACTTTTACCTTTCATCTGGAATTAATTGATTTGTCATGCTTGTAGTCTCTACGAAATTTCGTGATTATGGACTGGCTGTGTCTGTGCCAATTCTACATTAAGTACGTCGTATCTCAGCGGCAACGGAACAGCGTGCTCACATCAGCAAATGTGTTTCTGTTCTGTCATTGAATGTTTGAAATCAAAATGTGGGAAAATATTACGTCCTTTAATTACAAATATCACAAACAAACCCGTTATGGACTATAATGTTTATTTTATTTTGAATGCAGTAAGGAGGATATTATTGCACTTGGAATATACTCGAAATTACAGCACAATTTCGAACTGTGTAATCAAGCTTGATAATCAATGACATGGCTCATGTAATTGCGGAACTAAGAAAGTACATTGTGATGAAATTCAGGATGTTAGACTGTAAGTATATTTAGAGTCATCCTTATTAATAGATAAAGAAGGCTGTGTTTTGCTTGACATTTGCATGATATTTGTTGGGATCCAGCAAGTTTATGAAATCTGGCGTATATTGCCCCACTAAATCAGAATCATTGTATCAAAAAGGTTCACGCGGAATGTGGCAAAGCAGCTGCTATGTGGCAGTACACGAAACATCTGCTTTAGTTCATTCAGAAAAATATTTAACCAAAACGTAAAGCGTCTACTACGTGAGTGTACATCATTCGTCTACAAAAAGGTCATCATACAGCCATCTCTCCACCTTTCTGATATCACGTTCAGTCGCAAGCTTCATTGAATGTTTATTTTTTCAGTCTACGAATTCATCCACATTGTCAGCTTTGGCATTTTTGCTTTCAATTGGCTCAAACACTTGGTTTACTTCATCCACATACAAATAAAATAAATCAAATGTGCCCGCGTCTGCGTCCATTCTTTGTTTACAACTATAAAGTAGTTCCTTTATTCAGGTGACTTCTGTACGAAGTAAGCGCGATTGCAAAAGCGTGAAAGTATTACACGATTATAAAGGAAAGATACAATATATATGCTAATCCCGTGTATTGAATTACGAATATACAGAATATAGCTGCTTCAGCGTGTTTGTTGAATATAATTGAACATACTTAGAATCCCGTGTGTTCGATGATGAAAAGGAATCATAGCAGTTCTTCAAATCTATTTCATGAATATACAACCTTAGTAAAACTGAATGATATGTAATAGCGATAGAGCTTACTTGGGGACTTTTAATGGTGTGCATTTAGTATCCCCGATATGATCGGGTGTTTGATGGTGAGCATATCAACATACCTACCACTTCTATATGCTTGGTGCCGAAGAAACAATATGCCTACTAATTATATGTGTCTGATGTCGAACATACAATATAATATTTTCAGTTAAATTATGGTGCCAACGAAACATACGTGTTGCTCCCATGCATCTAAATTAGGCGATACTGAAAATATCAATCGGTTTTCGATTATACATATGGTTACACGAAACTCGTTTTGTCACGTCATCACTCAGTCAGTATCATTGATGGCATCCACAGCTAGTAAACACATTTTCATAGAGAGATATAGAAGGGTAGAAGATATAGAAGGGTGGTGAGTTATGGAAGGGTGGGGGAAGGGAGAGGGAGAAATAGAGACACAGAACACAAACTTAGAACGAGTAATGTAATTTGAACAGTTATTATTTTGATTTTAATTTATTCGTGTAACTGTTTATCTCAGTAAGTATTTGCGTATTCACATATATTGGTACAACTAGAATGCAACTATTTAGAACAAATTTAAGGTTCTCACAGTGTTATTATTTACCTTTACATAATTCACTGTGCATAACTCATTCATAAGTAAAACATAAATGTGCAAAACCATTGACGTGCATATTCGTCTACATATTAGTTGCAGAATATTTATCTCCAGACGAATAACACATTACATCTTGTTACATTACTATTAAGTCCAATTGTAAACCAAATCAATAGTCACATCAACATTTCGATCTGCAATTGAAAATACAAACGTCACTGAACTATCCGGAACACAAGGGTTTACAAAAAACATAACAAGCTCAAGTGAGTGATCTCAGAGGATTTCTCAAAAGACTACAGGGGCTTAAGTGGTGGATTATTGTGGTCTGACGAACGAACTGAGCTGTACAACATACCAACTCATACAATTATTTTAACATTGTTTAAGACAAGAAGTAAGCATTAACATTCCTAGCCACTAAAACATTGTATTATTCAACCTCAGCCCACTGGAACAAAAACGAGATCGAAATTTTATGCAGTGGTCAACCAGAGCTTTAACTTTGACAGTGCTCTCCGAAATGGACTGTATTGGACACTTAAATGTGTTTGATAAAAAAACTTATAGGTTATAAAGTAGTATTGATGGATTATGTAACTATTTACATGTATATATATATATATATATATATATATATATATATATATATATATATATATATATATATATATATATATATGTATATATAGATAGATAGATAGATAGATAGATAGATAGATAGATAGACACATCGATAGATATATAGATAGACAGATAGACAGATAGATTGATAGATGGATAGATAGATTTCATAATTACGTCGTAAGTTGGCCAAACCATGAGTATGACTACATATGTATCACTGTAAAATCTGAAAATGTAGTTATCATAAATATTTAATTGTTTTTCTGAGAATTTCTTTTCTTCAGTATAGCAACTCTTTTGTGTATGTGAATATTTGCACAGTGCCGTATAAAATGTAGCTTTTGCAGATCAGACTTAGGGAGTTGTTGATTTTTTGTTATTTTTATTACATTTCGAATCCGTTATTTAAATGAACGTATCTATGTTTTCGAGTTAGAAGTCGTCATTGGCGCACCACACACGGTTACAATACATTTTGTAAGAAATGTGAATTAGAAGATGATGAACTGTTCAAGCAACTCCTTTCTGGCTTTGTTTTTGGTAAATGATGGTTTCCCTGTTATTTAGTTTGCCCATATTCACAGTTAATGATACATCATCAGTTTACACAAGACATTTTCCTGCAAAATATCATTTAGGTAAGTATGCGTATTCTGTTGCATGACGCCTTTGATAGATACTCGTTCCAGGGAAGTTAGTTTAATTTAGGTATGTTGATAGAGGTTAAAAAAGGTATGTTACACCACCTCGGCTATTTCAGGTGCCTTCTCTTTGGACACGTTTAAGTGTTTGAATTTGAAATGACTTGATAGATGATTCTCGCAAGGACCGTATTACTGACTATCACGATAAGAATGGTTTATGTAAATGTCTTTACAAACATACACCACAATTGTGAATCTTAATCCAGATACAGTGGTGAAGGTTTTCAATTCATCTGGCCATAGAGGATACTTGATTTTCGCTCTGTTCAAAGTTGGTCCAATGACGTATTCCACTTTAGATGAGGCTTTCACACTATACTGTTTTTTTTTCTTTCTTCAATATCCGGCATATATCAACCCTGTTTATGAATAACATGTTTTGCAACCAAATGCCTAAATACAAACGATCCATCATTTCTTAACTGTGTCCTTGTTTGCTTTTATTTTTGAGAATCATCAAATGGAACATTGTGTGGACATTCTTGCTGGGTCAATTTTGTGTCGTTTGATTGCCACAAAGTGTCAGGTTTCATTACCATTAAGGCATCCATATATGCCATTAGGGGTGCTTGTTCCATAATGAAAGACCTTTTGAAGATAGTTTCATTAAAGATAAGTGTAATTTGTGTCAGTGATTAATGTCTTTCTCAATTATAGATCGAACTCGCTGGACAACGAATGTATGCCTCTGTTGATGCAAGCCATCATATTCCCTTGCATTGGTATTATCTGGTCTCAAAACTAATATTCAGATGGATGTAAATGTTTCGCTTGTTCTTAAAGTTCAAATAGGATGCATGATAAAAAAGTGAACGAAAATACAGAATTGATAGTTGTTGGTAAAACACATATATCGAGTTCTGACTTGAATCATTTGCGAAATATAGGTCCGTCCTTGTTTTCCCTTTTATAGTTAGCAATGCAAAGCATCACATTTTCTGACAACGCCTGTTTTTCTTTCCATATTGCTTTTCTCGAGGTTCTTAAGAGGTCTTGGTGGGTTTTAACATCTCGTTCTGCCTCGTCGTTAGTAGACAACGACTTTACCAGAAGTATGAATCGATTTTAAAGTAGTTTCTCGGCTACCCAAACGTTCTTGTCCAAATTGAAGTGAGGCATTTTCCTGGTTTCATGACGCGTTGTTCGATAGCCAAGATTCAATATATTTAATAATCTCGATTATTCATTGAAGAAGATGCAGATTGTTTTTCTGATCAAGGGTATTTGCTAATTATAATTCAACAAACTTGCAACCTCACGTGTTTCATGATGAAGATGCATCATAGCTGTTTTTCAAATGTGTTTGATGAAGAAGTTAAAGCGAATAATAAAGCTGCAGTATTTGCAAAATCGATAAAGTATGCTCGATGACATTTTATGATCCGGGAAGTAACAATATTGTCTGGTCTTTATTGGTAAATATACCACCATACACATTACTTTCACCAGTTTGGTGCCGAAGAAACAATATATTTAATACTTATATGTGTATGATATCAAATACACAACATACCCATCTGGCTCGGGTATTTTAAGGTGCAGATACAAAATACCTGCTGCGCAGTTGTTTATGTGAACATACAACCTCATATTTACTAGCTTTTGAAAAGACAAATGGCTACACAACACAAATTCTCTCACTTCGGATCTCAAGTAGTATAATTGACGGCATTTGCATCTGATAGACAGTTCTCAAATGCGAGAGAGAGAGATAGCGAGACAGAGAAAGAAAACACAAACATGAAATGATTAATGTGATATGCGAATTAATTATTTTGAGTAACAGTTATAAACATTATATCAATCTTGCAACTGTTTAATACAGTAATTTTTTTATTCGCATATATTTATTCAAATAGAAGGCAAATATGTTATGGCGCAAAACTAACATTTTCTCACAGTGTTTCATATTATTCTCACTTAATCTATTGTGCATAGCGCATTCATAAACAATGCGCAGGTTGGTAAATCCATGTGTAGTGCATGTGCGCCCACAATATTAGTACTAGACGATTTCTCTTATGACCAATAATATTTTATATCTAGAACTGTCAATATTATATAAAACTGAAAACCAAATCAATCACCACATCGCCAACTCTCATCCTTTAAATAACATATCCATATTGAAAATATAGGACTGTCCGCAACAAAAGGATTACCAAAACTAAACACTCTCAACTGAGTGATCAGTGTGGATTTCCCGAAAACCTATAGAAGCGTAAGCGGACGATATTAGTAGATATGACGGTCAGACAGTATCCCTGAGCCATAACATGCCAACTCATAACATTATTCAATTACTGTTTTAGACTGACACTAAGCATTAATAGTCTAAAGCCGAAAACTCGTTTTTTTTTTATATCTTCGGCTCACTGAATAAACAATAAAGTGATATCCAGTATTCAAACAAAGTTTCAACGGTGTTCCCCGAGCTGATCAATATTGGATAATTTGAGAAAAATCCGTTCAGCTGTTTAGGTATATATTGTATTTGTTGTCCAATTTCTGATTTGTAATACTGATTATAACATTGAAACAATACTTTTAATCGTTCGCCACAGGATTTTCATATTCCTATTTATCGAGAAAAACTACATGGACATATTTTGGACAAAAATGAAAGGCTATAAGGTGTTATTAGATAATTATTAATTATGTAAACTATATATATATATATATATATATATATATATATATATATATATATATATATATAGTTTACATAGTTTATTTATATAACTAATAAGAGTAGCGCGCGTGAATGTAATAGAATAAAGGGCACTATCAGAATCTTCTTTCGAAACCGAAAATCTGTTCTATTTTGAAACAAAAACATACTAGATCCAATTAATCGTAAAAGGTATGTTACTAACAGTTGCTTCGCTAGGCTGGTAGAATGAAGCCGTTAATGTTCGGAACGGTCAGCCAGCTGACAGTATAATTTCGCTGTGTGGGACATCTTGCCACATGTATGCAGCATGATTTCCAAGTGAAAGACATCACTATAACTGAAACACTGCGGACATCGCACCGATATGACTCAGTAATGTTTAAGGCTACGTGAAAAACCCAAATCACACTCACACACGCACAGAGCCAATTATAAGCTTAATCAGTCAGCATTACACACTGTATTTCATCGATGAAATGTGCCTCTTTTATTTCAATACAAACTTCAATGACAGAAACCAACGCTATCACGAACACATCAATCTCAAAAGGTTCTACAAGCATAACTGATAACGATATTGGTTGTATTCCTGCCCAAGGTCAAATGGTAACCTAGAACTACAAAATGCAAATTCGTAATATCACTTCAACTGTATGTTTAGAAGGACTCTTAGCTATAATATGTCATTCCCAATAATCTTTCTTATTCATGTTCTGTTTTTTTTTATAAACCAGTACTAACTAGTTACATACTGGCAATGCTTAAACTTACTTGTTGACAATGAGTGATCTTCGATGAGTAGGAAAATGGAGCACTCAAAAACAAAACCATCGCTGTTGCAGGTAGATGTTTAATTTGTATACAACGTCAACTTCTTTCAGTTGCACCAACATTTCGGTTTCAAATAATCAACTATATATATATATTACAATTTACAATAAACAATTAAGTCTTTAAATGCATCACGTCGATATATACAGTTTCATAATCTACATATATATTTATAGGTATAGTTTTGTGATTGAGGTAGGATAAGCCTCAAGATGGTATATATATATATATATATATATATATATATATATATATATATATATATATATATATATATATATATATATATATATTGATAGATAGATAGATAGATAGATAGATAGATAGATAGATAGATAGACAGACAGACAGACAGATAGATAGGTAGATAGATTGATAGATAGACAGACAGACAGACAGATAGATAGATAGATAGATAGATAGATAGATAGATAGATAGATAGATAGATAGATAGATAGATAGATAGATAGATAGATAGACAGATAGATAGATAGATAGATAGATAGATAGATAGATAGATAGATAGATAGATAGATAGATAGATAGACAGATAGATAGATAGATAGACAGATAGATAGATAGATAGATAGATAGATAGATAGATAGATAGAATAATAGATAGATAGATATAAAGAGAGAGAGAAGATAGAGAGATATAGAGAGATTATAGTCGCAAGGACAGAAGGATAGACATACTTCCTTTTGATCTAATTATCGCTTTTATATTAAACGTTTATACCTACCTATATTAGCATTTATTCTTCTATTTCAGGCTCGTGAGCGTACATAAATACCTTCATCCAACACGATTTCATATGTTACCATGTTTATGTTAGGGTTTGTTATACCATTTCAGTCGGATGAATATACTTTAGTATTTTCGTCCGATACATTTTACATAATGGCGTGTAAGGTACGACCTTTGATTTGAAAAGGCCTGAAGCTATTTTCACTAACTGTAATTAAAGTCTCACAGCGTTGCTCAATATGATTTAATAGATTTCACAAATTGTATGGGTAAACCAAATTTAATACGTGGCTGGAAGAAGCTAGCCCTAAATTACATAACTAAGTCTAACAGACAAATATATAAGCTCCATTATAATAGTTCAGTCAAACAATACTTCCATAGGTGCCAGCCAGTCTTGAGTTGACAATGAAGAAAAATGTATTTATTTTTCTTTACTGTTTTACAGCATATTTTCCAAATGGTACGTATACATCTGTATATCCATGTTCCAATCTCACTCTGTATGCGTCTCTCCGCCTGTGTCTGTCTCTATATATTTCTTAATATATGTATGTTTGTAAGTTTATGTTAGTCTGCCTGTATGCCAGCCTCTCTCTCTCTATCTCTCTCTCTCTCTCTCTCTCTCTCTCTCTCTCTCTCTCTCTATACATATATATATATATATATATATATATATATATATATATATATATATATATATATATATATATATATATATATATATATATATATATATATATATATATATATATATATATATATATATATATATATATATATATATATATGTATATATTATAGAGATGCAATTAGCATTGAGAATGATTGCTTGGTAAGACAAAGCTATCCTGGCAGTGATTTCCCTGAGCTTGTTAAAACTGCCGTTTAAGCGTTATATGTACTAAGTATTGGCGAATTCCAATATAATGATACAATTAAGTTAGAAAATGTGGCAGAATTGTATAGAGCCAAGCGTTCTGAGAAAAATCTAGAAGCTACGGTATAATCTAAACCAAATATCTGTATTGAGATATCAGCTCGCAATTGCTTACAATTTTCAGAATTTTCAGTGATTCATAATATTATCGACGAATATTAAAATTGAAGAATCAATTCTTTCATAATTCCTAATGCAGTTTAACTTTTCTTATTCATTAGCATAATAATGATAATAATAATAATAATAATAATAATAATAATAATAATAATAATATATGTATGTTTGTGTGTGTCTGTGTGTGCTTGCATTTTCTACAGCATCATATTTGAAAACCTGAAAAGAGTAAACACAATGACTTTATTGACAACTCTATCCTTGGCACTAGCACTATACATATAGAAGCGCATGCTTTGTGATTAATGAAGACTGAGTAATTAATAGTTCACTTTAATCCCACTTTTGTGTGCATAATTACATCAGCAACAATATTGCTATTAGATGTAAGCTGCTCTCATCGGCATCACCATAAATAAATATTAGACCATGGAAACTAATAAAGAAGATGAGTACAAACCTATGCTAACGTTGTTTAAAAAATAATATTACTTGCCGACATACAAAATAATTGTCTAACGTTCGTGCTATATTGCATTCTAAGTAAAGCGGATATGATATGTATCTATCCATTATAGTGATTGGCTTCTTATTCCTGGTAATTCGAGTAATTCCTTTATCAAACAATTTTCATGTTGTAACAAATTTATTTCTAGTAGTTCACACTCCCATAATACCATAATGGACATGGATGGAACTTTTGAAGCCTTAGATTAATCTGGCTTTCTATTCAGCATGTTGTTCTGACACATAATTCCATCGTTTTATAAGCAGAGGAGGGAATTTAAACATTTGGTTGCTAAGCTGTTTCGTTCTTCAGTTGATAAAACGCATCTGGATAAGTATACGTACTGAAATTAGTACGATATTCTTAAGTACATCTTGGTCTCTTTTGTACAGCGTTCAAGATGTTCTCTTTCATATTTTCTATGTAGGTTTAATTATGCCACGAATTTTTATTTATCTTCCCGTGTCATGATAGCATTCATTATTTATATGTAAAATTACGTATTAAATATGTATTTGCCAAATAGATATATTATTGTCCAATGTCCTTTCCAAACCTAAACACCAAATATGTTATCAAAACAATCAACATATATTGAATTCTTACGAACATCAATATAAGATCTTCATTGTGCAAAATGGGATTACTTAAAAGATGTATTAATTTTGTTATATATATATATTTGTATTGATTCTTGCGTTGCCTGATCGGTAATTAATGTTCGTTCATTTTAAACCCTTATCTTATGTCGAATTTGCCAGCAACCACAGACTCGGAAACAGTCTGGCTGGAAGATGTAACCTCCCTACTTCAGACAGACAAGCGAACACTCAGTGACCCTGACCTACCTGACAAGTTGTCCTTTCTCCTCAAACGCAAGTCACATACTCTGACCTTAAACTTGAAGAGGAATTATGATATTGATCCTAATGCTGACATATATACTGTGAGAATCTTAAATGACGGCCGACCCGTTCTGGAAAAGACGGATAATGAGGAAAAGGAGGTAAATTTTCATCGGATTTCATTTTTTATGAGCACAAACCTTGTCATACCTAACAAATGTGGCTGTTAGAAATTTGAATGTGACCCATACAAAACATTAATAAGAACCTAAAGGTTTTATATTTGTAGAAATGTGGATATGGATATATTTATTTGCAAGTTTAACTCACATACGGATTTCAATAATAAAGGATATTTCCGTTTGATTTATGGATTATGTTTATGTAATTTAATTAGATACATGAATTTCCTTTTTCATACTTAAATTAAATTAAATTTAATTTTTAATAATTTGCTTCAGTTTGAGTGTTGTGAGTTTAGTTGTTTGATTAGTTTAATTTGAGATTCGATTCGAAATGTGTCTGCATTGACCTTACGACTTTGTTACGCCACTTGATAATGCACACTCTAATGTTCTCATATGAGTTTATTTCTATACAACGTTAAACACTACCGAGGTTTTTTTTATACGTTTTTCAGGTCAAATACTCAGCTTCCTTCAACATTTTTCTGTTGGTTAGGTTGCCTTGCCCTTCTTCTCGATTCAGTGTCTAGACATAGTGACCCCAAGTAAATTAAATCCTTTAGTTTGTAGTATAATTAGTTGTTTGTTTTAATATCATATTTAATGTCTAATGCATATAGTTGTATATCAGTTTGTTATTTGTGTTCTCTTTTGTTTCCTATGCACGTAGGTTCATTATCTTTGTATTCCTGTGATCACTTGTGGACTCCGTTATGTTTGATCACCTGAAGTAAAAGAGTTCTTACGTCTTTTTTCATTTGTTGTTGTTTTACTATATAGCTCGTGTGCGTTCGTTCTGAACTGTGTGGGATACTTGGTAGGCAGGTGACATGGCTCTGGTTAATTTCAGCAATGGAGGACACGCAGCAGTTCTGATATTTCAGCTGCTCGTTCATCGCCTCCAAAAGTAGCTTCCATCCAGAGGTCTGTAGCTACAGAATGGAAGAGACTGCGAATCTGAGCGTTTTTCTGTTTGTTATCTTCTCAAGGCCCGTTGTCAATGGTGAAGTGTTTCATGGATAATTTTATGGAATCTTTGTCATTTTTATTTTCACCAACCTTAGATCGCTTCCGCTATTTCAGCTTTTATGTGATCTACATTGGTAGTCGCTCTTCTGACTTCCAGGCATCGTGAACATGTCATGAGTGATTACATTAGTAAAGTGTGGATGTTTGGATTCTTTGCTAGTATGAGAATCTCCGTGCCTGGGCCTTTGAGGTGCACCCTTTTCCTCATCCGTTTCCACATAAAGCCCTTTGTCATGCTATTTGAACACTGATTAGCAGAGGTATATATAGTCCGCTGGCAACTGGATCATACCGACTGTTTATTGTACCTGGTTGTGCGCACAGTAATGTTTAATTAGAGTTGACTTTGTTGTTGTTTGTTACTAGATGTTTTTGCTTTCATTTAATCATCGGGCATCAGCAACGTATATATAATGATCCTTTGCAGTTATTCGCTCTTTGACTGTATTAATACTCATATTTTATTCACCTCATTGTGGCAGTGAATTATTTTGATTTAATTTTATCAGAGACATTTTCATTAACAGCCATTGATGTATGCGCTTTGCAGTACAATATAATTTCTGTTACGAACCTGTATGGCAAAATATACGTCGGTGCCAAGGAGACAATCGCTTGAATATATTTTGCATCAGACCAGTGATTTTATTTAGCAACAAACGTCTCATAAATTGCCAGTGGTTCTCTTAATCTCCTCTCTGATGTATTGGTTATTCCTTTGTATATGGTGCAATCGATAATTATTAAGGAAACAAAACCGGAAGCGAGTTATGGATCATACATTTTTAACTTACGTAACTAACAAATCATTATTGTTGTACAAAGCATTTGAATAACACGATCTTCATTTCTAATAACATTCATGTTTCCATTATCTACTGTCTTCTCTGTTTAATCTCTCACTTTCATGAATGCTCATAGTTATCAGTTATATATATATATATATATATATATATATATATATATATATATATATATATATATATATATATATATATATATATATATATATATATTGTACTTCTCAGACACAACATTTTGAATCGCTGTACTGGTTATGACAGGGATATTTAATATTGATTGTTCACCATGGAAAGTGAAAGAAGTCTTTACGTGCATATATCAATCTGTTACAAATACCCACTAAGTAATAGCCAGTAATGAATATATGTCAAATTGTATTACCTACCCGTTTACCTACCTACTGACTTACCTCCCCAAATAAGTAAGTTAAGTACAAAACTTACTTATTTGTACATCTAACTGCATGTTTAAGTGCCTACCGACTAATCTACGTAAATTCAAAACTAAACATAAGCCTGTTTACTTAAACAGGATGTGGCTTACTACCAAGACAGGGAAAATGGGGCATTCATGACTGCCAGATGTGTCAAAATGTCAAACGGACAGTGTGAGATGCTCATCGTAAGTATATTAGTATAATATCAAACATACCTTATTTTGACAGTCTACAGCCAAATTGCGTCACACTTTGTAGAAACTCATATGTAATTATTGATTAAACACTTTTGTCATTTTGCCAGTAAATCGTCGTTGGAGTTGGTTAATTAGATGGTTGGACAACATCGCTATAATAAAACAAGATTAAGATCAGCCATAATATCAGGGCAACATTTAAACGAACTTGTCGAGATCCACAACAATAATATTCCATGTTTTAGAACCATATAGTGGCAACGAAAACGCTACAGACACTCTAGTCCAGCAGGACATATACGGAACTATTATAGTGAATATTTTAAGAGACGTAAGTGTTAGCGAAGCTATTGAAACATATTCTACTTGCATCTATTCGGACTAAAGCTGTTTTGTCGAATTCATTAAAACAAATATTCTTATGTAAATCATGAGATATAGTCTAGCTTTGCTAAATGAATCAAAATCAAAGTAAGAATGCTGTTCTTTCTTTCTTTTATGCAATTTATAAGACATGAATTACACTAGAACTTGACCGCTTACATACTTATATAAACCAGCGTGGAAACAGCTGTTCACGATTTAAAGGTAATAACGGCTTTTTCTAGGTTCGCAAATCTACAACGGGTCTTATATACGAAACCTGTCATGAACAGGAAATTAAAAGAAGGTGTGGCTATTCTATGTTACCTAATAATCGAAGTTTAAATTACATTCATCTTAACTGCACAACAGGATACTTTTATTGTGGGTATATATATATATATATATATATATATATATATATATATATATATATATATATATATATATATATATATTTATATCGCGACCTTTGGTAGACATACGAGCAACCTAAAGGATATATCTAGTGTCGCCCAAAAGTCAGACAAGATTTTCTACTGATTCTATAAAAATAAAATTGTATTTTTCACTTGATATATATATATATATATATATATATATATATATATATATATATATATATATATATATATATATATATATATATATATATATATATATATATGAGATAGTAATATGGTTAAAACTTATTTTTAAGTCAACTTTATTTAAAAAGGATGCTTAGATGTTTAAATTTTAATTTTTTTATATATATATTCGCGGTGCAATCTTTCGGCGACATCATGTATCTAACGTATATCTTTGTTGGTAGTGTGTATGATTATATCACTAAAATAGATTTTAAGTTTATTTTTGATCATCGTTTTCACGTATCGCACCGTTAGCATATATAATGAAATACCATAGCCCAACATGTTAGCTAAATATTTTGCCCACTTCTAGGTCTAACCTTCGAAGTGATACCTTCGAGCGTAATGCGCATGCTTATTTATTGGCCTTGTCAGCTTCCGGAAAAGCCGTCTCTATTTTTTCAAAAATAATCGCGGGTTTGCAGTTGCCTTACAGAAAGCGCATTGTAATTACTGCAAATGTAATGCAGGGATTTGTAGATTTGTAGACGTAACAGGAATCTAGCAGTGTAGCCAGTAGGAAGAATATTCCAACGTCTGGAAGAGGTTGGTTGATCATGCAATTTGAGTGAATGTGACTGTTGCTTGTTTATTCCGTCAATAACTCCTGTTGCAAACTGGGCCAAAAATGTTCGCAGTGACTTGCATCATTCTTAGATATAATGCATACTGTAGATTAAAGATTGGCTTTTGATTTAATCTACATGCAATTTAGGTGCTGGAGATACAACACAATGCCACACCATTATAGGGGTGGGGTGTGTCTCGTATCGTTGCTTAGGGTAGTTAACCTATAAATGACTGACTATTTGGATTAACGTCGTTTTCACCCGTCAGGACATGCACGATGATTACCTATAAAGAATATCGGGTACAGATAAGATACCCCCAGGACAACAACCACCTCCCAACTCTTAAAAATAAAAGACAAGACATAATTTCCTGCCGCAGTACAAGTTTATCACCTTTTAAACTTTTTTTTGAACCAACACAAATATAGATCTTTTTGTGTCGCCATGGACCATTTGATTCTGAAGCTTAGTGTAGGCCTCCTTTGAGTAGATAAATGAAACTTGTTGTGCCTATTAGATGTTAGATCATAACTATAATAGATAAGGAGATTAAGATTCCTAATGATATAAGGACTTATTGCACGCACATGTGTTTTTCACCTCACTTTTATAAGCATCATTACACACTTTTAATCCATTGCTTTAAATCCTTCAGCTGTTCTTTAACAGTTGCATTTTTAAAGTATACCATATCCATTGGAAATAGACATCCCTAGCATAGAGATAGACTAAGAATTGAGTGTACTGTATTTGACTATTATTGTGTGAATTACATAAAATCTGAGCCATAATATTATTGTATTATCATGAAATTCCTTAATTAAATTAAATATTAATATTTCTGATTTCTTTTTTCCCCCTATCCCATTTTAAAATAGGCTAGTATATTTATGAGGATGTAAAAAGTTCAAACTTGTTCTGGCAGAGGGGATTATGTCCTATCCTTCATTTCTTTGTGTGGATTTTATCCTACGTCCAATAACATATGGGTTATTAAATATAGTTTGTCGGTATATCGAAAGCAACGGTGCCAGAAATGATAAGGTTTCTCACATATCAGAAATATGGCAGTACAATTTTAGTTGTAAGTAGTGGGAATTTTTTGCACTTAATCCCAATAATACAATGTAAGGTGTACACCCTGATATTGATGTTGTATGAGTCTTTCTTACAAAATAAACAGTTTTGAGTAGCATGCTCCTTGTTTGACAGATAATGAAATACCATAGTCCCACATATTAGCTAGATATTCTAGGTATAACCTCCGAAGTGATACCTTCGAGCGTGATGCACATGCTTATATATTGGCCTAATCAGCTTCTGGAAAAGCCGTCTCAATATTTTCAAAAATAATCGCGGGTTTACAATTGCCTTACCGAAAGCATGTTGTAATTATTGCAAATATAATGCACGGATGTGTGGACGTAACAGGGATCTAGCAGTGTAGCCAGTCGGAAGAATACTCCAAAATATGGAAGAGGTTGGTTGATCATACAATTTGACTGAATGTGACTGTCGCTTGTTTATTCCGTCAACAACAAAAATACAATCTTATCTACCTGAGATACCCATTTCACAACTAAGCTTACATAATAGTAGACATTTCAGTTGAAATGCAAGATTGATGATATCAAATATGATGGATGTCTAGGAGGAATTACAAGTACCTGCAGTTACAATAGGAATTTTTTTTATATAAAAATGCCCACTATACGCACATACTGACTGGCCCCCACCTTTTTTCTATGTTGTTTACATGCATATATTCAGGCTTTTAACCTTTGATTATTATTATTTTTAATTTAACTTTTACTTTACAAAGTAATGATTGCATTAGTTATGAAAATGTTGATCCACAATTTCAGTTCGTTATGTAAAAGATGGTATGGTCTGGCTGTTGAATATTTGTGACCATCTTTAAAGTCCAGCAAGGAACCAGCCAGTAGTGGGGGGGGGGGTGCTTTCAATAGGATATTTTGTTTTCTTTTAACTCAAGATAAATTTGTTTTTAAAATGATTAAATTTGTTTTTAAACTAATAGATACATGTATTATGTAGGTTTTTGTTAGCTCTACTGGTCATATACCATAAGTGATTTTGGATGGTCTGTTGACTGTCTTCAGTAGTCTATTGTTTGTGTGTGTGTTAACTCAAGTTTGTTGTTGCTGCTTCTCCTAAACTACTTATAGGACTGACCTGAAACTTTTACAATCACATTCATCCCAGAACTACAAAATGGTACTGCTCTGACATCCAATATGGTGACCACAGTGGCCATCTTAAAAATATTGTTGTCACTATTCCTAAATGGACTGTCTTATCACCATTCTGTTTTCACACGACGTCTAGCTGAACCCTAATAAAAATGGTACCACCAGTATGGCTGCCACTGACCATCTTGAAGTTCTTGTTACTATTACTTCTCCTGAATGAATGGTCATATCAACATTTCGTTTTCACTAAAAGAATTATGCTGCTGGCAAGTTGGTTCTTGATAAAATGGTGCCAGTCTGACTTCCGGTAAGGCCCAAACGACAATCATCATGGAAATTTTTGCATTGCTACTTCTTCTGATTGGATGTCCATATCAACATGGGGTTTTCACTAAGAGACTTTGTATAATGTAATTTATTTGCTTGATATATTTAACAGTTGAAAGTATTGTGCATTTTCATTGGGCCCAAACTTATGGTAGCTTTCCTACTGCGCTATCATTTTAGCCATGTGACACTTTAGAACCCACTGTTATACTTTATTTTTCCTGACATCCATTAAAAAGTACTCAGTTAATTAAACAACCAATCACAAAATACTAAAACCCCATCATTTAAATAACACCTGTTCTTTTCTTTTCTTATAGGGGCCCCGAATGGCCGAGTGGTCTAAAGCACTCTCCGTTATGGATCACTGCCATCTCACCTCTGTCTGCTTAGGTACGAGTCTCGGATTCGGCCAATGTGGGAATGTGAGAAAGCTTGCCAGTAGCTTTTCGTGGGTCGGTGTTTCTTTCCGGGTATTTCACGGGTACTTCCTCCACCATTAATACTGGCCGCCATGTATAGTCTATTGTGTGCTGAAAAGGCGTTAAACCCTACAAAAACAACAACTTTTCTTATAGGTGTGATTATTCATATAATCCAGGATAATTACTGGCTCACTTGGTCACTACATGTATATGTTGTACATGAACTGACCCTTCTTCTGGTGCATGACCTTTGTGTTTGGATTTGCACTGACATTGTCAAATGATTGGCCTGCCATGATGGAGTCCACTGGTATCGTGTATTATATATTTCAGAGATTTCCATTATCAACTCATAACGTGTGATACATAATTTCAAATTAAATGATGAATGATCATTCTGAAACATGAACACTACACCTTCAAACCATGTTAAAATTAACCAGCTAGCCCCATCTAGATCTGTCATTGATGATCCAACATTGGTGATTCCAAATCAGATAGTGGAAATTACCTGAAGAAATATCATAAGAAAGAAAAGACAATTTTCAGTAGTGAATGGGAGATTTAATTTACTTCACTGGATCACGTGGTAAATTTTCTATACTGCTAAACGTCTGTTTAGATCTGCTTGTATTAGCTTTACTTGTCATAGAACAGAAGAGGTTATATGACTGTCTATCATGCATCATTTGTTATCCATCCATTTGTCTGTTACTGGTAATTTGTTATCAAATCTCCTAAATTACATTGAGGATGGCAGTGAACCTTTTCTTATGCACGCATTCATCTCATGGTCTAGTTGGTCCTAAATGAAGACGCTGCTGCTAAGACATCCAATATGAAAACAGAGTTTTCACCAGAAATCTTAACATACAGGTATCGTCCACTTGAAAATCTTGTCATTACTTCTCAATGGATGGTATTATAATGTTTCAACTAAAAGACTTCTCATGATGTATAGTGGGTCTTAAATGAAAAGGGTGCTGATCTGAGTTGTGTTATAGCTGTCACAGATCGATCTTAAAAGCTTTTGATCATTACTCCTCCATAGCAAATTGTTTTGTGGCAATGATGCTGCTCACAAATCCAATATGCCTATCATAGTGGCCATTTTGAGAACTTTGTCATCACTTCTTGTGCTAAATGGATTTCTTATTAACATATGGATTTTACTAAAAACTAACGGTGTCTAATGAAAATGGTGCCACTCAGGCCACCACAGTGACCAATTTAATGGTCATATCAGCATGGTGTTTTAACTGAAAGACTTGTTGTGATGTCTAGTTGGTCATAAATGACAATGATGCTAAACTGATGACCCAAATGGTCATTTGGAAATTCTTGATCTACTCTTCATTGGAAAGTCATTTGGAGATGGTATTCGTCAGAAAAGTTCTTCTCATGTCTAGGTAGTCCTAAATGAAAACAATGCAAACTGACTCACAGTATGACCACCATGCTGGCCATGTTGAAAGTGTCGTTATCCCATGCTGGCCATGTTGAAAGTGTCTCTGCTCCTCCTAAATGTATGCCTATATCAACATAGGGTTTTCACCAACAGACTTCTTATAATACCTAGCTGTTTTTAAGTGCAAATGTTGCCATTGGTAGATCCAATATTGATGTTAAATTGGCTGTCTTGAAAATGTTGCTGTCACTACCCCCCACCACCATGGATGGTTATATTGTTACCAGGATTTCACTAAAAGACTTTTAATGTTGTCTTGTTACAACTCTATGGTCTTCAACTTAATAAAACTAAAGGATAACAAAATCATCAAGTTTTGTAAAATTCAACAGATAATTTATTTCCTTTTAATAAAAGGAACTTAACAGTATTGTCAATTAAATCCCAAATAGTCCTATAAAGTATATCACATTTCCAACAGTGTAATGTTCCAAATGAATTCCAGTGGTGTTCCAAATAAATTCCAATATTGCATGTTCTGATATGTGAATGGTTTTGAATTTGCAAATGTTCTCGCTGTTTCAAATTGTTATAACCTAGAATATGTCCTTGAATTAATTCACAATAATCCTTAAAGAGTGATTTTATCCTAAACTCAATGAAAGCTTTGTAATTCCAATGAAAAGTGGTAATGAAAATAATAAATTTCCTCAGATAATAATTGAACACTTCTAAAAGACTAATTCCACTACAAATGTTAAGATAGGAATAGTAATTCTGATTTAAACAACATTACATGTATGATGTATATACCTTCCTTCTTGACATACGTTGCAATAAACCATTTTTGGGAAATAGTCTGTCATCTTAGTAGAAGTTCCATCAAAACTGTATTAAAATAAAGGACAGGTCTGTTTACATAAATATTAACAAGCTGTTACGAAAAGGGCAGGTAGATCATGTTTTTCTGAGGGGAATACCAATGTCCTGAATTCACATCCAAGTTAACATGTTTACAAACAAAATTACATTCTCTTATAGTAAAAGCCCACAATAACAGACAACATTATTATTTAATATGTTCTTTACGAAATGAACCATAACAGTGTATAATCATTAAAAAAATTAATATATTATACATAAGAGTCTACTTAGTATTTACCAAAAATATGGTATTGTATTAAATTCCTGGAAATTCTTCTCACTCAGAAACCATCAATCCATTATAGGTACTCTTGTTATTTTTATTGTAGTAAAACTAGTATTTGTTGTTATAGTTGGGAGATTGTTGTTGTTGCTATTTTTTGGAATATGACAAGGAATTTTGTGCATGAAAATTAGACGTTACTCAGGATTTGCTCTTATTTTTACATAGTATACTCCCAGCAAGAGAAACAAATAATTAGATCAAAAATCATAACTTTAATGCGTGCTGCACTATGAATTTTTCTTTTGTATGTCCCAGTAGGAAAATGTGCAATTTTGATCTTCCAATTCACCTGTTTTGAAAACACAAATAAAAAGTGAGGGATTGTCCTTTAATTTATATTCAAATATGTTTCCAATGATAAACTAGTTGCAATTGGAATTTTTTACATGATAATTAAGTGTTGGTAGTTTTAAATCAGTATATTGCTGCATTAATTGGCATCATCCTTTCATTTCTTAGAATCACAAAAGTGAGCACGAGAACCTCAACCAGTAGGCTGTTGTTACAATTTTAATTTTATATTTGCCATAGTTGAACTTAAAACTACATTATGTCTGACGCTTGGAATAAATATAACTTGGATAGTTTCAACATTTAAATTCAAACACTAATGAGTTTCGACATTTCTTGAAATTCAAAGATTAATAAGTTTTGACATGTCAAAAGTGGTTCATATACAAAAGATGGTAGCTAGTTGATATGTTGTAAACAGGAAGTAAATGATGTAACAATCAAATTTGTATCAAACTGGCTGACTGAAAAAAAAAATTGCATTATTAATTATTTTACAAATTCTGTGGGGCCCAAAGTGGCAGAATGGTCTAAAGCGCTCACTGTTATGGATCACTGCCATCTCGCCTCTGTCTGTGTGCGTTTGAGTCTCATGCTCGGCTAGTTTGGGTATGTGAGAAAGCATGCTGGTAGCTTCTGGTGGGTTGGTGGTTCTTTCTGGGTTTTTCACAGGTTCTTCCTCCACCATGTATACTGCCTGTCATGTATAACCTATCTTGCGTTGAAAAATGGCATTAAACGCTATAACAACAACAACAAATTCCATATGTCATTGCGGGCTGCAGGAAATAATTTCATGGGCCATCAGTCTGAGACCTCTGGACTAGATACATCTAAGCTGTACCTTCTAGTAATGCATGACAACCTTAATGTTTCTTCTTACAGTTCTTATACAACAACCATGCAATAATATTATATGTGCACCTGTTTTGCAGATATCAGTCTGCTTGTTCTTTATTTTCTTAGGAATATGTTAGGCTCACTACAGTCTGTGGTTACCAAACTATTTGATCAGCATACCTTTGGGAAGAATCTGATTAATTGTAGGTATCAAAAGTCAATGTGACTAAGATTGAATGACTGAAGATGGTTTTCTACATGCATACTCACTGCTTTGACCAAACCACGTAAATGGTCCACATAGGAGATGAGAAAGACACTAATCGATTGAAAGAGAATGCCCCACTTGTTACATTGAGCTTTTTTGGTTATTATTATCTAGGAGAAGATTGACTGTGGTGTTATTGCCCAGATTGAGTAAATAACAATGTCAAATATGAAATTAATGGATGGAATAACAGAGATCTGAGTAGAGATATAGAATAGAACAACACAAGCCCCCCACTCCGTATTTAAAAAAATACAGTTTAATCAATTGCATAAACAATACGAAATTGAACATGACATTTGAATGATACACTTTCTCTTAGAAATAGAATTTCAAAATTGATAAGAAATGCAGTTATCCATTCTATTATACCGATAAAAAAAATGTTATCATAGAGTCGAATGAACAATAAAACTCATTGTTCAGCATGCCGGCATAACCTGTTTGTGTCTCCTTTCAAATTCAGTGTTTGCGAGAGGTCAGTGTCGCTGTATTCCTTTTCCTCTTTTCTCTCTCTCCAACCTCATTTGGGTCTTCCGCCCTACCCTGGTTGTCTGTTCTCTTTCCCCACTGGTTTATTTATATAGATCTTTTCCCCTTATGCTTTCCAAGACACGCTCTCTTTTCTATGACTGAATGTCTTCGTGTCCCTCACTTCCAGACACCCATCCCATGGACAATGTTTTAACGAGAAAAGATACTTGCTCTTTTTCTTGGAGTGGGGAATAATTAAAAAATTGAATTCTGTCATGGAAGCACACTCCTCATTTAACTTAGAATAATTCTCTCTGGTCCGCCTGTGTTAATAACTCTTCAGGAAAAACTAATTTTAGACACTTGTTTCCAAATGGCACTAGACTGCTCCAGTGGCCTAGTGGTTAGTGTGTCCTCCTCAAATGCAGGAGTTTGAGGGATTGAACTCCAGCAGAGTCATACCAAAGACTTATACAAATATTTATAACAGCTGTATTGATAGACGCTTAGCATTAAGCGGTTAGTGTTAGGACTGGTCAGCCTACTATAATGTGACTGGGTGGGACATCATGCTATATGTCTGCGGCATGATACCCTAGTGCTAAACATCACTATAAATTTCCATACTGCAGAATTGTAGCGATATGACTGTAAAATTGTGAAAGCTACATTCAAATTCAAAATCACACGCACACAATCCAAATGGCACAGAATTGTCTCTGGTTTGTCTCTACGTTGCGTTTCCCGCCACTTAACCCCACGTTAATGTCGCCTCTTCTATATCTGTGACCATTATTCCAGCAGGTCCTAATTAAAAATCAATCATGCCGTATCCCATTCAGCAGAGCATCCCATCTTTCACAGGCAGTAATTTATTGCGGGACAAGCCTATACGCTAAAGTTAAGTGTTACCTGTGACCTTGACTTCAACAAGATTCCACTTAGTTATGGTACAATAGCCATCTTCCAAAATCTATACTTTTACATTGATTTTGCAGTGGGGTCACTGAGCATTAATGGAAATATAGTTTACTCTGTTCTTGGTTACCTACTATAAACCAGCGATTGTGGATGTCATGTATTTGAGACTAAATACACCTATTGATTTGGGGGCAAAGATCACCAAATAGAGTTTCAACACTATCCCTAAGTTGTCGCTGTCAGATCTTCACGTACATTAGTGGAGATCTGATTTTAATCAATCCAGCAACTGCTTTTGAATCACTGTTCAAGCACACAAACCTGCTATCTTGAGAAAAGTGTCGGAATGTTTATGCATACGTGCTATACGTACATACACACAACCAGTACTACAAGAGGTTTTTGATTGATGTAAATCTATAATTTAATTTCTTTTTAATTCATGACTGAAAATGGCAGTGATTATCTTTAGTTGAAAATTCGCACGTTCATAGGTTCTATATTAAGATAGTATGAACGAAAAATTGCATAGCATCTACAAATAGATGCTGACGCGCGTGTTTACTGTTATTAATAATTGTTGGTGTTGTTGTTGCTGTTGTAGAGCTTAACGCCATTTTTCAGCACACGATAGGCTATACATGGCTGCCAATATTAATGGTGGAGGAAAAACCCGGTAAAACCTCGGAAAGAACGACCGACCCACGAGAAGCTACTGGCAAGCTTTCTCACATACCCACATTGGCTGAATTCGAGACTCGAACCCACGCAGACAGAGGTGAGATGGCAGTGATCCATAACGGAGAGCGCTTTAGACCACACGGCCACTCGGGCCCCCCAGTTCTTTTTGCAATGAAGAAAACCTGATAGTATGATGTAGCACCGAACGTATGATGATACCCGAGGAACGAGCTTAAAAGTCTCAGTTTTGTACATCCTACTGTGCGACCGCTCTGGTGGCCTAGTGGTTAGAGCGTCCGACTCGGATGCGGGAGGTCGCGCGTTCGAACCCCCGCCAAGACATATCAAAGACATACAGATGGTACAAACGGCTGCCTCGATATACGCTCAGCATTACGAGGTTAGTGTTAGGACTGGTCGGCCTGGTGTCATGATAATGTGACTACGTGGGACGTCATGGTACATGTCTGCCTTATGTTTCCTCAGTGCTATACATCACTGTAAACCACCACACATCGTAGCGATATGACTGAATAATTGTTAAAGCTACGTTATAAATCCAAATCACACACACACACGCATCCTAATCTGCGAACCTATCACTTTTCACTACAAGAGACATGAAATGATTGTTTACATAAAATTAAAAGTAAAGTCATAAAGCTGCTTTTATATACTGCTGAGACGTTTTCTTGTTCATATAAAACCTAATTAGATCCAAACTGAATCTATACTTTACAGTCACTATCAAAATTTAAATTGAATTTCTACCAATTGGCATTAAGTCGATTAGCCGGTATATATGTGTACTGGATTCACGGTACTAATGTTATGCACAGCTATGGACCAATCTAGAAATGGGTGACCATAACATAGAGTATAATAGTTTTGATGGCAAATAATTAATACCGAAATGTAAAGTTTTTGCGAAATAAAGTGACAATATACTTTTGATGTAAATTTAGTTTTTGTATAAACTTAGGGACTAGCACCTGATTCGTTGGGCACGGTATATATAAAGCATTTCATGCCCATGAAGATGACAAAAATATCATTACCGCCGGACATTTCGTTTTCACCACAGGGGCTCGTATCGTTGCTTACAATTGACCTGTCATACATGTACTGCATAATAACTACAAGGGAGGGCACTCGTCTCCTTGCTCGCGCGACCTATTTAAGAATAAACGCTGATATTTCAAGCTACGCTTTGCGTAGCTTTATACATTTGGTACCGATATTTAGCTCAGGCAGTCGATTGTCTATCCCTATTAAACGTTTGACTTAATATCATACCATTACGTAATGCCAAATAATTTTCCCACGCTACTTCTTGACATGGCCGTGATCTCGCCCGCTTAATATGTGAGATCCCTCTGAATGGAATACTGTCCTCTCATTGGCTAAAATAAAATGATGTCCTGTACTTATTTATAACTGATTTTCAGTTGGTCAATGAGAAGCTAGTATTCCATTCAGCGCGTTGTTCTTGTGTTGGTTTTGCTTCTTTCTGTTACTTATTTTAAGACCAATGAGTCGTAACAAGCCAGATAACTTTGAAAATATGACTCTTAATTTTGACCTGAGTAGCAATAACAAGAACAACAGCATGTTGTTGTTATACATATTTAGTAAATTCAATCTTAAATGATGCTAATAATTTCAGTTTAATGTTCATTTATAAGAAGTGAATTGATTCAGTTTTTGGATCCTTGTGGAAATACATCCAGGGTCACTCTCAGATATTCGTTTTGCATCATAACGATTGCCGAAATGAAGGAAACCGTTGTGGTATGTATGTTGTTGTTGTTCTTGTTGTTGTTGTTATAGGGTTTAACGCCATTTTTCAGCACAAGAGAGGCTGTACATGGCGGCCAGTGTTAATGGTGGAGGATGAACCCGGGAGAACCCTGGAAAGAATCACCGACCCACAAGATGCTACTGGCAAGCTTTCTCACATACCCGCATTGGCCGAACCCGAGACTCGAACCCACGCAGACAGAGGTGGTCTTGCAGTGATCCATAATGGTTAACGCTTTAGACCACATGGGGCCCCTGAGTATGTTTGAAAAGTACACTCCAATAGTTACATGCATAAAGGGAAACGCCTTGTGTCTGTTTTTGGTTGTGCGTGGAGGTGCTGTGTATGTTTTGTATACATGAAACTATTTTTTTAAGTAACTATGAAACTTTTTTTTCACGTACCTAACTCGATGCCTTATGCAAAATCTCTTAATTGAGGAAATACAGATTAATGGGCGAAGAAATAGTCTATATATAAATATTGTTAATGTCAGCCGTGTTAGAAAGAAACCTGTCGATACGACTATTATCTTCGGATGGTAGAGACAATATAATTTCCAAAATTTCTTCCCTAGAGATCATATCCAATGGATATTATTTCTGAATAGAAGTACCTAGACATCAAGACAAACATTGCATATAATTTCATTACGTTTTACCCAAATATATTTGATACAGGTGAAATGGCCATTTTTGTCTGCTCCGGTTTGGTTGGGGTGTAGTGAAATGTGATCGGGTACGAGTAGGGATTGAGTTTAGGTATAATCGATTTGTATAATCACGTTCCCCCCAAACCCCACCC
Source organism: Sinohyriopsis cumingii (assembly GCA_028554795.2). Classification (NCBI taxonomy): domain Eukaryota; kingdom Metazoa; phylum Mollusca; class Bivalvia; order Unionida; family Unionidae; genus Sinohyriopsis; species Sinohyriopsis cumingii. Next base: position 5,316,739 of record JAPYKE020000037.1, on the reverse strand, counting down.
CCACTCCGACCTCCCCGTTATATTTTGGTCATAGATTTAACGTTGGTGTAGTGTATAACATGAGAAACACGTTGGCCAAGTGTGTCAATCAACACCGTTCGTAACTTCAGAATGGTTGACTATTAGAAATTTACACACAATAAGGTTACCTCCACTGATGTCTAAACTCTGCTGATAGCCCTTCATACCATTTTTTAATTTCTTCAAAGTTAAAAATCGGAGATCAAGTCTGAGTGGTATGGTATTTTGACGTAACAAAAGTTTCTCTCATACATATTGCAAGAGTCAGTTAGGAACGGAACCCCGAGCATTAACGTATGTTAAAGCACTTTGTTTCTTTGTTTTTTTTTTTTGTTGTTGTTGTTCTTATTGTTATCTGATTCGACGCGTTGTTGGACTTAACGATGGATATGTTTTCTTAAATTCATGATGGTCTCTTACGTAAAGAAATCCATTTACAATATTGTGTGGTTATGGTGAAGGCCATTTTACGTTTTAAACGATCTTTTAGTCAAATTTGAGATTATATGAGGACAAGATATAAAACAGTATGAAAGCTTTACTCGCAGAGTAAACTGGCAAAGGACATTATATATAAATGATAGGAATTGGCATGTTGATCGAACGTGAAATTCGATTTATTTCTTCGAAGAATCAATGTTCATGACCCCAAGAAAAAAAGTGAATTTTATGTTCCCTCAAAACCAATTCGCTATAAGTGCAGATAACACCACCAAAGTTGAAAGGTATGTCGTATTTCCGGCCATTTCCTTATATTCCACTCTCCATCTCAAATGGAAAACGAATTCATGCAAACCCTGACCTAAGAGAAATTAAGAAATGTAGGCTCAGTAATTGGTCTAATTCCTTTTCATACCATCAGATGGTGTGTATCCAAAAGATGAAGTTCAAGCTTCAGGTAAGATTATTGAAGAAAACAAAACAATCTGTAAATTCAATTTCAACTATTTTAATATTAGTTTGTCAACTATACTGCAGCTTTAAAACATTAAACCAGACTCCACACATTGTGTTGTATTTCGGGTTTGATTCGTGTGCAGCAAATTTAGAACCCTGTTCCCATTCTGCATACATCGCTTTTTTTCGGGGGGGTGTGTGAGATTTATTCTTCTTCTGTTTTCATCACAGAATGATAAAAAACTCCACAGAGTCATCGAATCTATTATGAAACTACCAGTCATACATTTGCTCACTCTCAATGAAATCCAAAGATACATTTTTGACTCTGTTTGCTCGCCTTTATTACAAAATCAACTCCAACATGAAATTATGCAAACATTTTCATAATGATCTATCTATCTATCTATCTATCGATCTATTGATCGATCTATCTATCTATCTCTCTGAAACAATCTAGATGCAACATATCCTTTAACATGTTTCAGCCTTTATTTTCTTTTCAAAATGTGATATACATGGTACATATTTAAATTGTAGTGTGTGGGAGGACAACGCAGGACTGGATGTATAAAAGTTGGGAGGGACAGAGAGGATAGTGGAGGGATGAAAAAATATGCTTAACTTATATACATGTCGACAGGGATTATATCCCAGGTCTTTTGTTTAAACCAGGCAATGGACAGTTTGCAAACCTTTTCGTGAAAAAAAGGAAACCGCGGTAGCTCAGTTGGTAGAATGTTAGACTCGTAATCTCCACTCAACCTGCAACCTCCCGCATCCTAGGCGGACGCTCTACCACTAGGCCACCGTATCGGTTAGATTGAGTTCAAAATAATCCCAACCTGTTTCTTTAGTCCATACATTAATTTGACAATAAGTAATTCAAATAAATGATTCCTCTCAAATAAATCTACACACAACGTTAAATACATCTGCATATTGATATTACAATATTAACAATAATAAGAATATAAATAATTGTTCATATCTGCCTTCATATACATCTCCACGATTCTATTACGACTCATTATTGCAATATACCACTACGTGAAATACCCTGAATGGAATTTTGTCCTCTCATTGGTTAAAATAAAATAACGTCCTGCGGTTATTTATAACTTATTTTCAGTTGGCGATGAGAAGACAGAATCGCATTCAGCGCGCTGTTCTTGCATATTAGGCGGGCGCGATCATGGCCATATCAAGCAGTAACGTGGAAAAATGGTCTGGCATTCCTTAAAGGTATAATAACAAGCCAAACTGTGGATACGTATATACAGTCGAATGCCTGAGCTAAACATCGGTACCAAATTTATTACGTTACGCGAAATATAGTTTCAAATATCAGCGTTTATTCTTAAATAGGTCGGGCGAAAAAGAAAAGAAGTGTCCTCTCTTTCCTTGTAGTTATTATGTAGTACATGTATGATAGGTAAATTGTAAGGAACGAGTACAAGCCTATGTGGTTTGACACGTACTACCGCGCGTTAGCCAATAGCATTGGCATAACACTATCATTTCTTACTGAAAGGGGCATTTCTGTTGTTACTTAGTTTCTTGTACATAGCGTTCGTATTAATTAATGTTAGGATCTGCAATTTTCATATTCTTGTCGTTATTGTTGGTGTTGTTCTTGTGGGCTTAATGTCATGTTCAGCACATGATAGGCTAAACATGGCGGTCGGTATATATGGTGACGGAAGAACCCGGTAAACTCTTGGGAAAGTCTACTGAACAACTGGAAATTGCTGGCAACCTTTCTCAAATGCACACTTTCGCCGAGCCCGAAATTCGCGTCACCCGATGCGAGCGAGATGAGATTATTTTGTGATTTTAAAGGCGAGCATCATAGACCACTCGGGTACCTGACCCCATGATTTTCCTTTTCTATTTGTTAAATTGTTATTCAGAATGTTTCTTCCTGGCGGGGACGTTGTGCAGTTCCTATCAGGGCCCCTCTCTTCTACTGGAAGAGGTATGTCTGACTGCACTTTCTGGAAATGCACCAACCCCTACCATCATCCCCCCCATTCAGTGTTTCGGAGAACAGGACCACTCGGTTTTAATTTACTAGGTCAATTGCCCGTCCTTGGAAGGGAATAAAAAAAGTAAAATATTTTGGGATCAGAGACTTTAAAAGAAAGTTTGAACATAAAAATACAAATAAAGTTTTAAAAGAATTGTGATGCCGCCGCTCGTTTCGAACTCGCGACGTCTTGTTTGGCAGCCTGGATTTCACAGAAAGACAAGTTTGAATGTTTATATATGGCTAGGTTCATCGCCCGTCCTAGGACGGGAATTAAAACAATAAAATAAATAAATAAATAAATAAACTAGGGGAGAGAGTTTAAAAGAAGTTTGAAGATAAATATACAAAAGTAATTAAAAAAATATATTGCGAATGCCGTTAAGAGTTTCAAACTCGTTACCTCTTATTTGGCAACATATAGAAAGACAAATATGGTTGTTTATGCATAAGATATACCAGGGTTTCTAAAATGCCGTGCTGTTGTTGTTTTTTATTTTTCAAGTCGGAAAAGATGTTCTACCACATCTGATCATGACATCTTAATGCAATTTATTATTTCTTTGTATAGCTCTTTGTTATTTTTATCCGTTGTGTACAGTGGGCTTTCTATCTGAAAGGTGCAATGCTGAGTTTTTGTTTTTGCAGTTAATTTCTTTCACTCTTTATTTGTTTGGCAGTTCAATTTCGAATGATTTTTTTTGCGTATAAACTTTGTTTTACAAAAAGTGATATACTGGTATCTTTTTTAAAATATCTTCCAAATGCTACATCTCCAGCTAGACAAACAAATATTTTTCCTCAGTCGATATTTTCCTGATCTGACTATATATTTAAGAACTATAGTTTTGATATATCTCATTTTTGTTGGTGGTTCTATTAATGTGGTTATATTATTGTTTCTGTATACCCCATGCATTTGTTTGAATGTATACACAAATAAATATATATATTTCACACAGACTCCCTTTTATCTAGTTTGTTTTTTAATGCTTTTTCAAATTTTTCTAATTTATAATGTCAAAGATGTTGGAATAATTAGTGATCCCTCCATCATTATTTTATGAGTTTCGCTGCGGAGGTAATGTAACTTCCCTCCCTATATGAACAGGATTATTTTTCTGTCAAAGGTATCATCATACTGTCCTTTAAATCTAACTAGTTAAACTTATACCATATATTAATATACATATGTCTGAGCGACCTGCATTCGATCCATTATATTCAAATTTGCAGGTGCCTACATTTGTAAGTTAGCTCGTAGTATTTCTCAATTGTGTTGAATTTATATACTCTTAGACCACCCCCACCACACACAAACACACACACACACACACAAGTCACTCCTAAACCTTTTGCACGTGTCGTTACAAGTTCTGGTTCGAGTCCAGGGATGATCCCCCGCCAGTTACTTATCAACATAATTTCAGTTTTTTGCATGATTAATTTTAGATCTTATTGCTTTCCCGAAGTCCATAAATTCCTTTTATAAATGTTTGAAGGTGTCGGCATCGGATGTAAAATTTGTATTAGTCACGAACATGATGTACCATTTTTAGTTCCTTTCTGAGGTTTGGAAGTTAAATTCCCTTTATATTTTTATTGTTATGTATTTTTATTCGGAGGGCTTCTATTTCTATTACATATAATATCATCGATAAGGAACAATCCTGTCTCGCGGAACGTTCTACATTAAATTTCATCGTGCATATATAAGAAACTGTATCTATGTAACTATACTCTATTCTGTCAAAAGCCTTTTCTTGATATATAAGATCAAGGCCCCCTCCTCTCCTTTAGTATCCAAAAATAAATCGCTGTTTTTATTGCTAGAATTTTGGTATGAATATAATATTAATTATGTTTCCAACACATGTTTTAATTCTGTTAGCAAGGATCTTACTACCTATTTTATAGTCTGTATTTAAAAACGATATCGATATCCAACTCGATATGTCTTTTACATCTCCCTTCCCCTTATACATAAGTGTTTCTACCCCTTCTTTCTTTGTGGACGTCATTTCATTATTTAATATAATATTAACATATCATATCTTTAATATCGCAATTAAGAGATAGTATAAGGTAATATATAAATATGTCATTAAGCCACCAGAACCAACTGAATTTCCTTTATGGAGTTGCTTGAATGCTGCAATTGTTTCAAACTGATTCAATTTTCTTCTTAATTCCCCTCCCCAAATCTTCCATTAGGTTGTAATATTCCCGATTTAAAACGTTTCTAACAGTACTTTAAGTATGGCTTTGTATTATTTGTCTTCTACAACTGAGTTGTTTAATTCCTATAGGTTCTGACCCAATCTTGCCCAGCTTCACTTGGTAACAGGTAAATCGTAGCAAAATTAACTGTCGAATAATTCGTTGTTTTGTTGTATTTCTTTGCATTTTTGGCTGCATTATAGAAATCTGTATTTCAGGATGCTTTAAACGGCTGCGATCAGTACACGTACTGACGAAAATAAAATTCAAACTTTCGCTTGCTATTATGGTGTAGGTTTGTAACAGCTAGCAAAACTGTATAAGAATTGAACGGTGACGACTACATTTGAAACTATGGAAGTCAGCCAAGTCTAAAACTTTCATCAAACTTTTAAAAAAATAATTCATTTATTAGTAAATTGTTTAACGATTGGGTATATCCTGTGGGTTGTCCCAATGCCACACAACTATAAAAATAGTTCAGAGAGATTCTCCATCTGCCATCATGGATATAAATAAAAAGTATGATGTTATCGATAGAGGGTATTTGCTTCTATCGAGTGAATAATAGATATATTTCATTTATTTTATTTTTTGTGGATGGAATATATCCGTTATTCACTCAATACAGGCCGGTTTTACTTTATATTCCGCTCGAACGTATTGGCTAGCAAAATGTATAATAAATTGAAGTAGAAGCTCTCTGACCGGATAATGTCAGCTGATCAACATTTACTTTCTGCGGTGTTTTTCTTGATATTTGTATAGAAAATAGTAGTAGTAACAGATTCTGCTTGTGGCCGATTGGACCGATGTGGCCCAATTGGGCCCCGCATTCAAGGTGCCCCGCGCGTTAGCAATTTTTAGAAATATGTCTATAGAGAGAAAGTAACTTTAAATGGATGGAAGAAATGTTAACTTCGATATTGTATAAAACTTGTTTAAAAGTTTATTTCCAAATGCAGTGCTCACAGGAGGCCCCTCGCGTAATCCAAATCCAGCCCCGCGTTTGCTAAGGCCACTGCTTAGTAATAACATAGTTCTCTTTCACAACTCAACGTTGAATACACATAAACAAAAAGAAAAATGAAAAGTAGGTTGCTGGATTCCAACCTGGTACACCTGCGTGATATGTGGATATGTTTCCCATTAAACTAAGAATATTACGAAAATACTCTTCGATGTTCTTGGTCATAAGGTCATCAACGTCTATAGATTCCATTAGAACACAAAACAGTTTAATTTGAATGGTTGGGTGGTTGGTTGGTTGGTATGTGTACGTGTATAACACCAATGTATGTGGCTCTACATGGCGGCTAGTATTTGTGGTGGAAGAAGAACCCGGGTAGAACCACTGACCCACATGAAGCTACTGGCAAGCTTTCTCGCATGCCCACCTAGGTAGAGTAGAGACTCGAACCCATGCGGACGGAGAGTAGTGTCAGTGATATAATAAAGGTGAGAGCATTAGACCACTCGGCTACCCGTAACCCATTCATAACTGACTCCAGTGAATTATGAAAAAATATTTTAAATGGAAAATCCACTGATTCGGAGACTAGCATATAATAACCATATGTATAATCATCTGAAATTCATGTACATAATGATTGCTATATACAGTAAAAAAGAATTAAACAACAATCTCTCCTTCGAAATATTTGCAAAATCGATGTATATCTAAATAACCACGCCTATCTTTAAGAAGAACCCCGATATTCAGACCGTCCAACGCATGCGATCACTTTATTTCCGTCTCGCTGGTAATCGTAATAGCGAAATACACTGTATATAATACTGTGACACATATAAATTATACCTGAGCGAGATATATTCTAAACTTTTTGGCGACACATGAACCATTCGACGACCGGTCTCCCAAAGATTGGTTTTATGCATGAGCGTACATAGTTTTACCTTTCGGCGACAGTTAGTATAATTTTCTTCTGACATTTACTAGAAAGATAATATTTATTAGCATGGGTATGTTTTTGCTAAAACTTCCTCACATGAATATGTTTTTATGATCTGCGTAAAGTGGATGTTGTAAAACGGTGACACTCGCGTTCTTTGCACATTTTATCTTATACTCATATACGCTGAGTAGGAGAAATACCATTATGCCGTCATATTTATATAGCATAATTAACGACGGAATATTGGGGTCTATGTATTGCATATAGGTGACGATATCTAAATTAATATACATGCAAAATATCTATATTGATATGTGATTATGACATTTGCTTATAGCTGTATTCTTGACCTGAAATAAATTGTCTTTAAGACGTAATCAGAGATTGAAAAAAAAAATGATTTTTTATTTATTACAGTATGTGCGGTCGAAAATACCCATAGCGATATTTGAAAAGTATGTCTGTAGCATTCGTAACCTATGTGACTTGCTTAAATCATCATCTTGGTTTTTGCTTTTGTTCAAATGAGGTCAGAGGTGACGTAGACTAATATGCAGATATAGCCGCATTACATTAGAATTTATTCACAATTGCAACTTCACTATTCTTTATTCTCCAAACATCCACATTTTCTTTATAGACTAAAACTATTCTGTATCTAACTTAGCACGAAACGTATCAAGCTGATAAAATGTGTTATTTTGTATTTGTAAATAAGCACATTTATCGGCATTATTTACATATATATATGTATATATATATAAAAATATATATATATATATATATATATATATATATATATATATATATATATATATATATATATATATATATATATATATATATATATATATATATATATATATATAAAATTCTGCATCCTACACTAGAGCGGAAACATTAGGATCAGAGACAACAATTATGATCTTCGACCATCGAAGAATGACTTCACATCACGGAACATCTTGGCGATCTTCTTGGCAAACGCTATTTTCTGCAGGACCAGTCAAATATCGAAAGAGACATATCATTTCTACAGGACCGATCAAATATCGAAAGAGAGATGCCTGTTCAACAACACAAATTCAATGCCGAAAGAAACCAATCATTTCTGCAGGATCAAGCTCATATCGAAAAAGATATGATAGTAGAACGTAAAGGTCTGTTAAAGTTATTATGTTTGCCATACATTATATCCACATAAAATTATGGTACCATTTGTTTAAGTCGAGGAAACTAAAACATTTAGCTGAAGCAAATTACATTTATATAGTCATAACGAAAGGCGAGTAGTGAGAAAAAATGATCACCTTGCTTGTTTAATCTCTATTAGTTATATTTCAAATAGCAGCATGATCACTGTTTATCGTTTTATCAATTGTAATTTAATGTTTACTTTCTTAATTGAAGCTGTAAACGAAGTGTACAGAGAGTAAGTAACTAATGTTCGCGTATAGTGATGGTTGTTTCTTTTATTTCTTTTTTCACAAATGTTCTTGATTCACGCCTATGATTGATATTTTTTCATTATATTGAAGGTAGTTGGCAGTGTTTTTTTGAGGATTACATGCTTCATGAAATTATGTTTTCTTTCATCATATTCAATCCACAGATAATATAAAGAGAGAATACCACGTCAAGGTACTCGTGATCCTAGATTCAAGTGTATGGAACTTGTAAGTGACCTTTCTGTATGACAAACACACAAATAATGGATTTCTGTCTCTTTCTTTCTCTCTCTCTCGAAATATGTATGTATATATATATATATATATATATATATATATATATATATATATATATATATATATATATATATACATACATATATGCATATATATAATATATATATATATATATATATATATATATATATATATATATATATATATATATATATATATATATATATATATATATATATATATAGCAAGAGAGATTTTTACCAAGTTATATTCATATCCCAACCTATTTGTCACCGTTTATGTAAATCTTTTGCATGTTCTTTCTCTCTCGGTAAGTATATATATATATATATATATATATATATATATATATATATATATATATATATATATATATATATATATATATATATATACATATGCATATTTCAATGTATGTATGCATATATATATATATATATATATATATATATATATATATATATATATATATATATATATATATATATATATATATATATATATATCAATGCATATTGGTAGATTCTTCGGTAGGCATATGTTTGAATGTATGTATGTATAATTCCCACTTGCAGATTTGTATCGACGATAAAGTTTGCATAAATGTACGTATACTTTCCACTTGTAGATTTATATCGTTGGTAAACTCCTCAATAGATATCACCAAAAGGGAATCAAAGGCAAAAAAGAATATTAGAAGATTTTACTCACACATTATGAACGGTGTAAGTATTGTTCTCATATATCCATTTTCATCTAAGGTATATTCTGAATTAGTTTGTTTAAAACAAGACAATATAGAAAAGAATCGAGCCTGATCAAGGTGGGTTAAATACATCTGTTTGTAATTGCATGCGCTGGAGAGTTTTTTAATTGCTTAGATGCGACACTCCAAATATATTTTGTTCAAAAGTTCATCTCAGATTAGTATAGTTTAGTTTTCGTAGATCAAAGTAAAGTGAACCTGTCCATTGCAACCTGGTCCTTTCATTAAACAACATCAGCTGTAAAATTTTAAAACAGATTTTGTGTCCAGTTTGATGGCAAATAGGGTAACATGTTCGTTTTTTATCTGAACTTGTGATTACTGTTAGAATAACGTGTAGCCTGTTAGAATGATTGGAAACGAAATGCAGTAATTTCTACACTTCTGACTAGATAGGTACATTATACTCGCTATGAAAAATTATCTTTATTCTATTTATAGGTAGACCAACTCTACAAAGGAATAGACGATCCTGATATAGTTATCAATGTCAAGATTCGCGCATTCGTAGTTTTCCAGGTAAAATTTGTTTCAATCTTTGGATTCCTGAACGTCATTGAGTGCTTCTTTTATCGTGTATGATTTGTTGGTGAAAACCCGGCTTAATTCAGACATGTCATTCCATAATTGTAAGATTCTGCCGACGAATACTAAGATATAGCTTCCATCACGTAACAGTTAGGATTACTGCTACTGCTAAGTTGCGTACGTTTCGACATCAGCTGGATCAATCAATGATTGGGGAAATAATCAGAATGACGTACTTTCATGACAGTACCAGTTTTATCCTGTATGATTTTTGGTAAACACCCCGCTTAATTCAGATATTTCATTGCAAAATTGTAACATTCTGATAACGAATACTACGAAATAGCTTCCATTACATTAAAGGTAGGATTTCTGCTACGTTTCTACTTCAGCTGGATCCATCTTTGATAGATTTATTGGAGAAATAATCAGATTGACTTAAGTGTCATAGCATCACCAGTTCGTCAATATGTAATACTGTAATTCATCAAATTTAGTTGCAAAGAATTAGTGTTACCGCGCAATAGGTGGGATACACTAAAATACATACATTATACACCATATAAAATACCGCACTGATATAAAATTTCTTGTTCAACACGTCATGCAGTTCTCATATTTACGGTTATACAGCACCTTTATAATTCTTGTCAGTTCAAACTGTGTTGCTAAACTATGTATCAAACTGCACCAGGTGAAGCGATTATGTGCGAGTAGATTGCACAATGCCATGTCAATATTGAAGCGTTTACATTGTTTTCTTCCATCATAAAATCTTTCATTGTTGCATGCTGACATACAGGTGACTTAACCTGAACAGTGATTTCATTAGCAGACAGCAGACGCTTGGAAAGTCTCTCCGGGTGAGAACGTCTGTAAAGGAACATTTCATATTGGCTTATCCTAAAACGTCTCCTCTGACAGTCCATGCGAAAATGGTTCAAACTAGCCATGTGTTAGTACGTCCAGTCTTTGCAGGGACACATAAGGTTTATAAATGCAATGATTTGTTAACATTCAGGTTTGTTTGCAAACTGATGCGCGCACAAAACAAGGGATAAGCTTGCTTTCCATAGGGCCTGCACTTGACAGTGTTTTTGCTGAGATAGGTGATCGTGCCCACAGCCACGGTGTTTGCTCATTACTAAGATGGTAGGTACCTGGTATCTGATGGTGCCTTACCTTTGTGTTTTCAATACTGATTGCCTGACTGAAATTGTCACTAGTCGTAGAGAAATGGTTCATACTATTTTCATGTCAAACTATAATATGTCATTCAGTGATAATTCGTCAACAAATAAGAGATTATTAACAGCCACTTCCTCTAACTTGGTCTTCACCTATAGTCTCTTCAGATATAATGAAAGTATCTAATGTCGATCTCGGCATCAGTATGTAAAGCAAAGTACAACATGATGAAGAGTATCGAGACAAACAAACCGATTTACATGAATCCATTGGTGCATCCTAATAGTTCTTGCCCAGTTTTGTTCTAATCTATTCTAGTACATGAATATTGAATCTAGTTGGATGGACATTTCGTCAAGAAATGTGATTTGCATTTTATGTTTCACTTTGGAAACATTTTACGTTGGTGGCATTTATTTGCATTTTAGTCGTTGGCAAAGCTGCTCCTAAATATTAAACTTGGGGATATATGTATATAGTCCATTCAGAATTATGCATTTACGAATGCCTTGGCAATGACGATGTTACAAATAAGATGAAAACACGTGGAGAGTTTGTGCCTATAAGGAGTCTTGTTTCAGACCGGCTAGCTAATGTTTATGTTAGTCATCAGGACGTAGTGCTTAGATCATTTCCTTAGTAGGAGGAGGCTTCCAAGACGTCCCAAAGATAATACTCCTGTATGCGTTGGATTCTTCTGTCATAAATTATCCAGGTCTTCAAAAAGTTGTCATCTCCTTAAGGTATGGGTCTCATTCATATTAGTCTGTTATTCACGCCCTAAGGGTTATTTGTGAGCTTGCCAATTAGCCGTGATTTAAAAGCAATCCCGATAACCAGCTACATGTCACTTTTCATGAATGAGGCCACTCCAGAAGAAACGATAGCAGGCTCCTACTTCAGACAGCCATTTTCTTCTCCTAGGTGGTTCTAGCTAAGGGCAGCTAGAATTAGTATATCCGTAACAGACAATCGCACATATATATGTGTACTACACCTGAATCGGTAAGAATGGAAGATGGAAATTGTCGACATGGTTGAAGAAACCGATAGATGATGGAAATTTAATGGATGACATAACCGTTTGGTAAACATGTCTAGAACATCTAAAAGCTTCACCCTGATATCGTATGTGTCATTATGAAGCTCTGTGCGTTTGGTTGGTCGATCATTACAAGTTTTTTCAACGGTTGTCACTTCCAATTTTATTATTTTTCCACGTTTTCATAACGTTTGCGACAAAATGCTCCTATTCAACCAAATGATTAGCAGCAAGAGATAAATAAAGTGGCTCATACATTTTGCTATTACTTGTATCTCAAAACGTTGACAGTAACATTTTCTGTGTTTCGATACTTTGGAATAAACAATATGTTATTTTGGTTCAATTAATTATATAGTGTTCATTTATAAAGGTGTTGGTACAAATATTGGTACCGGATGAGTTATAAATTCAGACCTTGATTCAAGTATGGTTTCAATAATAGACAGTCATTCATTTACAGGTACAGTGTTTTCTATAAACTTGTAACAATACTTTATGCAGTAATGAATCCCCTGTCTCAAACAATGTATTACTACCATTTTAACTAATATATATATATATATATATATATATATATATATATATATATATATATATATATATATATATATATATATATATATATATATACCACCCTTTCAGCCAAAATAAAGACACATTTACATATAATATTTCACTCACAAACATAAATAAATTTTCATTAATCTTTATGTTTGTATTTGCCACATTATTTTCAATACTTAATATGTATCTTGTACATATGTACCCCATCAAGTAGAGAGTTGTATAATTATAGCACAGATAATTAATGTTTTACAAATAGTTCAAATACTATACATAGTACAAATATCATACATTGTACAACATTATACATAGTACAAATAATGTAAATAGTAGAAAAGGATACATAGTACAAATAGTAGACATATTATAATTATCATACATATTACAAAATATTATACATAGTACAAATAATATACATAGTACGCATAGTATGCATAGTACAAAATAGTATACAAAAATGACAGGACAGGTAATTCACATAGAAGAGATAGTTTTAATAACACAGATAGTTCAAATAGGACAACTATTTTATATAGTACAATGTGTTTATGTGTGTGTGTCTGTGATCTGGACTTTTCACGTATATTTATCAGTTGTTTCAGTCATATTGCTACGTTGTCTGCAATTTATCAATTTATAGTGGTGTCTAGCAACGGGACAACATGCCGCAGACATAAAACATTATGTCCCATCCAGTAATATTATCCTGTCTGCAGGCCGACAAGTCCTAACTCTGACGTCTTCATGCTAAACGCCAAGAGAAAAAACTGCTTGAACCGCTTTTCATACATCTTTGGTAACCTCCCGCTCTGATGACTTATGCCACCAGACCGGGGTCATATAGTACAAATAGCTCACGTAGCACATACAGTTCAAAGTGAATAGGTCGATCACATAGTACTAATATCGATACAGGGAACAAAGAAGCCCTGAGGCTATTATATCTAGTTTATTTCATAAAAGAATTATATAAATACAATTTATGAATTAGAGTTCATGAAGTGTAATTTTTCTTTTATATATCACTTGTGTTTTTGCCTTATGCATATAAGTATATAATACTTATTTTACTTGTCTTCGTTGAACCATTTTAATTTTAGTTGTACCGATATTGTAAAACAGCTTCAAAGCACAATCTCTCAAAGCTTTTCGCGCCTGTTTAGATACTGGATGAATTTGACATGATACCGGAAAAGATACTGAACTGAAAGTAAGATACACACTGCAATTATTAATGTTATTTAGTCCGAAAATCAGCGTATAGACTGTATAAAACAATGCTGACAACAAAGCTAGTTCATATGCAAGATGTGAAGCAACAAGGCAATATAATGTCACAATCATCTTAAGGTAACGTTAAAAGACAATATCAGAGTGGGAAAGATTTGCAGTGATACTTGGCAATTTAGAAGCTTTCATTCGTTGAATCAATATTTATCTTGGAAGCATAATTGAGATACTGAAACATCTCATTTCAAAATATTAATTGCCATGGAAACGGAATGACGTGTGATTCGCTTATTATACTGTCTCCCTATCTCTCGCTCTAGTCCTCTCTATATATTCCTGTCCGTATTACTAAACACATTTTATTTGTATTGTTTAACTATGTGTGCTTCGTAGTCTTGTATCTAGTTTCGTATTGATATTCTTCTGTAACTAGCAACAATAAACGAAGAACTAAATCGAAATAGTTGCTATATAGTTTTCATTTGTTTCCTTTTTCTTCGAAGTCGGAGGCACAATTTCCACACCAGTTTTCTAAAGTGCATACAGTTAACGGAATAAACATGATTAATGTAAGCCTTTATAGTGCTGACCTCATTAACTTGGACTTGTCGGGTGCATTAAGGAATGCTCCAGAATACGACCAAATTATGCTCTTTACAAGGTAAGTGCATTTACACCGGGAATATAATGGCTACGCTCACGATACATGAATATTAGGTTAAACTATGTTACGGAAACAGTACATATGGATTTTGATATTTTCGCAAAAGAGCCTAATAAATTGTACAATCGTTGTAACCCATACAATACTATGTTCAATCTTCTCGTTGAACGTTCAATTATTTGTGACAAATATGTAATATCGATATTTCGACAGAAACTATATACGTTGGATAAACAAGAATATTGCTTAGAATATTATATTTAATACATTTCCCACCTACATATAATTTATATAAACAACCTATCACAACTTTTTAAACGTTACACTGAACTGTACAATGTTTTTTATGGAGACGTCTGAGAGCGCAATTTGAATACACTTGAACGCTAATAAACCTTTTTCAGAAATACATTGGATTATATACAGCATTGTTTTCGACCATGGTCATAAATGTATTTCTAGGTATTTTTGCAAATCATATATATCATTTTAACCAATCATAAAAAGCTTAATTCTATATACTTTCACTGACATAATAGACTGAATTTTTATGCACATATATTATGTCTATTCCAACACAAGTCACGTCCATACTATATTTCTTTCAATAAACATCAACGAGACAATTTGACGATATTTTTAGAATATTATGATTTTGGGTGTTATTAGCTGTTATGATATGACTGAAAGAGTTGTTCGACTTTTTTTAAAATTTGTATTTAATCTGCATTTCGTTTTAAGAAATTAATTGTGATTTAAACAGATAAAATATGTGAAAAACAAGACAACAGTTACAATCAAACAGATAATTAAAATTATTTGGGTAATAACAATGTTTTCAGGATTAGTACAGGTCGGCTTCTTCAGTATGGCCTTATGAAAAGCATTTCACTCCTATTTTTTAAGCATGATGTAGCCTAATTAAGTATTGTAAACCATCCAATGAAATGCAGTTGTGATACAGTTTTGTCCCGTATCGTCTGAGAAACGATGCATCGTTTAAATATTGAACTGGGACCTACTATGTCGTGATACATGTATATGTTTATAGCCACATGGAACGTACATGTGCTCTGAAGAAACAAGTATAGTACAGCAGGTAGTATTATATACAGAATAAGATATTTGCCTGGAGAAATGTGCATTGTATCCAATGAAACATATGAATAAACAACAACTGAGAGCGCTTTAGACCAATCGGCCATTCGGGGCCCCATCATTAGTATTAGTAGCAGTACTAGTAGTAGTAGTAGTACTGGTAGTAGTAGTAGTAGTAGTAGTCGTAAGCGTTACTCCATCATTATTAATAAATAACCATGCCTAATTTGTTAATGTTTTTTCCTTTAGCTTACACATTGTATGAATATTATTCTTTGGAGACGTATACCAGTCTTGTCCCATAAACAGGGCTTTATATTTTCTACCAAATATGAACTATTGATTTAGTATTTGGAGCGAAGTGAACTTTACCTTCACTAGATTAAAATAACCCTTCAAAACTTTCTTCAATAACTGTCTCGTGCATATTTGTGAGCTCCATTCATAGAAAGTATGCATTTTCCACAGAACAATGAATTCCTCTTTTGCCAAAGTTATTTTGCTTTTTTTAGCTACCATAGGCATCATGAATGAAAAAGAGGCAAATTGCTAAATCCTAGAAAAAATGCCTTGTCTTAACGAGATATCCTTGTCCAAAACATTATACAATGATAGCATATCTCTGTAAAATATTTCTAAAATGGTTCATTTCTCCTTTGATAATTTGTAATGCTCCTTGGCTCCACATCCGTGTTTGCTCATTGCATCGATTTTGTATCATTTCCTTATAAGTCACTTGCTGAGTACGTTACCACAAATTAAACATCGGTATTTTCTTCTCATCTATCTCATTTATATTATATTTGTCGGAGTTGTTGCACGTTTTTCCTAATGTTAATAGTTGTATACTCCGAAACATATTTATCAGAAGTCAATGATTTATTCCAATCCATAGTGAATATAACGTAGTGTGTAATACAACTATTTAAAGTAGAAAAATTGAAGTAGAAAAATTTTGGAAGAAAATTGACACAATGTATATTTCATATTACGGTAAGTTTTCTATATGTTTTGTGTTTAATAAATGTATCCGAAACTCTTGTACTATCAAATGGTATATCAATCAACATAACTCGTCGATGACTATGGTCCGTCATTGGCTGAGGTGACTGATATTTTGAATGGTTATCTGTAAGAGTAAAGAAGAATCACTAGCAACATCTTTGAAATAGTGAACAAACAGAGCAGTAAACAGTGAGTTCACCGTATTTGAAGACGCTGAATTTTATATTTTAATTACGTTTAGCTGAAAATACTAGTTAAGTATTGGATGAGACAGGTCGATTTAGAGATAATAAGATAAGTAAAGATTGTCCTACTGAACTCAAGCTTTCTTGTTATTTTCTTCCGTGATTTGCACACTTGTGTCGATTGCCATGAAGCATACATTTAGTCATTCAGTATGCCTTATGAAATATGCAAATTATAACCCTGCAAGATGCATTTCTTAAAGAACTCATAATTAGCACTTTCAAGTGTAAACTTCACGAGCTATGTCAATAACTACACTTTCTAATAATAAAGTATAATGCTGCCTTTGGCATTTCCAGTCTTCAGCGATTACATCAAAGTGATGGAAGTCCTTATGTACTTGTATCTGTTTCGAAGCCAGTCTTTTTGCTAACATCCTTTTTCTCTTTCTTCATTTGCCTCTCTTCTGATTTATATATCTCTCTATCTCTGTTTATTTGCATTTTCCTGGAATCACGTTTTTTCTGTCACTCTACATTTGTATTTTCCTATCCACCTTCTGAAGCTGTCGCTTTTTAACTCTTTTGTTCATCTGTTTGCATGTAGTGTAATTATATTAATTTCGATTCAACACTAGTTGCAGACATGCTAATCAAAATCAAAATACTAGAAACCAAACGTTTTGTTTCCAATAAATACTGATTAAAAATATTTATTATCTCTTCCTTTGTTAACTTAAAGAATTGTAAATTAAATCCCAAATAATCCTAAATGGTTGATCACGAGTCCTA
This sequence comes from Sinohyriopsis cumingii, assembly GCA_028554795.2. Lineage (NCBI taxonomy): Eukaryota > Metazoa > Mollusca > Bivalvia > Unionida > Unionidae > Sinohyriopsis > Sinohyriopsis cumingii. The sequence continues at coordinate 5,298,885 of JAPYKE020000037.1, read as the reverse complement.
TAGTAAAGAATGATGTGAATCAGTTTCATTAATCTTGTATGTTCTGATATGCACATATATTTCAATGTTTATGAATCAACAGTCGCAATGTGTCACAAATGATATAATTCAGAACAATATTGAATTAATTCACAATAAAAAAAGAAGATCATGCTTTAGTTACAAAATAATGAAAAAGGAACATTTTGTAATTAATAGTGTTAAAACATAAATTATTCCTCTCAAGTTATATCTAAGCAAATAAGTAATAATTGCAAAGACTGTTCTTAAAACGAGACTGGAAAAATCATGTTTATTTCGAATATATTTAAAAGCCTAATAACATAAAAGGACTAGAATGTGGGTCGAAAGTTTTCTTCTACAAGATTCAAAGTTTGTAAGCAAGGATAGACCTTGACCATAAATAGCAGTAGTCAAGTCTAGTAAAAATGACAAAAGAACTTTAGGTCTTTGTACTATATTGTCACTCACGTACAAGGGTCAATTACAGCAAAAACTTAAGCATGTATTGCGGCTTGTATGCAAAAATGGTATGTTGTACAAATCGATTTACCTACTATATTTTATATTTAGACATTCGTTGTACATTGGTGACATACATAATGGTCAAGCTGGCGGTAAGTACACGGTCGCTGTCTGTCTCTCATCATCTCTCCTTCTCCTCATCTCTCTGTTTCTCTACTCTCTTCGATCGGAGTCAAATGTACTATAATAATTATAGTATAAAAGATTCAAACCATGGGCTGATTCATTATTTTGAAGTCACTAACCATTTTAAACGATGGTATATTCAAGCTGTTTCTACTTGATTTGGTAGAAAATGTTTACATGTTTATATAATGTATTATCGTTCTAAACGTCAAAACGATCATTTTCGTGTCATAGAAGCAGTCTAAGATTCATTGTATCGGTTATATTTTCCGAGAATGTGTACGCTTACAACTATGATTGTTCTACTTTACGACACACCATAATTATCATTTGCTTCTCAATTTCTAAGCAGAAATATATAGTAAAACCACCAGATACTATATGTTAAATTGACCAGGAACTATGATTTATAGTTACGTCAAAACACTCAAACGTAACATGTTTAATTTGTTCATTTTATAATATTACCGACATCAGCCGTAGACCATGCAATTTGCACGATATTCTTGCTACAAGTTAAATTTCACCAGGTATTAAATGCCATCCCTTATCCTAACCCATTTTAATTGAATCATTATACTTCATTTGTGTTTGCGATTAATTTTGCTCTTAGGTGAATAAACTTCACATTGTGGGGCATAAGTTTGTATGTGAACTCATTAATTAACATTATTACATAATAAATTGATGCCGAAAGCAAATCCCTGTAGACTTTAGCACCAACAGCTTTCATTCACAACATGATGTAAATGCAAACTGAAATAGAAAACATACACAAAACTTGGCAGCGTAACGAGCATCACAAATTGTATTCAATAGTATATACACTTGATAGCATATTATGAGCATTACAGGTTTGATAGCTGGGCCTGTGTTTATCCAAGGGGTGAAACAGCCAGTTTGTATAAGTGGATGAAGACATGCCTGCACACGCACGTACATACAGATGCAGTCAATGCTTGTTATCATGCCAATGTTTGTGCAGAGACAATGATTGATTTAGAATGCGGAAGACGCAATTGTTTCCTAACATATTATTCTAACGAGAATTATAGGTAGAATTATACATATTTATATGTTAAATGTATGACGTATCAATATAGACAAATTAAATTATTTCACAAAATTTAAATGATAAAACAAAAATTAAACCAACACGTATAATGTCTGACGGGTGTTGCTTTATTGGTTCATGGACCTAATTCAAACTGAATTCAATTAGATTGCTTACTTCATTAAACATATTTTGTTTCTAAGTGATCAATGGTACAAACAATATGACATAACATGACGTCATACATTTTTACCATGCGTAATTGTTTTATTCGTTAACGACTAATTAACATAGAAAAATGCATACAGAGCATAGACAAATTCTATTTTAATACTATAAAACATACATAGATCTGGATCTTAAAGACACAAATATCTAAATTCATAACAATATAAACAATTTATGATGAAAACGAGATAAACAGTTCTAATAACATTTGTATTATGTATAATACAGATTTTGTAAATATATTATAACTTGAGCCATTATTAACTAATGTTCAATAATTCAACACAACTCAAATTATGTAATAAAATTATGATGTGAATAATACTTAAAATCATATAAATAAAAATAATTTTTAAAAAAATTAATCATAATCATGATTTTGTTATAATGACTCTTCTTTTCTTAATGAATTAGTAAAGATATTTTTATGTTGATGCATTCACTATTTAATTTATTATATAAATTAGAATAATAAAAAATATTCTTAAAGAACTGAAAATCGGGGACATAAAGCCAATACAAGTCTGAACATAGTTAAATTACATTACACATTATATTACAAAAATAATAATAAAACCAATTTTTAATGTATATCGTTTTGAGTGATAGAATTTTTACCTTTCGGTTATACCGTATTAAGACGGTGAATCTAATAGGTTTCCTTTACGAGACTTTCCATCCCAGAATCAGCAGAATGAAAGGATATATGAATACAAGTATATATATTTATATCGACATAAAAATTGTAGCGATTTACGATTTGCGAGTGCATTTGCTCTTCACGATTCCATTTAATTTAAGTGACTCAAATATATTCTCTTATAATAAATATGGGGTGGCGCATTATTTAATGGGTATCGTTGGTTGACATTTAAGTTTGTTATTACACATCTCGAATTTTTTTTTTCTTTCCTTAAGGGTTTTCCTTCACAGCGCAGGTATGTGAGCCTGGTTATAGAGTTCAGATTGTTTATTCTTTTGATTATTTTAAAACGATGTCCAGTGCAGCACACGAACTTGGTCACAGGCAAGTCAACTTTTGTACCCATTTGCTTTCTCTTGCTTCTTGTTTATGTTTCCTTTTGTTAATTCTAGGTTTCAGTATGCGCAAAGGTGGATTAAGAGTTGTATCTCTTTCGCGGTTTACTCCATGTAAAGCAGTAACTCGTCATTCGGCGAAAATAGTGTACATGTATACCATATATATAAAATATGTACATCGAAATATTTAGCAACATTTTCGATTTGAGGCATACGATTAGCTGACATTTTCCTATAGTTACATTTATACAATAATTGTATTTTCCGCGATAATAGCATATATTGTTGTATATTTTAATACACCAGGAACAAACTGATTTTTCCTGTGAGATTCACTATAGAAATATAACAAATATTTCATAACAATTTGTAATAATACTAATGTAGTAGCTAAGTCAAGTTGACTTGATGATGATACTAAGATGATGTTACATGTAATGAAAAATATCATAAAGATTTATTTGCTGTATATACACACATATTGTAGAATGTGAGAATTAAACATTCAAGTTTATTAAGAATAATATTGTACTGAAGGACGGGAAGACCAGAAAACTGTATTATACTGTTTAGACACAAATGCTATGAAAAATGAAAAACAAACATAAGTTAAACGCAAACATAAATGGATATATTGAACATGTGTCAATTTCAAAAAAATGTTTAATTTTTGGTTTGCATATTAATCAATTATGGCTTAAATTTTCTACCATCAAATCACGTATGAAATGTACGGTAAGCATGATAAGAATTCACCAAAATGTAAAACATGTATGCAAATGAATATTTAACTTGAAATTAAAGGGTGAAACTTCAGGAGCATAAATCGGTTATATTGTATGTGATAATTAATTTGTGTTATTTCTTTTGTTGAAGTTGTGATTTGACTGTAGGACGCAAAACATGCGCCTTATATATATATATATATGTATGTATATATATATATATATATATATATATATATATATATATATATATATATATATATATATATATATATATATATATATATATATATATACACAAACACACAGAGAGAGAAATAGAGGGAGCAAAATTATTTATATGTGGAAACATTCCTGAAGAGAGATATACAAATTAATTCTGTATTGTAGATAAAAGAAGTTTCATTATGTAGGCATTGACTTTTTAAGATTAAACATGTCATTTTTATATTATAAATCATTTATATTGCCTATGATGACTTATTTGTATTATTTATTTCGGTGAATATGTGATTTTACTGATGGAAGCTAAATATGCGTCAAAACAGTATATATATATATATATATATATATACATACATACATATATATACATATATATATATATATATATATATATATATATATATATATATATATATATATATATATATATATATATATATATATACATATGTACATATATATATATATATATATATATATATATATATATATATATATATACATATATACATATATATACATATATATACATATATATATATATATATATATATATATATATATATATATATATATATATATATATATATATATATATATATATATATATATATATATATATGTATATATATATATATATATATATATATATATATATATATATATATATATATATATATATATGTATATATATATATATATATGTATATATATATATATACATATATATATATATATACATATATATATATATATACATATATATACATATAGATAGATATATATATATATAGTTATAGATCGTCATAGTTTGCTAAGAGACAAATATCAATTTTAAATTTTTCAAATATTCATTATAGAAGTATAATTTATGCATTTGGGAAATTCTTTTTTCAAAATTTGTCTTTAATTAGCTTGTATTGTTAGTATCAAATTTAGCGCAGAATTATTTATACGCATAATAGCCAACGTAGATAGCTTAAACAATTATTTATGTATTGTATATAAAAAAGTTGAATTATCAATAATTACAAAATATTTGAGTTTTTAAGAGTAAACATGCGATTGTTTTATTATATTGGATATGAAAAATGATATTTTACACTTTTATAAGGTAATATTAATCAGGGCATCATTTGCAATTAGGATCGTAAAGCTGTATTATTGTATTTAGTCGTGTTTGTGTTTAATAATGACCAGATAATTTGACTATTTATTACAATATGGTGTTTTGTTCCCCATTTACTTTTGCATCAAACAATTCAGAGGAGTTGAAGTAAAAGAATGTAACTTATGAAGAACCATTTTGTTTTGTTCATACAATTATTGCCTTTGATGTAAGCAAAAGTTTTCAAAAAAGTGAAAAATTTCTAAAGAATAAATGCATAATTTTGATCAAATCATATGATCAATTATTATGATCAACAACAAATTATTCCCAACGTTAAATTTCATTTTTGGTAGTACAAAATTAGATTTCTAATGTGAAGCTGTATTATTACATCTATCGAAGAAAATATTTGATTGAACTTTATTGTCCTCTAAAATAGAAAAATTACAAGTTACATTTTTGTACATTAAGAAAAATTACCTGATGGTACACAACACTAAAATTATTAGAACCGAAATGTATACATATTTTATTTAAATGATGTTTAAGTGTCAAATATCAACCGACCTAATATCTGATAATTGTACAATATTTGGATTTTGTAAGTACACTGCAATCGGAAAAAATGAAAACAATATTTGAATCAACTATATATAGTGTACTTTGAGGTTCTGAAAATAAAAGGAAGGTGTGCACTTAATGTTGTAAACATAAATTTATATATGAAAACTAGTCAATGAAACGGGAGCTTATTTTTGGTTAGCGATATAAATTATGGTTTGGTCAAGTATCATGTTTGGTTCAATGTCCTTTCGTTTGTATAAACATATGTGAAGACATTGGTTTTGTAGGAATTATCATCCTTTCAACTGTTTTCAAGTCTTATTGTTAACAACAACACTATAATAACAAAGACTAATTATATAAATAGCACGAAATTTATTTGAATTATACCTAACATTGTGTCTATGCGAGCCACAATATTGCAATATATTGTATATGCTTCTTTACCTACATCTTCTACAATTTTCAGTTACCTCATATGTAAAACACGACTAGAGCATTGTTTAGAAAAACAAATGCAAACATTATCTTTATTCTTCTATTTTGCAAATTATGCAAGTCATTCGCTGCGCTATACATTGTGATCAATACAAGATCTAAGTTTTGATTTCATGTTTCACGCATGTATTTTCTGCCTCAGCCTTGGAGCTGGACATGACGGAGATGTCAATGCCACAGCTTGTAAGGCTGAAGATGGCTTTATAATGGCTCCCATTCTACCAGATTTCCATCCCGACAAGGCATACTCCAAGAACCACTGGCTATTTTCTTCCTGTTCCGTGGAGGCGTTTAAGAAGACATTAGCGAACAAGTATGTACAATCTGCATAGGGACAAATACGATAATAAACTGCATCCGTTCGAGATGTCTTTTCATTCCGGTGCCTGGCGTCAGCAACTGCTCAGGAACAACATAGTTTTAACAGAACTTTGTGGAAACTGGTTGGTCTGTAGCCTCAGCAACTGATAGATATATAGTAATGTTTAAATAACAAATGCAAATATAATATGGCCTTCTAAGGCATATAATTTATGCCATTATGAACATAACAAAATTCGAGCAATAATATATATACGTATGTTCGTAGGGCACACGCAGATCAAAGAACAAACGTAACTTGGTAGATATATAGCAAGTTATATTGAATATCTATATATCTATTTATATATGTATCTATATATGTATATGATTATCTATATATCTATCCATTTATCTTTATATTTATCTATATATTTATCTATCTGTCTGTCCATCTATCTATATATCTATCAACCTATCTATCCATCTATCCATTCATATATATATATATATATATATATATATATATATATATATATATATATATATATATATATGTCAATCCATTGATCTATATATCTATATATATATCTATATATCTATCTATTTATCTATGTATCTATCTATCCATCTATCTACCTATCTATCGATCCAAACGTATATCGATCTATCTGTCTATCTCTATATATTTCTGTCAATTAATGTATCGGTCTATATATCTATCTATATATCTAGCCATCTTTATGTCAAACAATATATGAGTATATATATATATATATATATATATATATATATATATATATATATATATATATATATATATATATATATATATCAGCTTGTCCTTATGTATAAATATATATATGTCGCTCATTCGCAACAATCCATTTCATATTTCAGAAACTGGGTATCAAACTATCTATATATATCTAAATGTCTATGAATATATATATATATGTACCATTGCATATATGTATGTATGTATCTACCTATCTATATATCTATCTATATTTATATATATATATATCAATATATGGGTGTATATATATATGTATATATATATATATATATATATATATATATATATATATATATATATATATATATATAGATAGATAGATAGATAGATAGATAGATAGATAGATATCGATCTACCTATCTATCTATATATATATATATATATATATATATATATATATATATATATATATATATATATATATATATATATATATGTCAATCACAATATCGGTATATATATATATATATATATATATATATATATATATATATATATATATATATATATATATATATATATATATATATATATATATATATATATCAGCCTGTCTTTACGTATTAGTAGATGTTTGTCGCTCACTCGGAACAATCCATTTCATATTCAGAAATTGTGTAACCAAGGAACCTAACTACACTCAGGCGGAATTGAGCGAATTTAACAAGTTTCTGAAAAAACTGCCTGGACAGAAGTATCCTCCCTCTATGCAGTGTCAACTCATCGTTGGACGTGGATCTACTTACTGTGGGGTATGTACCAAAACTAAGTTCCAAGGTGCGCAGGACGTGGGCAATATTATAAGCAGTGTCACCTTCCCAATTTGCACGCAAATCCTTTTTCACTCAAACATCATTTATCGGGCATTTAATTACATAATTCATGCGACGGATTAATGAGCAGTACATATATATGTATAGAGTTCAGGACTATAGCAGCTCAGTTTTAATTATATAGTACGATAAGACATAAGTTCTGTCAATGGTACAGTTTAAAATCTTGAATGCTAAAAGCTTGGGAATAATACATGTTTCCATAAAACATGTAAAAATGTCAAAATAGGCCATACACAATTAAGGATAAAAGTAAAGGATAACTTACCTGCATTATAGGAATTTTTTCCTGATGGAATATAGACTAGTTAGGGCAAGCGAGGTCATTTGTGCTGCTTATCTGAGGACCTGGGTTTGATTCCCATTTGAGTATGAATTAAATAGTATCTAAACTTTAAGATAGTCTTTTTATTACAACATTATGTTGTCTATTATTATTAAGCGTACTCTTGAAGATATCAAGTGATCGCAGATTCCCTTCGGTATTATGTAGCTTTGTAATTCCCTCTCACTCTCTCTCTCTCTCTCTCTCTCTCTCTCTCTCTCTCTCTGTATGTCTATATATCTCTATCTGGCTCTTTCTGTCCGTCTCTCTATCTCTCTCTCTCTCTCTCTCTCTCTCTCTCTCTATATATATATATATATATATATATATATATATATATATATATAGAGAGAGAGAGAGAGAGAGAGAGAGAGAGAGAGAGAGAGAGAGTGAGAGAGAGAGAGATAGATATATATGGGGGTGAGGGTTTATCTGTGCGTGTGAGTGTGTTTATGTGTATTATTCCTTTTGAAAATTAACGATTTCTCTGGTGACACATTATCCAGACTCCGATTCGTTTGGCAGCGTGTTAGAACCCTTTCCGAGTCATACATATAACTATGGTACTGACATATGCCTCGTATTGCACTCAGCATTATCAGGTTAATGTTAGGACTGGTCGACCTGGTGTCAGGGTAATGTGACTTGGTGGTACATTATGCTTCATGTTTGCGGCAAGATGCCCCAGTTCTAGACATCACTATTAACTGCCTCACTGTTATCGTATATATGACTGATAATTTGTAAATGCTTCGTTACAAATCCAAATCACACCCACCCACAAACATACCATATACAGAAAATGTATCATGGAGCAAAAATAGATACACTCGACATGATTATGCAGAAGATTGATCAGAACTTGATACATTCTGACTTTTGATCTCTTTTTCTTATTTTGTTTACTTTTAGTTTGCGTTTCAAATTGCATTGTCAGTTGATATTCTTTTAATTGAATATAAGTTGTCAAGATTGTGTATGCTCTTCTACATCACCATCTGACCAAGTGTATTCGTCATTACTTTAAAATTATTTTCCATCCTGAGTTTTACTCATGTTCCTTTACTGAGATGAACTCTCACGCAAACACACTAGCAAATACAACATGTAAACTCTCAAATATTGTACAAAATTTCCCCTCATTTACATCCTCAATGGTGTGTCACATTGCTTGCTTGCTCCTTTATTGCGAACATAAAGAAAAACTAAGAAGTGAAACAAAAAATTAAAAAGGGTGCAGTTTTCTTAAACCAACTCTGTTATGTTGCTAACTTTAGCGGCATATTTTTGCACGCCGTTTCTACGATAAAACAATGTTTATAATATACGAGATTTTGGGAGTTTTCGTGTACAACGTAATCTCTACATAACATAGTTTGCAAATAAGATTTGAAAGCTGGCAAGAAAATATTATTGACAACCTACAAAGAAATCTTTTCGTGTAATTTTTTTTAATCTGGGTCAAAATTACGATGTCCCTCATGTGAAATTAATTACCCTATATAGGCTTGATCTTGAAATTTAAGTGACTTTTCCCACCCAGTTATATACATAGGCATGACAAATTTGTTTTTCACATCTTTGCTACAAAGGTATTTTTTCCAAGGTTAAGTCGAATCACTATAGGAATTACTTCAAATCTGGAATAGTAATAACTGTTTTATTGATGTCGTCATAAAGATCAAATTTGTACCTTCTACCAGCTTTTGGTGTGGCATGCATACTGCAATTTTAATACTAAAAGGATTACAGTTTTGGAAAGTTAGCCCATTTATGGTAGAGTCGCATATTTTGCTGAGTTACATTTTCCACTATTTTTATATTGAATTTGACCTAAAAAAATCTCTTTTCTTCTGTTGATATTGACTTTGGATTCTGCATTCCAAAAGTTTACAATTCCTGGCTTTGTGGCAACAGCTTTCACAGGGATACGACGTATTGCATGAATATCCATCTCAACTACTACTTGGACTGTTACATTTACCACAATTTCTGCAAAAGGTGCTCTGACCTTTTCATTTTGTTGTTCAGGGAAGTTGAAACTGTTGATGCTTTTCAGCCCTAAATATTGTTTTTTTATGGTTTGCAGTATTTATGGCTTCCTTAGAGCGACCTTCACTTTTGTTTTAAATTTATATCCTTAGCTTTTAATTTCTTTCCTCGAGTTATCAAATTCTTGTTTCAATCTGTAAATTTTTTTCAAAGTTCCAGTGACTCAATTTTCTTTTCCAATTATTTTGTTTTGTTCAAAACTTTTAATTTACACTTATTTCATTAGTTCAACTATCAGTTTGTCGAACAATTGGTATACCATATCAGATTCCTTACTACTCTCTGATCATTAATTTATTAATGTTTTATTTCGAGATCGTCCTTCTGGACTAGGCCCACATCATCACTAACCAATTCCCCAGATTGTGCGTTGGAAGCGGACCTAGTTAATAGAGTGTTGTTTTTTTTTCTTTTCTAGTACCAAAGAAACAAGTTTTCTTTGCGGAAGAAAACCAAAGCTCACATTCAAATATGTAAAGTTCACAAATTTGAAATTATGCATCATCAAATCATACACTGGAACCATATAGTGAAGGATAAAACGTTCGAATAAGACATTGGCCAGAACAGAAACACGGTTAACTATGCAATTATCTCCAACATCTGAGAGAGAATTTGCCAAATGCCTACCTAGCGGTATGATTCTAAGGGTATTTGGTGTCGTTATAGTCAAACATAATTGGTGATAATATGCACAATGTTGAATGATTTTTTAATCCTCCATAAATGTGATACGCCTGCTTGCTGGGTTAACTTTTATGTGTTTATTTACCGGAATGATGTTTCGACTGCCACATGAATTGGCATCGAACATCGTCAGTATAATTGCGTTTTGTGTCACATCAGGCAACACAAATTCTTAACATAACATTAAATCGTAACACCTGCCCCATGATACATTAGTAAGTTTTAAAAGCCAACACTGTACCCATGACGATTATGTTCTTAAACAGCACGATTTATAGATGAGCCACAAATCATCTCAGATTATAAACTCAACACGTTACCATTATTGCACTTTTCGATGAAAATGAATCTAAAAATTCTTTAACTTGCTGGTAGGTGGAAATAATTGACCTGAAAAAATAAAAAAAACATACGAAATTCATTATCATATTTAGTTATACATGAGTGATGTATTTATTGAGATTTTCTCCAATTCATTTTTGAACCAAATGTTAGACTGAATAAAACGATTACATGAAGAGGAAATTAAATAAATGATTGTACAGATTTCTTGCAATTTGAACGACAATACTGAATTTATAATCAGCTTAGAAACTTTCAAACATTTATGATTAATTAACAAAATGCAAAGAGATCAAAGTTTGAGTAGCTATTCTGATCAACTACAGCATGTTAGTGAAAGTCCAAAACACAGAGAATAATTACAAATGATGTGCTATGATGGTTATGTAATCTATGAATTGGTTACATTAATCACACATCAAACTATTTTTTAAAATATGTCTTTCTAGTAGGCAGGTAAATAGTGTATATACGAAATAGAACATAGCTTAAGAAAATGGTATAAAATGGTTTATAATATCTTATTTTAAAACTCCACATTAATAAATCTTTTAATTTGATAAGTTGTTCCTCTATTATTTCTTGCTGTGGTGTCCTTTTAAGGACCTGTTTTCACTAGAGCCCATGCATCATGTGTTAAACCGGTGAAAACAATGTTGCTTTTTATAAAAAGAAAATCAAAAGATGCTCAAGAAAGCTATCGATATTTGATATATTTGTAATCATGAATTATATTTGATGGTGTTATTGACCTCTTGCTGAGTATACACAAAGTTGATAATGATCAAATGTATTATGTTATGTTGCATCAGTGAAAAGAATAAAACACAATCTGTCTTAAATAGAGTTAATAAAAGACCACATCAATATATTACGATAATTCCATAATCAAATACGTGTAAAGGCATCCACTTAATTAAACACAGTAGCATATTTGTAAACATGAAATAATATTTATTTTTCTTTGGCAGATTAATAAAACAAACTGTCTTCAATGGCAGTTACTCATATTTCTGAGTCACATTTGTGAGTGACATTGAAAATATATATAACGATGGAGAGAACAAATGTTATATGATAATCTTCAAATAACAGTTAGTAACTAAATTTCCGAGCAAACATCTAAACAGTAAGAAGAATTTTTCAAATCGTCTTGATTCATTTACCAAGTGTTTCATTACCGTAAACATAGCTATACATACCTGGCAAAATATTAGATAGAAAGAACTCGATCAATGACAGACAGGCTGGAATTCTTACAACCCGCTGAATGAAAGATAAACAGTTACGTATCTCCTTCGAGACCCATGCGGAGAAATCAAAACCACGAACACTGGAAGAACAATTAACGATTATTAAGTAATTTGGTGGCTTTATATTTGTGTGAAGTCGTTTGAAGATATAGTTACCGCTAACAATGATATTTTGTCACAGTTGCAAGATAACCTTAGGCTAAAGATAATAGGTCATCATAGTTGCAAATGAAAGAAATGAAGTCACATAACAAATTGAAAGAAAGAGGAAACGAAAGAAAAATAAACATAAATAAATGTATGGTACGGTCTATAACAAACTATTTCGATTGATATTTTACCAATTTCTGTGATAAGATTAAAGAACTATATATCAAATCCTGATGAGCTCTTCAAGATGAGCTCACTGCTAGCATTATAAATTTTAAAACAGACACCATACATATATAGAGGCACATAACAATATTGGTGTGTTATAAGGAAGTATGTATGATACAGGTAAAACGGGGACATTATTTAAAAAAGACCATATTGAATGAAAAACAATACATTACAACCCTAAAGAGTTTATAAAATATTATTGTCAACACCAAAATTAACAACACAGTGTAAATGAAGCAACGGTTTTTAATATGGATTAGCTATGTGTCTTTACGTTTAGCTAAACAGTTACTCAATAGAGGGATTGTGAACACAGTACTAACATAATAAAAACAAAGACAAAACACATGCCAGTTAAACACCAGAGTAAAGTCGTTCGATTATTTAATCGAACTATTTGGAGAAGAAGGTAGGTTTGGTAGCTAAGAAAATACACGATTTAAATAAATGTATTTTCTTATTCTTCAAATCATATTGATGCTGTTTCTGAGAAACAAACATCATGACATGTTGATTTTTACCAGCCTTCTGATGGGCATATACATTTATGAGTATATTTTTATTGCCGATATAATGGGTGTTACGGTTCATTTGCGTGTTGCACATCTTAAATTAGAAAGGGAATAACGTCTGCTGTTTCGCTGATTTAAATATGACAAATGACAACGTAGGTAAAATATATAATTCGAGATAAGCAGTTATAAACACCGCATGGTAGCACATATTATCACTTGAAGCATCTTTGAACTACAGGTACAAACGCACACATAGTACAAAATGTAAACACATGTGGCAAGTGCAAATACTTAGGTTTGAGTCAAATATCTTAATTAGTTCTGGTATGGTGGTATGTTGTCGTTCTATATAAGTGTTAAATGGGGTGTTAACAATACAAATTGTAAACAATTTAGAAACAATGCCTAATATTAACATAATTATGTACTATATAAATGTTGATACTGTATTTGAATTAATATATTTTTATAGCGTTTACAGATTTTAGACTACTAATTCCTGTAACATTCATTAAATTACCTTTCTTTCTTTGTAGGCATGCGTCTCACTACGCAAAGAAATTTTATAATGGCTCACGGCATTCCAGAAAATCTTACTTTATTCCTCATCGTCTAGGGCTTGAATAAATCGTTTGTATTGGTGATAATGTAGGTTTAGTAAACCTTTAAAATGGATTTCTGCTTTCGTATTACGTATTTCCACGTGATGCATTTAACTGTCGTTTTCAAAGTTAGCTAAAGTACAGCATCTATGTTGATTAAATACAAATTTTCATTATATTTCTATCCATTAATGTCACTTGAAAATATACAGCTAGTTGTTGTCAATTTTGAATCTATAGATGACAATATCTCCTACTTCATACGTATTCCTAATTCAGATCCCTAATTAAATTATGGATTATTTTGAGAAATGTTTCTCTTTTTTTATAAAAAAGATAGAGCATTATTTTAGACCAATTTAACATAGTTTCCAACCGTCCTTATTACATTTACTGAGTTACAATGCCGTAAATATTTATTTGTTCGTTGTTCAATTTTCCACCCTGAATGCTTCCAACGTTAAGGTAGACAACTGTATGGTTTTCCTTGTTGACACATGTTGCTTTTTCCAAAGATTAGTTTCATGATGGCGTTGCTGCTATTTTACATCACTTCCTTCGTTCTTTGTAAAGGTATTTATCTATGTCCCGTCCGGAAATACGGCATGTTAAGCTTGGTTACTATGCAACTTTCTTTCATTAATGTTTCACAGGAAGTGCGGTATGATTTCCATGGTCGAATTAACCAACTGAAGTGTTACTGCTTTACATCAATTTGTTCAGTGAAGTAATTGTATTCGGGGAATAAATGATTGGGTGTATATTAATGTAATCCGGAATTATATAGTTCGCCCATTCGCAGGTGGGTTTTAGGAATGAATTGGTACTTTTATAAATGACGTTTTCGTTCAGTTTTCCATCTGAATGTATGAGAATATATATATATATATATATATATATATATATATATATATATATATATATATATATATACACACACACACACACATATATATATATATATATATATATATATATATATATATATATATATATATATATATATATATATACACACACACATATATATATATACACACACACATATATATATATGCACACACACATATATATATATATATATATATATATATATATATATATATATATATATATATATATATATATATATATATATATATATACACACACATAGAGAGAGAGAGAGAGAGAGAGAGAGAGGGAGAGAGAGAGAGAGAGAAAACGGTGTAAATTCGAAAAGGTTTCCCAAAGTTTCGAACTAAACAATTTCTTCCTCAGCGGAAATAATAATTTAAATGTGCAAAAGCAAACACTTAACATAAAATTACGAATATTTCTGGATAATTTGATAATTACTACAGGCAATTTACTCCAAAATATATAACAACACAAAGTTGAGCAGATCTAATAGACAAGCGGATGTTGTATCTATTGCATAGCTAACCAGTACGCTTTGACCTAATTCATAGCTGTAAGCAAAGGACTGAATCCCATCTTGGCTAGAGAATAACGCCATCAACCGATTTTATAAATACGTTTATATTCCATCTGAATTACTGGTACCATTCTGACTTTTGATTGATTGTAAAGTTAATTCATGTCGTCCAACTTCTGAAAGAATTGGTTCGGGCATTTTATTGCAAATCAAGCAAAGCTTCTCTTTGTGCCTTAATACAGGGTCTTGCTTAAAGTTTTTAGGGTCACTATAGCGTGTAATCACAGTCTAATAGTTCGTTTCCAAAGCTGCGCTCTATCGTCGAATGCCATTAATACCGCATTAAAAATATTAAGCATAGTGAGCTTGGTTGATCACGCAACCCCATACACATCGATGAATAAATGATTCTTTTCATTTTCTATAAAGGCACTGCCTGGAAGGATTTGTCGATTTATGTATTGCACGCATCCAGTGACATTCAAATGCATTGATGTATATTTTAATGCAGCTCCTGGAACTACGTGTGGAATAAATATGGTAATCTCCGTCTCTGCCACTTTGCGTGTCTCTCTTTCTCTGTCTAAATCTCTGTCTCTTTCACTTTTTGTTCGTCTTCCTCTATCTGTAAAGAATTATGAACACCATAAGGGTTGGATTTATAGGCTGGAAGAAAGTCATTAATCAGATGACAGTTTGTACGAAAACTGTGACGTAAGCAACGTAAGTTCGAAAAATTAAATCATATTTGATTTTGTCAGAAATTATTTAATATCTTGTGACTAATTTCGACTCAAATATAATCATATATTAAGCTATATATCCTAACTTTCAATTCAATCAAATTAAGAAGTAGATGTGTCTATTGCTTCAAAATCTAAAGTTTCAAATTCTAATATTTGCAAATATGTATAAATTATCACTTTTTAAAGTATTTATTCTTTTTTGTGCAGTGGTGTCAACAAGGATTATGTGTTAAAAAAGGCCTGAAATAAGTGAGTATATTCTTTAAGTTTGTATCAAATGTTACAATAGTTTGCCTGTCGGATTCTTGTTTAGTAGGATGCACAATACAATCCAGCTCAGATCAAGATTGGTCGGTAGTCATGGTGTTTCCTTTGTGATGGCATTCAAGTTGCCTGTATACCATGTGCAAATTGTGATGGTACAATAAATAACTTCATAATACTTTACTAATAAAACCGGAAGCTCTAATTTATTTATTGCGATGCATTACAATTTGAGGTTCATTTGATTATTATTTTACGATGATGATAAGTACTATATGCACTTGACTATTTAGTATTGAGGAAAGCAAATTAACCATACTGACTCGAGATGACAGTAAATTAAATCAGTTCCTTGTATTTTCCAGGTCCATACCGCAGTCTTCAAATATTTGCCAAGTATGAAACTGAAATATGTTCTGGGCTTCCGATTTGTTTGACACGATATTAAAATATCTTTTGTAATTTGTCAGTGACAGGTTATGCCAGATCCCTTTTAAGAATTTCATATATTTACCCCAGTATACTAATTCACAAACTCACATGCTTTTAAATGTGCTAAATTGCACTCAACAGGGTGTTCTTATATAATCCAATATACATGGTTGATACATATGTCTCAATGAGGAAAATAGTGTTACATCGTTCGTCCTTCTGTTTGTGTCTCGGATATATAACTCTCCATCTCACCTTCCTTGAAGTTTTTACGTTTACGTTATGTAACGCCTTGTTACCATTGCTACTGCTGTTATAGTAAGTTTGTCAAGATTAATGGATCCAACTTGGTGATTATTTACTGACACAGTCAAGTTGGCTTGCGTAATGGATGCAGTATGGCGATTACTTTGCTATTACAGTAATGTTGCCTAGCATAATGAATGAATCCAAAATGGTGATTGATTTGCTGTCTGTTTGTCTAGCGGAATTAATGCTGTATTGTGATTGAGTCGCTGTTACAGTCATGTCTTCTAGCGTTATGGCTGCATTACGGTGATTACGTCTCTATTACTGTAATGTTGCTAACGTAATGGATGCAAGATCGTAATTACTCCGCTGATTCATTCATGTAACTAAAGTAATGTCTCCAACGGTGTCATTACTTTGGTCATCATGTATATGTGTTTAGTGCAACGGATACGACATGGCAATCACCATACGGATCAATTCGTGATAAACATATATATTTACAATATGGTTGCATCCGATTTAAAAAACTACACGTAATCTTCAGGTGCCGAGTTGGACAAAACAAAATTATATGACAATCTCTACCAAGATACCCGTTTTATATTACAAATTTAATTTCGAAAAACCAAATATCTTGGTTAGTTTGCATCCATTGTTTCAGAATCATACATACATACATACATACATACATACATACATACATACATACATGCATACATACATACATACATACATACATACATACATACATACATACATACATACATACATATCTTTTTGAAGCATTACTTGTTATATGGTGATTTATGATACTTTCTAAAACACAGAATATATGTTCATAGTAGATCATGGACTTGTGGGAATTGACAATATGTGTTATATAGTTTTAATCATGTCGGATTTCTTCTCAATTTCTTTGCTTCTCATACAAAACCTAAGTCAGCTCACTTGTATCTTGGTGTTTTGCTTTTTTCTTTGAACATAATGTTACTGTCAAAATGTTTCTTTTGTGTTGTTGTAATGTATGACAATATATAGCATTTATACCATTGTATTTGTTTTTTCAACTTAGTTTATTAGTTTAAGCATAGTTATAAATACAGCATATATGGAATTTAGTCAAATATCTGAAAGACGTGAAGTGTCGTTAATAACCTCATTTCCAATTGGTGAATTTCTCAGCCATTAGCCTTGCAATACAAATCAAGATTATGACCTTTATTTCGATCAAAGGAAAAAAATTCATCATAAACAAGTCATTTATCATTGTTGCTGAAATTTCTCAATTTGGCATATTTGCCAGCTATTTTGAAATATAAAATATTTTGACGAAGTATTCATGAGAGTAAGGAAAAATGTAGTTCACCTCATAATAGGCCGTTCGTCTGTAACAGAAGTAATTAACAATGTGCTTTGCGTCAGGGTGAGAAAGATCAAAATTTGGTCTACTACTGGGACAGCCATTTGAGTACGTGAGGTCGTCGATCAACATGTTATTCTACCCTGACGTTGTCAAACGATACAGTAAAGTCTAGTTATGTTTCAGTGTTTGTGACAAAGGTTGTGGAGGATAATAGAACGAAATATATTCAAAGAGCTGTCTCAGGGAGCTGTAAGATTTCGTATATGCGGAAGCTGGCAATTCAGATTGTGTACTTGTATATATCGTCATATTCAAAAACATTCATTACTAATGATCAACAAGAAAAACGCTAGACCAGTCCGATAGCAGAAAAAAGCAAAAATATGCAGTACGCATTATATTCAATGCCTCATATTTCTTAGATGTGGTTCCAATATGTCACGATTGTAGAAGATAAGCATCAATTTCGGCCTGTCAAACTAAGACCTATGCTTTTACATATCTGGACGATACAAGTATGCTCAACGGTATTTGTTATGAAGAGCACAGTTATTAATTAATTGTTATAAAATAAGGAAAGAGTCTAACGTTTCATTAAATATATTGAAGACGAAAATGTTGAACTCAGCCATGAAATATAGTCAGTGAGGTACAAATGAGATATACATCATGTGTTGTTTGGTTTTATTTAATACAATACACAACGCAGGTAGTAATCACTTGAAAATAAGTCATAGTAAAAGTAAACAATCTTAAAATCTCAAATTAGTCATAAGGATCAAAGAAGAGAATGACCAATAACGTTACTACTGAAAAAGGATATTTTGTCTATCTGTTGATAACACATGGGGAAAATGTACACTGCCAAAAGCAGTTTCGTGCTATCTTGACTGAATGAAAATCAATCAAGTGTCGCTATCACCAATAACGTTTACTCTTCCAACCGATATAGATTGATAGCTATATTATGGAATAACACACTGTTTATTGTAATAGTTATTAGATTTCCCTCAAAGATTTGCATGAGAAAGCATCTAGAGATTCCTGTAAGAACTGCACGGAAAGCTTCAATAGAATCATAATATCATTTCTGCAGTACGGTCCTGTGTGATACGGGATACAACGTTCTTGGAACCTTGCTAGTAATTTATATGCATGTGAATAAAAAGGTAACATCACTCAATACAGTTGATTCTTTTTATATAAGTACATACCAGTTAAGCATATCTCAATATGTTGTCCATTATTTGTGAATTTTCATTATTCTGAATCGTATGCTTCTTATCATCAGACATGGTGTGCATGTTCCTAAAGTTATTAATATATGTGTTGCTGTGAATATTCTGAAACAGCACAAGTATCGTGATGTTGAGCAGTAGTATCAGTAATAGTAATAGTAGCATCTGCTGCCAGTATTTGCAGCGCTTTCCATACGAGATAAAACATTAAAATGTATATAATAACTGTTCTCCTCGTGAAAAAGAGACGGAGTCGGAGACAGAGACATATTCCATACTGCCAGAGTTTATAAAGAATTAAACTGCCTGAGTTTCTCTTTTCAAAAAAAAAAAAAAAAGAAATCAAAGAACAAATCACGCAAGATAAAATTGGGTTTTAAATAAAGTACGGAGACCTAACTAAGGCCTAAGCTGTGGCTACTTCCCTCATTTACATTCTTAAGAATGGTTTACGAACAAAAATGCTCCTAACATATTCAAAATACTAGACCACAGAACTATGACGGCAGCCTCGTTTTCAAATAGTCTTTTAAACACTGAACCCTTACTTTTTAATTTGGGACATTTCATTCCAAACAGTATCAGAAAGAACACGTGCAGTAACTGATAATGCATCGCAAGAGATAATATAAAATCACCGGATTATCATGTTGATCAGTAAAATCAAGATTCGTTGCATTTTGTGGGTTTACGGGTTTACAGTGTAGCGATTGCTGTATACTTTACAATTTAATACGAAATGGTACGACTTTGCATCCGTGGTCGACATTATCATTGAGACGATAACTTTGCAGATCTATATTTCCTAAACAGTAGTTTAATTCTTAATGAAATGTTGTCAGTTATTTAATAATTTTTAATAACCTATAGTTCGTAACTGACAATATTATATAGAGAATTTCAGTTTGACAGACACATCAGTACATAATAATCATCTTAAAAGTGTTTGCCTCAATGACCAAGTGGAACAAGATTACAGGGCATTCTTCTTTAAAGAATTACATGCAAAATTAATAGTATAAGAACTGTTTAATACCTATCACATGAAGAAAGCTGTTACAAATTATGTTTATTTTTGTAAATAAATCGACCTTAGAATTACTTGCATTTTATTCATTTTATTTGACTCATGTTTTATATATAACCTCTTGTCTAATTTAACTGCAACTATTTCATCATCATTAAGAGTATTGGCATTTATTATAATGTCAGTTTTGCATGCAGTATTGTACAACAACGAATCTTGCATAAATGTGGACTAACTTTGACAGATTGTGCAAGCTTGGTGTCTACATGTTTATGGCTACCCAAGCTTGTTCGTTACATAATTGTAAGCTTAGTTAATCACATAAATTACAATATTTTGGATTGTGCATTTTTCCAGCGATTTTCCTCAAGCTTGTGATATTTCAAGTATGTGCTTTGCGCCAACTTGCGGCAAAGTTCTATATACTATCTTGAACGATACCAGTTTCAGCAAAGTTGTCGCAAGCCTGCACGAAGAGCTTTCGATTTCGGTTTAGATAATGTGGAATGAGTGTTCAAAGATGAAGGTGCATGCATTATAAATCTCCGAATTATAATACATAATAGATGGCTCATTCTATGTGTTAGACATGTTGACATTATAATTATTATTATTCTTAGTAGTAGTAGTAGTATCCAAAGCTGTTGCTGCTGCTACCGTATGAAATCATTCTACAATTTAGTATGAAGTTTAACAATAAATGCATGTCCATCATGAAAACAAATAACAATGTTATTTTCTAGTTGAACTTAGTTGTAATCTTCATATTAAATTTATCACTTAAAATTACTTGAGCTTACTTGCAATTACTCAACCACTTGATAATGTTTGATAGACATTTTAACGTTGTGAGCAAAAGAAATACTGTTTTGAATAATCACAATTACTTTTTGTGCGTAAGGAGAAGAAGGAAATGGTAATAAATGAGTGTTTGAAGAGATTGTATTTATGAATATTCTAAATGTTAGGAAAATGGTCTTTACATTTGCTTCAGAATACTACTAGTAATACTCGGATAATGCACACATCAATTTCTCCCTGAATCTTATCAAATTGATAGTTTCTTTGATATTTCATTGAACAGTTCTATGAAACGTTCACCTCAATTGTTCTAATATCAAATAAATATTTCTGAATAGAGATATAACATATTTCCAACAAATTCATAAAACCTTCTTGATTATAGTAAATAATCTTCCATGTCCTTAACTCTACAGCTAGACTACGTTCGAGTCAGTCTGTGATAATTAGTTTTCCTCAACCTTTGATACATCTACTAATGCATTGTAGAAACAGGTGTCAACATCAGTATGTGTAGAGTGATCGGCATACAGACTGTCGTATAAATTTAGTGATTACAAAATATGCTGTAAGTATAAGCTAACTATTCTTGAAGACAGCGCTTAAAATTTTCAAAAATGTAACAAATAGCGATTCTTACTCCCAATTCAGTGATAAATCATGAACGGTGTGAATTAACATTAAAAACACAGATATTTCAGGCATTTGAATAAGCCAATGTTACTTAAATGTGTTTAATAACCTTAGAGACCTTTAAGTTTGGTTTTGCATTGCGGTTACTAGCGTGCATTAGAAATGTCCAAAACAGACGCTACTGTTTTTGGTGCAACACAGTATATTTATAATTAACGTTCAATATTAAATATTCGTTTACGTTATGATTTTTATGTATATTACAGATATATATTTTGCATACATTATCCAGCGTAAAATTACGGGTAAATTATGTAATGCTAGGACGTGAATTACTGGATTTTCCAAGTAAAACCATTATAATAATTAAACTGAGTGAACTACTTTAAAAGATGTCAGTCCCGCACCGACAACAAGATGACCGTTTAATTTCGAAATCATTCTTTGATGCCTATTCTTTCATTATCTTTTATTTTAGTCTGAATTGAGAATGAGAATTATGTAAATTTGTACATGCTGAACAATTAATTTATCTACAGCATAGTATAATACAATATTTATATTAAT
Source organism: Sinohyriopsis cumingii (assembly GCA_028554795.2). Taxonomy (NCBI): domain Eukaryota; kingdom Metazoa; phylum Mollusca; class Bivalvia; order Unionida; family Unionidae; genus Sinohyriopsis; species Sinohyriopsis cumingii. The sequence continues at coordinate 5,275,959 of JAPYKE020000037.1, read as the reverse complement.
ATCTGCTTAGAGTATTTGCAGATCATTTAATTGATTCCTTAACGTGTTTTATATTCTTATCTGGTACATTAAAACCAACTATTACATATACTTCCTGAGCGGTTATTTGGATATCAATACGCAAAGGAAATAATTCAAGATAAGAGATCTCACAAATGGGTTGCAAGTTTATCAAGTGTGATAAATGCATTAAATAATGAAATTACTCGAACAACTTATATGAAACCCGTTAATGCGATTACAGAAAGACATATATCAATACAACGACATGACTTTTCAAAACAACCAGTATTATGTAATGTTACTGTCAAGTATTGATATGCACCTGGTGAACTTGAAGGTGGTAAAAAAAGAGCGACTGATCCTCTCTGGGGTATCACGACACATAACATATCTAGCATGGTAAGATCCAAGGGTAGACCTGCAATCTACAGAGTAATTTCAACTGCTCCTCAGCGTGGATTTGTAAGTGAGCAATTGCAAGTAATTCCTAAAGATATATAATTCCTAAAGACATATAATTACCACCGTCTTCACTTTTGTAAACTAGCACCTCCACTTCGATTACATTGAAGACAGGTCAGCATCACATTTTCACGTGTGTGACCAAAATTTGTGTATAGCTAACTATATTTTTCTTAATATGGCATCGCTATTGCCACCAGCTTGATTATTATATTCTGTAAAGTCTATGACATTTTTCCGTGGCTGAGATATTCTACTGACTCGAGCAACTGCGAGATAAACTAAGTTTGACCCTTTGATACGATCGTCGACGATCCAAACATTTGTATCAGCGACGGTTAATCCTTGAGATGGATGAATCCCCATTGTGTATCCTAGCGTCCATTGTGTTTTACTAAACTAATATCATTTAACACAATGTTTTATTTCATCCTTGACTCTGTCAGGGGTCTGGTACATCAACGTCTTTATTTTGTCGTCGCCTATCTGCTTGTTCATAACACAATGGTACGGGTAGATTTGAAACAAATCTTTATGCAAAAGAAATAATTGTATCTCTATTTTGCTACTTGCAAATATTCAGTTAGTTGGTCTCCATAAATTCCAGAAATTGTCAACACTTGTTTCTGAAATTATCTGACACATTTTTTCACACTGAAATTTATTCGGTTATTTCTCCATTATAATCCACAAAGTTTGTCAGCCATTCGTGTGTAGGCTATCCAACAAAAGGTTGCTGTTGACCATGATCACCGCACATTATCTTTTTCAATAACCAATCAATAAATATTTTTAATGTTTCTAACAACACTGTACATATTTCATCCCAAACGATACTCATTGGAATGTATTTTTCGCAGATTCGATCAGGAGTCCATTTATCGTCTATCATTCGAAATAATATTTCTTTCTCTCATTTCTCTCGCGAGTGTGTGATTTGGGGTTAAAACTACCATGTCAAAATTCCGAAATAATTCAATCACTCGAGTTGTTTTACCAGAACTGCAAGGTCCATTGAGATAAGCAATCTTATATGTTAGTTTTGGTCACAGGATTTTATTATTATGGGAATAAATATCTTTGATTTCAACGTCGGCAGATTCAGAATAGTTGAGTATATTTTCTTGGTTTATTCTCCATTCGCCCCATGATGCATAAGTTCCGATATTCAATGTTTCCAATAATCCAAAATATCTCTATCGACACAAAACGAATCTGTAGCGACAAACTTAGAAACTCTATCATCTATAATATATTCATCGAAACGTACGCGAGCATTGAATATCTTAAATGAGCCAATTGCGATATCTCACCACCAATTTAACCACAATTGTACATAATTTAGTTCCGTCAAATAAGTTAACATTACTTCGACTTATAAACGTGTGTTTTTGTTGTATCAGCAATTATATAATCTAACTCAGAATCGTCTATAATCAATATTGTACAAAGTCGTTTATGATATGACCCTTCTTGGGTAAATTTACCGATTACTTTTCTGCCGAGATCTTTTGGGATTTTAGTTTTGTATTCGGTTATATCAGGATTTTCAACATCAGAATATTTCTTTTCCTGTGGTAACCAAACGTTTTTCTGCGGACGATATGATATAATTGCTTCATTTACTGTCAAAAATATCAGTATTTTTTACATCGAGCATATATCGTAACAATACTGTTGGAGCCCAATCTTTTTTCTGAAAAATGTTGGCCAAACCAGATATCACAAATTATGTGAAGACCTTAGGCAAACATAAATGACCCGATGCAAGCGAATCCAGTCAAGTCAAAATCTGGTAATAGTCCGTTTATCGATACTCTGATCATCTCGTGTGTTCTATGTCAAAATCTCTTAATATATACAGAACATTCTTCCATTCCAACAAAACTTCCGGGATAACATGCAACCATATCAACCGAGATAACATCTTAATGATCGTATTTACTATTTAGTGATCCACCGTGCCCATATTCGACAAAACTCAATATGATATAATTGAGAAATTCAAACTAAAATCAAAAAAGTCCTCTGCTCGTTTGTCGTTCATCGTAGCACCTATACCATCGTTGACATCTTTTGAGCTGCGTCTTTGCTAAATTCTTTCTTAGCGTCATGAAGTTTATCAAAGTTTTATTCGTCATATCAACCACAGTTCGTATTGGTAAGTCTCGGGATATATGTATATCGTATCAGTAAGTCTCGGGATATATATATATATATATATATATATATATATATATATATATATATATATATATATATATATATATATATATATATATATATATATATAGAGATAGATAGATAGATATATCAAACAACGAACAAAGGCAAGTGGCTAATGATAAGTTCTACAATTCCATGTAACAAAGCTTGAATAAACGAACTCTGCGGAATTCACTTACAAAGCTTGCGTAATGGAAGTCTATTACCAAAACCGTGCTTGAAATGTGGTGTTGGAGTGAGAGGAGAAACGTGGTCGTGCGTGCAATGTCGTGGTAAAACATACAGAGCGCTGAAAAGAAATTATGATAAAAAATAACACCGACAAAAATGAATAAGTTATACAAAGTGCAGAAGATTATCTAGCAAGATTTTCAAAGTAATTATTTAGACAAGTAATCTGTTAAACAAATAATACTATATATAATGAAGCAAAATGAGTTTGTAAAACATCCAATCATAAAAAATAACGAAGCATTTCGTGATGGTGTCATCAGGAAATGTCAACTGAAAAAACAATCGGAAAAGTTATTAATATTGGTTCAGGAAAAATAAAATGCAGCTGTGTCATAGGTTCAGATTTGAATGTTTCAATGGATCAATCGAAGACGGTCTTTTGATCGATCAAATTGATTCAAATCCAAGAAATAATTATTTGAGTAATTTAATAATTGTCAACAGTTTCAAAATAGGAAATTTGGAAAGACTGGTTAAAAGTATAAGAACGCAAGATCAGTTGTATGTACACATATAGAGACAGTTGAAATAATTGTGTTTTCATCAATGTGTGCAGCTGGTAATTAGTTCGATATTTCAAAACATTAAGTAATATTTGTCGCAAAGAATGTAATCAGATCGGCGTTCTCGAAGAAATATAAACTAAGAATAATTTTTCTATAGTTTTGAAGGGAGACTCTGTCTCTCCCGGGTAGAGTAATTAAGTATTCATCCCACTTGTTATTACATAATGTTATATTGCTATATTTATTTTTAAAACTTTTATGATTCTGAGACTTCTATTATTTGATGTTGAACGCACCGTTGTCATATAGAAAATATAAAATACCGGTTGTTTCCCCAGTCTCAAAATATGTGATACTGAATAAAAAACATGTGATACCTCTATAAAATTTTAGAATTATGTAAGGTAGATTACTCTTGTCTCTTTGGCAGCTTACATTATCAGTTACCTCCCTTTGTTAAAGCCAATGTCCTGAAATAAGAAAGAAAACTCTGTAGTATATCTGTATCCGTAAATCGTAATTAATATATGTCCACGTAATTAATTAATTAACCATCTATGTCATAATTAATATCAGTGAAGTAACATAATTATATAATAGTTCAAATTAGTTCTAACTTACAAACAAAATCAAAATAAAAAACACGCGGCTGAGTTTAAAATACAACAAGGCTATTATTAGATCTGTTGCACAGAAATATATATTTATCAAACATGACTTTGTCAAGGAAGAAATATATATTTACAATTATTGTATACAGTGTTCTGGAAAATAGAAAATAAATCCATGCTAAATTTTTACTCAGTATAATAACCATCTGTAGCAATAAAGCATAGGTAACTTTATAATAATTTCTGAAAGATGTATCTATAAGATGGGAAAGTGGCGAACTGCTAATTCGGCTAATTCTCATCATTGGGGATCAGGGTTCGATTCTCGTGACTCGCGATTGAAAAAATTAGAACAAAATTACCTGACGAAAAATAAACTAAAAAGACAACATAAACTGATTATATCAGGTCTTGAAACCAAAAGCTACTTGTTATTTTCCGAGCTCGCAAATTACATTTTCTACTCGCAAATTGCGTGCTTGCGAATGAGATTTTCGCAAGTAACACACAGGCATTAATATGAAATTGTATTTAAATGAAAGGGATGAGCAGCCAAATACATTAATATGTCCGCACAGCTTAAATGCCTAGTACAGAGAGTCACAGACATATTAGTATACCCAGAACCTTAGAGGCTTTACACTTGAACCTTTCAATGGACCCACGGGTCATGGACTAACCCCACTTAGTCATATCTTGCAATTATTATTGACTACCACTGTTGCACGATATACATGTATAAAATGTACATGAATTCATAGGACAAGATGAATGTCATTTAGAATCTTTATTAAAGTGTGGGTTCATGAGCAGGAAATACATTTAATTCGCGACAGCTCTTGTTGTAAAATAATCACCTAATACAAATTAGTTTTGAAATAATCTCCAAAGTAAGTTGGATTTAAGAATCACAATTTGGCATACTGGTATCTCGATAATTCAGAATTATATTCCAAAAGTTGTCTATCTCTGAACTGTGGACCACGAATTTCCTCAGAGTTATAACAATATTAAAATACATACTGATATTGACACTGATATTAGTGTATCTGTTTACATGAATGTATACATGTAAGGAGTTGAGGGTTCCTAAAAGCAGTGAAGTACCATCTCATTAGAACTATCTTGTTGATGTTCAAAGAATAGAGATGACTAATGGTGACTCAGATGATGACTGTAAAGAGCAATCTCATTTAAAATTTCCAATATATGATTAGAGCAACGAGAATGTTAATGACAATTCAGATGATGACTGTAGTACCTATAATCATTGGAATGGAATGATCTAACTAACCTGAAATCGTAATTCTGACCACAAATACTCATGAATCCGAAACGCAGAAATGGGACAATAAAACAGGCTTGAGGTTTATCTGGTAAATTAGTAGGGACAATTGCACATCAATATGAAACATGTCTTTCAGACCAACTGAAGGTTGTAAGCATACGTTCACTTCCAACTATTTCACAGGTGCATAGTCAACGTTGGAAAGTTTTGTGCAATAACGGTGACATTAAATATAACTTAGATGTATATGCAAAAGGTAAAGGAGTATTGATTCCTTGATATAGACCATCAAATTGTACTTTGCCTGGCTGAAATCGTGATGCATCTGAGCTATTCCTTGCCCTTCTTGCAAAGGTTCATATTGCAAAAAGGAACTGGTAGGCCATCAGAAACAAGTTTGCATTACCAAATCTACAGAGTGGTCAAAACAGAAAGGAAGAGGTGCTGTGAAGGAAGGGGAATTTTGGCTTCCTATTCCTAAATGTATGACGGAAACATTTTGCCCTAATGAAGAAGCAGAGAGGGAGAACAGCGTACTTTGCTGAATGTCATGTTTGAAAAATAAAACTTCCTACGAAAATGAAAATATAAAGTAAATAACGCCAAAGTAATACCTCTAACTGACCTAGAGTTTCTCTATTTACATTCGTTTAATTTGTTACTTTATCAGTGTCATTCGTGTTTAAATATAAAAATGCACGTTTTCGTTTACCGCAGGACGGTTCATTGAGGTCGTTCACCCTTGCTGATGATATAATTTGAAATGTCTTTCATCCTAAGCTTTTATCAAGACTATACGATATCGCCATCGATGATCATGTAAGCTTATTGTTATGAACTTATGTGGAGCAGATTGTGGATTTGAAAAGAAGTTTTTGAACCTAATCATGTCCATATCTTCACTAAAGCAGGTTTGAGGAACAGTTTGCTGAATATATATATCAAACTAGTTAGACACAACTAAAATAGTGCAGTTATCGCTGATCAATTTAGGTATTTGTGTATATCGCTGTGCAGCATACATTATATCAGTGATTTTATGTTTGCCTGGAGAAAATAGTTTTACTGGATTTGATTGACCAGTATTGCATCATATACTACGAGATCATTAATACATCCATCAAGGTCGTCTACGGATGGTGCTTAATAAATATCAGTTATAATATTTATAACATCATAACCGTCTTCATTTAACAATTGTGCGTTTTCATTAACATCTTTAAGTTAATTATAACACCGATGATTATCAAAGATGGTGTTACTACATGTAACATTTCCCACTTTGGGTACGTTGGGTTTTACGTTGGGTAGCAATTATGTTTTGCCCGATCCAGACGGACATACTAGTCTCATTCTGATGGAATTCGGTAATGCTGAAATATGTTTTAATGGCACTTGTTTTCATGTCGCTGAGAAATCAATGATATCCATTTTATACAATTATAATAAACAATATGAATTTACACTGCGTTCGATTCAGAGCATCCACATCCACAAGTGAAGTACCTACAATAACAATAAAAAATAAAAAGTGTGCAATTACAGGTAAATATATAAAATTTGGTACAAATAAATATAAATTTATTTCCTGATACAAAATGTCTGGTGGTGATATCACTACTTCATGAGCTAAATACCCAGGAGAAACACACCTTCCAGGATATAATTATTGCGATCCTGGAACCAGACTTAATATTCGACCTGACGAACGAGATCAACCATGACCTGGAGAGTCTCCAATAAACGCTATTGATCGAGCATGTCATGTTCATGATGTAACTTATAAAAGTAAAAATTCGGAACAACGACATACTGCTGTCGTAAAACTAATTCATGCATTAAATTCTATGAAACAAATCATGAAGAGAATCATTAGCTATTCGGTTGATAAGATCTGCGATGAAAGATAATTATTATATAAAGCCATAATTAATCAACCGATTATTATTATAATGGAATCGATTTAGTATAAATTAATGGAATGTTGGAAAGTAAAAACAGCGATTAGTAATCTCACTGATGCAGCAAATGTTACACGAACTGTTGCTGCGAAATGGTTGGTACGACAAGCAATATGGCAAATTTATCTAACACCACCTAAGACAATTCTGTACGCACATCTTGATATAAACACTCCTAATGAAGTTCATCAAGCAGATACTTCCTTTTTAACACATGATTGAACTATAATTTGAAGACCTCAATTAACATACAAATACGCGTTAACTGTCGTTGATGTTGCTAGTAGATTTAACAATGTAGATCCGTTCTAAAATAAAACAGCGACTGAGTTTTAATCTGCGCTTGAAAGAATTTATCAAACAGGACCATTAAGATGGCCACTATTACAGGTTGATCCTGGCAATGAATTTATTGGTGCGATATCATCGTTGATGAAGCAACACAACGTTGAAATCAGACGAGGACATACCGCAATTCATCGTGATCAGGCAATTGTTGAACGATTTAGTAGAAAACATACTAAGTGATGTTTTCGATATCAATATGCCAAGGAAATAATTCCGAAAGATATGAGATCTCGCGAATGGATTGCGAGATTACCACGTGTAATAGTTGCATTAAATAATGAAAGTACTAGAACAACTGCCATGAAACCCGTTAATACGATTATGAAAAGCATGTACAAATACAATGACATGACTTTATAAAACAACCGGTATTTAGGAAATATTATGGTAAGATATTTATATGTACCCAGTGAACTTGAAGGTGGTAAAAAAAACGAGCGATTGATCATATTTGTAGTATTACAATACATAACATTTCTAGCTTGGTAATATCGACGGGGTAGACCTTAAATCTACATATTAGATTCAACTGCTCCCCAATATGGATTTGTACACGAGCAATTACAGGAAATTCATGAAGACACACAATTACCACCGCGTTCACTTTGGTAAACTACCACATCGGCGTTGATTACATTCAACACAGGTCATCATTACATTTTCACGTGTATGACCAACAATATTATTAATTCTGTCTACGGTGAATTGTTTTAGATTATTATTTGAATACTGCCACAACATTACTGTGTTACAGCTCGCACAATGTGTATTATGTTGTTGTTTTAATGTCCTGATACATTCAGCATCGAAAACAAACTCGCGTATATTTTTTGTCGCACAGTTTTTATATATGTTTTTTCCTATATCATTGTCAATATCATCGCTATTACCGGCAGTTTCTGTAAGATGTATTATAATTCTCAGCAGCTGAGATATTATTTTGTCTGGAGGCACTGCGAGATAAACTAAGTTTGACCATTTGAAACGATCATCAAAGATAAAATCATTTGTATCAGAGATGGTTAATACTTATGATGAATGAATCGCCATTGCGTATTCTAGCTTCCATGGAGTATTATCCATAGCTAACTCATCCTCAGCATCACTGACAGGTAATAAGATAATATTATTTAACGGAAGATTTTATTTCTCTGGTGACCTTGGAATTTCATCGTCGATATTTTGTCGACGCGTATCTGCTGGTCAATGACATAGTGGTAAGGGTAAATTTAAAACAAACGTATATATAACATAAATAAATTTTTTTTGAAGTGTCTCACGAAATATCTTCATACTTGCAACTATCAAATCGTTTGGTCTCCATAAATTCCAAAACTTACTAATATGAGTTTCTGAAGTTATATCACGCATTATTTCACATTGAATTGTATTCTGTTGTAGTCAGAATAATTTCTTACACTATCCTAACTCTAGATCAGGTGTTCTATGAACATCAGTTATGTCTTAATAATAATCCACGATATTTTTTAAACATTTGTGTTGAGACAATCACACAAAAGGTGGTGGCTGACCATGCTTGCCACACATTATTACAGCAGTGTTTTGTCCATAAGCAATCAATAAATATTTTGAACGTTTTTATTGAAACGATGCCTATTTCATCCCAAACAATAATCCATTTATCTCCCTTCCACTGAAAGAATTAGGGATAAGTGCATGATTTAATATTTATTTCTCTCATTTATCTTGCGAAACTGAGTTTAGTTGTTAGTACAATTATATCAAAATTCCTAAATAATTGGATCACAAGAGTTGTTTTACCAGTGCTTCCAGACCCATTGTGATAAACAGTCTAACGTATAGTTACAGGATCAAATACAGATGGTGCAGATGCTAATTTTCATATTTGATTTTGTTTTTTAATAAATACCCTTTACTTCAACGTCGGCAGATTCAGACTAAATATATTTTCTTGTTTTATTCTCCATTCACCCTATGATGCACAATCGTCGAAATGTAATTGTTCTTGCAATCCTCTATTCTTGTTGATATAAAATGAATCGGTAGCGATTCTGACAGCGAACTTGGAAACCATATTAATCATCGATAATAGATGTATCGAAACTTACAGGAGCTTTAAAGATGTTAAATGAGTAATTGCGGTGACTCACCATCAATATAACTCATAATTGTACATAATTTTGACTTATACATGTGTTCCTTCCTATTCGTTGTATCAGCAATTATCAGCATCGTCCATGATTAATGTTATACGATGTGGTTTATGATCATATCATCCTTCTAGAGTGAATTTACCGATTATTTTTCTGCCAAGATATGTTGCGATTTTATTTTCCCCAATTTCACTTTCTTGCTTATAGAACCATTTTTTTAGATACGCTTGCCGGATGTGTCCCTTTTAAGTGTGTTTACCTATATAATTATACATATTAATGTTTATATTTTTAAGCCAGCATATATTTCAGTTTGTATTTTGAAGTTGAATTACAGTAACTGTTGTTAATATCAAACTCATAATCCAAGTAATGTCTTTATACCAGCACAGGTCAGTGACTTCATTGTTCTTTGGGAACAGCACTTTCTTCAGTTTCCTCAGTATGATGCACTATTGTGAAAAAATGGCTGTTACACCAACAAACCAAACTATCACCACTTGATTGCCCTCATTTAATTACATATATTGTGTTGTGATAGGAATTTCTAACTGCATATGACGACAAACCCATCCTACGGAGTACCTTAGATTTGTGATTACTCAGTATTAAGGACAATAGCTGTCATTATGGTGGATGGAATACCTATTTTGACATGGCCTTGTTTCAAAAACTTACATATTGACATTTATTTTTGCAATAACGCATAAGGAAGACAAAACATGCAACGTGATTGAAGTACAACATCTGTTTACCAGCCTCATTCTGAAATGTCAAAAAGGGTCGAAAATCAGACTTAAAAATTTGAATTATGTTTGCAAGCATGAAGGCATTGCTTGGGATCAGAACATATGCTTGAAATGAGATCATGTTACTGAGTTTGCTTTAATAAATTTGTGTTGACTATTCTTGCGATGTTTAATATTACTGGTAATGTGTGGAAAGTGTACGCATGGTGACTTGTGAGTCGGTCCATCAATGATTGCTTGTTACCACCCTGAAGTTTGTATTTTGGATCTGATAGAAGTCTACATTGGGATATATATATATATATATATATATATATATATATATATATATATATATATATATATATATATATATATATATATATATATATATATATATATATATATATATATATATATATATATATATATATATATATATATATATATATATATATGGATGACAACAAGGAAGTTCCACATAGCGTAATGAGGTGATCATGCAGTTTATTGGTGAGGTCAATGTTTCCATTCTGTAAGTGGTCGTCCATTCACTTATTTCGCATGGAGGGGGAGAGGGCTTAACCCAGATGCATACGTTTGCATATGGGATGGTCGACTGATCATGTACGTACGCATAGAAAACGTGGGTGTGGGTGGGAACGGCAATAATAATTTAGCTAATACGTAACATGTTCGGTTCAGTCGAGTATCAATTTTAGCGGTCACTAGGCACACATTTAAAATGTACACAGCTTACTTATTTGACGCAGCCAGACATTCAACGTTGGTGGACTATCTATTTTATTAAACACATAAACTGTTCTATAGAATTCGGGGAATGCGGTAAGTGGGGTGTGTAAAAAGTAATAATGTGTACAGGGAGAGGGTAAGGGCAATTTTTGTCAGATTTTTGTGTACGTTTAAATGAAAGGACTATAAGCAAGATTTCAAATAATTATGATCCGACATGGAACATGCTTGTAACATTGAGGACTCAAACGAGTCTGACACTGACTGAGATCTGTCTGGATGAATGAGGTCATCATGCTTTTGATTGACTAAGATTGTTATCACTCTTGAAGCCATCTTTCTAATCGAATTTTGACGAAACTTGCAAAATGCATTTATATCATCAGGAAGTCAGATGAGTTTGATAATGAATGAATTCCACAGGTATTAATTAGGCGATATTGCATGTGATTTGCAAGATTAGTTTCATCTCTGAAAGCCATATTTCTTATATATCCCTGATCAAACTTGGAATATGGTTTTATATCATAAAGATGTTTGATGGGCTTAATAATGAGTAAGATGTATGTATATTAATGCGGTGATCTTGCATCTGATTGGCTAATCGTGTTACCACGATGAAGGTCATATTTCTGCCCCATTTTCATCAGTCTTTGAGGTCTAAATTATATCACTAAGATCTCAGAAATTTCCGTACGATCGATGAATATTAATCAGGTATATGATTTGCAAAGCTTGTTGCTACACTAGAAACCATGTTTATAATCCTGTTTTGAGCAACCTATAGCATGAAGATCATGCATGTTTTTGCTAATGAATAAGATCAATTCTTATTAAGGACATAATCTTTGACATAATTGGCTTAAGATTTTGCCAATCCGGATGTCATCTATGTGACCTGATTTGAGCAGACTTGAATAAATACATATATTATCAAAAGCATGGACTGTACAAGTAACAAGCGAGATCTGTGAATATATCTGAGGCAGGTTTATGTTGTCATATTCAAGCTTTTAAAATATGATCCACTCATTAGTATATTTCTTTATCAGATTTCGCATGTGGTCACTCTTGAAGCCATATTTACGACCTGTTTGGTTTTTTATTGCCAAGGTCACTTTGAGTTTGGTTACGAGAATGAGACTGCCACTGCATATAAATAGTGCTTTATGTTTTGAAATAGCTTGATGATATCATCATTAGTTATAAACAACACGAAATTAAGTTTTGGAGATATTTTACATTTAATTTCGTATCCAAAAACTATATAAACGTGCTTTGTGAAACGATTACTTAAGCGTTGTCAGCAATATATGATATATATGTTCTGTTATGTTTACAATGTTTTTGCTTTTTACTTATAGTTTAATTTAGAGATATGGACTTTTTAGTCTGAAATAAAGAATTCTTACCTTATCTTATCTTAACATGAGGCCCACTAAATACTTATGTTAATTCTTTGTTGGCAGGTGCCATCTTAGTATCAAACACATAGTAAATTGAGGTTGTATGTTAGGATTATATTCGCTAGAATATTCGCAGAGTAAGCTTTTTTCGATCATGAAATGCACAAAAATTTTGCAGATTTTTTTTTATTGGTTTTTTTTCCTATTATAACTTGTCTGGTGTAATTTCCTTATGTCATTTTCAAGTGTTTAAATTAAAATAATGATTTTGTTTAACACATATTCCTTGCAAGTACATAATTCCATTAAAGCTACATAACGGAAAAATATCAGATTTGTGTGGTAATAAAAGAGTAGAAATATTTATTTTTCGTAATAAGCTATCCATAAGTAATATCAAACAGCAGGTGTCTAGATAGTTTTTATCAAAGTGCCTTGTCCATAAATCTGAATTTGCTACTTGTCTGGGTCATTGTGGTCTCTCCTGTGCAAATACAGAATAGCTTAGTTATATAGTACTAATAGTATCAGAAACAACATCCACAGGCAGGTTAACATAATTGTAAAAATTGTGTTTCTTCCCATCCACTCAAGATTAATGTATTTGAGATTATATGCACCTGGTCAGTCTTGTAATTGTAAGATTTTGAACATTTTTACAATTACCATTATTACCTTGTTGTTTTAAGGTTACGCTGCGATTTTACGATATGGCTTAGTAGCTGCAGTTGTAAATGATACCTCTAGGGAACTAGGTCAAGGTGTGCCTTTCATCCGACAAAACCTCACCAGAATATGATCATAAGGACCTATTCTTACTGAATGATGTGTGCGTGTTAATTGCATGGCATAACTTGAGTTGCATATATGATACATTCAGGTTATAGAATTCGGAACAGTGTTCTCACATTATTAAAATGTACTGCAAGGGAGAGTATATCATATCCACATTCATTTAAAAAAAAACATATTTAATGTTTACATGGATGTTAGTTTTGAAAACTCTGAAAAAATGTGGAAATGTTGTATCTAATCAGTGATATTAGTTTAGGTTATATTTATGCGAGATTTTTGTGAAATTAGCAACAGCCTGTAATACATTTTGTTACATACATTTTTTCTATCAGTTTGCAAACAAACTCAAATCAATGGAAGTGGAACAAAAACTTGTTTTGAAAACGATTATCCATCTTGAAAATAAGTATATCACGGTCACTGCAAGGTTTCAGCTTTGGCGTAATCTGATAAATTAAAGGTGTCTCCCATGATGACGAATACCTAAGTTATTACATAATATATATAGCGAACATGAAACTGCTGGGGATAAAAGCACATATACACACATACAATCAGATTTCGTGGATATTTGGTCTGCTCATCATTTTGTTTTTGTCTTTGGTAAATCGATGTCCAGCGCAATCATATTAATGTTTCTGCAACTCCACAGCTGTGCATACTTGAAATCGTTAAAATCTATAGTGGAAAGTACCAGAATTAATCCATCATTAACAAGGTACAACATATATTCATTTATACTAAGGAGGTTGTATATATTGAGAACAAATGTTCAAGTATTTAGATTTTAGGTCTTCTAGCCATAGACCAGGAGAGCTAACGAGATGGTCGTGTTATCTTCTGTTTGGTCGGTCCTAAATGAAAATGGTGCTGGCGAGGCTTCTAATATGGCCACCACGGTGACTTATCCTGAATGGATGGTCATTCAGTATGGGGATTGTAGTAACACATAAGTGTGCCCTGAATGAAAATCATGAATGTCTGATATCCGTTGTGGCAGTATTCTTGAAATTCGTAATGCTACTCCTCATGAACAAAAATTGTATTGCTACTTCTGAATATCACCATGAAATTTGTACTATAGAACACTGTTTGATGTTGACTTAGTCCTGAACAAAATATGTGTCCAACTGCTGTTTTATGTAGGCAATACAGGAGCCATCTTTAGTCATATCAACATGGTACTTTATCAAAAGTAATTGATTTGGTGTCTAGTTGGTATGTTAAGAAATTTGTCAAGATCTGACTTCCATCATGCACACCATGGTAGCCAGCTTCAAGATAAAGAGTTCTTATTACTCCGTGATGCAAAGTCATGCAAACATTTGGTTATAACCAAAGGTCATTTTGTGTATTGGTGCTAAATGAAAATCGTGCATGCATATATATCTTGTAACTGTGACTTATCCATAAATGGAAAGTCATTTTGACTTGGGGGGGTCACACGATTAATAAAGATATATTTCTGTCCTTATTGAAAATGTACAAATCTGGCATCAGATATGGCCATCATGACATCCATCTTGAAATTCTTTTCCCTACATCGCCTAAATGGACTCTCTTATGGGGTTTATCATCAGAAGACATTTTATTAGATCTGAATGTAAAGTATGCCAGTATGATATCAATATGACAACCAATGTGGCAACTTTGGAAATACTGTTATCACTACTACCAAACACTAGATGGTCATATCCACATAAGGTTTTCATAAACATACTTCTTACGATATCCATACATGCTAACCATTACATTTTTTGCATAATCATCACACATGTGTTCACCAGATTACGTCTTATGCTCGTTTGTTTATGGGTTACTCTTTTTCGTACATTAGAAAATTCAAAAAGTAGAGCAATAAAATGTTTTTATTTTATCATTTGGTTATTATGTCTTTAATTCCACCCGTATATATTTGAAAATATTCTTCGAAATATGACTGATGCATAATAGTAGAATCAATGTACTTTTTTATATGCTATTTAAAGTAACTGTATATGAACCATTTCGTGCAACACATATGCGTTTCTTCAACTATGAACTTTACATCACATATTCATTATATTGATAAGCTAGATAGGCTATGGTCCAGTCTGTATTTTTAACTAAAATGGCAACATATTTTTAGCGAAGCGCCTTTGGGTGTGATCTGTGAATGGTATATGGTGGATAATGCAAGAGAAGTTGGATCTTTTCAAACTTCAAAACATGTGAGATTACACAAATGATAAATCACCGCTGCTTTACGAACATAAAAGAAAACTATGTGAGTAATATATTCGAGCTCTTGGACTGAACATGAGTGAAATATACACATAACTAGTTAAAGTGAGCTGAATATAAATAATTTGTCTGTATTTTAAGTGTTTGTATTCTTTTCCTTTGTGACGAGAATTTTGACCAGCAGAAGATCCGGGTTAGTAGCAAAAATAGATGAATATTTTGTATACTGTGTGCTATACAACATGGCCACCTTATTGCTCAAAATTATCAGCAATGGTTTAAACATGCTGCATTTTAAATAAACCAATGGTCTCAGTTTGAACACATGAAACTTCTTTTGGGGCGCTAGACCATCAGCCTCTTAGGACGGCTGTCGTGTTCTGAACATTTAATCATACTTTAATGTATATGAAATTAAGGTGATACATCTATATCACATACTCGCTTCTGTAGACAGTTGAGAATATGGCACTCTTTAGCATTATTATCTGCCTTTGCAATGTTATTATTGAATTAGGTCAATGTATCATTGAGTCAAAGGTGAGTGCATGATTTTGTTTCAATTTCTCACGAAGCCTTAAAGCACAGTTACCAAGAGGAGCCCTTGCAATAGGAAAGTCATGGAGAAATGACCTGGGCCGCATTGTTATATACAAGCAAGGTCGAGTTGGAACAGCTCAGAGACATTGCAACATAAAATCCAATGCGGGGTTTTCATGGCGAGTCGTTGCTACCCTTAAGCCAACAATCTGATAGTGGATGGATACGACCTTGCTGTCCCAAGCAGTTGTATCGAGTGTATTGCACCAACAAATTGTGTGTATTGACCATGATGCAATCAATGAACTTAGTCGAGTTTTGGTTGATCAATACTACACACATGGATGTCCACAAACAGGTGCCTGAGTACAACATCAACAGCGACCAAGACAAACTGATCCGATCAATTGTTTCGACGACATATGACGCACGTAAAGTCACCGATTTCAGTCTTGTTGCTGTGTACGTGCAAAACCATAAGCTGAACTTTGCAAATCTCGTCAAAGTTGACGCGTCGGAACATCTGCATACAAATACAGAAATACATTCTTTCTGAGTGTGTTGAACGCTGTTGGTTGTGTATATGCTGTATATCTATATTGTAACGGCGATATTCTTCGGTCGAATCATCGCGTGACATTTTAAGTCGATCGTACGTGTTGTTTCATTATCTACACCTTATGACTGATCTACGTCGCAAAACGTCACTTTACGATTCATTATTAATTCATGCGCTTACTATTGTCCGAAAAATCGTTCCGAATATGCACAATGACCACGTTGCGGTGTATGTTTTATTAAGAACCTAGCAACATCTCCGGGAAGGTCTTTGCCCAAGTGCAGGTTCAACAGCGGTGGCTATGTTGGTGAGGAAAATATGCACTTAATTGTATGCGAATCTGCGACACTGAATGTTTCAACGCCGATAGCTGCTTTTCCTAGAATGATTAGCGAATTCTTATATGTGATTCCGCGCACATGAACATACACGAGAAGCAAGTGTTCAGCCTAATTAACTAGTTGTTTATTTACATCAAAGCATTCGCGGGAAGGTTTCCTACAATGATTCCGTGGCATGCAACTTGAATGATCCCGTGTGCGACATTTGCTTTGTTCACTAGCTTTTCAATAGCAGCGTCACCCACCAATAGCTGTGCGTACTGGGGTAAATCAGGTGCATGTTTAATATAGTATCCCTCTGGCGATTCTTTGCTTACACATGGCATTGTGATCGTGTTGAAATCGCGTATGAAGTCTATATAAGTAGCTTGAGGCACGGGGATATCACTTGATGCTCTGTACGCGAGATCATAAGCTATACGTGGCGGCCAGAATACTTGGTGCAGGAAGAACCCAGGGAAATACTGGTAAGACCCTCCAACCCAAGGGAAAATATTGGCAGCTTACTCACAAACCAACATTGCCCATGCCTGAGACTTGAATCCACGTGGACATATGCAATGACAGTGATCAATAAAGTTCAACGCTTTATAAGCAGCAGAGGGGGCGAATCGGACATTTTGTCCAATCGTTATTTTGCTTAATTAATACTTTCTGCACTCAACGATCTAGTGTCGTCAGCGCCTGGTAAAAAAAAAAAAACGACGATGTCGTTGGGGGATCGGCGCGTCGTCATTTGGTTTAATTAACACCTTCTGCGCGTCGATCCCCAGCGTCGTCAGCGTCCGGTAAGCACATCGACGACCACGTCGATGTCATCGCCCCCTCTGCTGCTTACAATGAAAATTATTTACAACTAACCGAATATTTGGTCAAGTCCGATACGATATCGTGTCCGAGGATCATGTAAATTTATCGTTATGAATCCATGTGGGGTCGACTGAGCATGACTAAAAAAGTTTCGAAAAACATTAAAGTCCATGTCACCGCCGCACCATGTCTGCCAAATATTTCGTAGCGTGTGTGTATCAACGCCGTTGAATACAGCAAGAATATTGCAGTTATCTCTGATTACTTTTGGAATCTGAGTGTATCGTTGAGTGACATATATCACGTCAGTGTTTTTATGCCTGCCTCTGGAAAATATCCTAGCTGGGTTCTTTTGATTGTCTAACATAACATCATCGTACACGACTAGATTGTTAACGTCGCCATCAATATCATCAATACCCGGTGCATCATTGATATCCGTAATAAACTCAATAACATTCTTTTTAGCGATCGCTGATGCATTCTCGTTGAAATCTTTCAACACCTCGTAGCATCGTTGATCATCTACGCTAGGAGCAACCAAATACAACTTATCCCACTTCATCCATCTCATTATTAAATTGAGTAACAATTGCGTCTTGCCGGATCCAGATGGTCCGATGATAATCATCCGGATCGAGTTTGGTAACGCTGCAACATGCTTAACTGGTTCTCTTGTTTTAGTCGCCGAAAAATCAATTATATTCATATCTCTATACATAAATTATGGATCTATATTGTGTGAAGTGTAGAGTGCGTACTGGCACAAATGATATGACAACCGTTACGACAAGAAATAACAGATCGGCGCTTACTGGTAAGTGTGTACAATGCGGTACAAAGAAATTTAGATTTATTTCTATTAGACCCGGAGATGTTTTAAAAAAAAGCGAGGAGGTGACATCGCAGCCAAATTGGCAAAACTCCCCGGAACACCGTGGGCAAAGTATCCAGGAGAAAAACACCTCCCAGGATATAACTACTGTGGCCCCGGAACACGATTAGATATTAGACTCGATGATCAAAATCAGCCCAAACCCGGTGAGTATCCAGTAAACGCTATCGATAAGGCGTGTCATGCTCATGATGTTGCTTACAAAAGTAGCGATCTGCAACAGCGTCATATCGCGGATGTAAAATTAATTCACGCGCTAAATGCTATTCCTGATAAATCCGTCAAAGAAAAATTGGCCTCATGGTTGGTAAAATCGGCTATGAAAGGTAAATTAATGATTGGCGCTGGTAATTAATAACAATCATCCAGGAAAAACGATGGATTCCATCTATTATTCTCCGAGAGGATACTGGAAGGGGAAGGCCGCAATTGGTAAGCTTGCAAGCGCTGCAAAGGTAACAAAGACCACTGCGGCTAATTGGTTATCCAAACAGGCTATATGGCAAATCTATCTACCACCGCCTAAACAAATCAACTTCTCGCGCTTTGATGTCAGCGTACCTAATGAAGTTCATCAGGCTGATATACTATTTCTGCCGCATGACAACGGTTGCAAATACGCGCTAACCGTAGTTGATGTTGCGAGTCGATACAAACAAGCGGAACCATTGAAAACAAAGTCAGCAACTGAAGTAGCCGATGCGTTTGAGCGGATTTATCGAAGAGGTCCTCTGCGCTGGCCAAATCTATTACAAGTTGATCCTGGTAGTGAATTTCGCGGCGCTGTTTTATCAACGCTGAAACATCATAGCGTCGCGATACGACGAGGTCATACTGCGCTACATCGTGATCAGGCAATTGTTGAACGATTCAATCGGACTCTCGCTGAACGGTTATTTGGATATCAATACGCGAAGGAATTCATCCAAGAAAAACGATCTCGTGAATGGGTTAAAAGGTTGCCAGGCGTAATTGCAGCGTTAAATAACGAGATTACCCGAGCAATCAACATGAAGCCCAGCGACGCGATTAAATACGAGTATATACCCGGAAAATCAAAAATAGATAGCGTTTCCAAGCCGATTCTTGGCGATGTTACCGTGAGATATCTGTATGAACCAGGAGAGCTTGAAGGCGGTAAAAAAAGAGCTACTGATCCTATTTGGAGTGTTACCACACATAACATATCAACGATAACACGATCAACTGGTAGACCACCGATCTATAGACTGGATTCAACTGCTCCTCGGCGCGGATTTACACGCGAGCAACTACAAGTGATACCTAACGATACTCAATTACCCCCACGTGGTCTTAACTAGCGCCGTTGCGTCTATTGCACTCAAGACAGGTCAACCTCACATTGTTTTTGACATGACCGAGACTGTTATCGATCCTATCCACGGTAAATTGGCGAGTGTCTTTATCCGAATAACGCCAACTCATTATACAATTGCAACTTGCGCAGTGATTATTCTGTTGTTGTCGTAACGCAATTATTAATTCGGCATCAATATCAAAACGCCGCTGTTTTTTTTTATCCTGTTGGCGGTAACCCGAGAGTTTTCTATCAATGACGCTTGCATCGATGGTGACTCCGTCAGTGACTCCGTCAATAACAATTCTTCGAAGCTGATTTATCCTTCGTACTCTGGACACTGCAAGATAGACTAGATTCGACCATTCGATGCGATTATCAACTATCCAAACAATTGTGTCCGTGATGGTTAGTCCCTGCGAGGAATGTATTGTTGTTGCGTATCCTAGCGTCCACGGGGATTTATCAGCACGTAGCGCGTCCTCGACGACGCTGATATCAACGAGCACGATATCATTCAGCACGAGAATTTGTTTTTTTGTCCCCGACGCTGTCGGGGCTGGAATTTCAACTTCAATGTTCTGCCGCCGTGTGTCCGCGGGTCTATAACATAACGGCACTGGACGCGTTGGAAACTTTTCCTTATGCAACGTAAACAACTTCCGCTGAAGTGTGTCTCTGACTATCTTTCTACTCGCTACAATCAAATCGTTTGGTCTCCATGTTTCCCAGAATTCATTCAACGGCGTTTCCGGAATTACCTCGCGGATTATTTCACACTGAACTCTATCCGGCTGTAATCTGATTAGTTTTTTAACCTCGCGCAGTTGTTCATCAAGTGCTCGGTAATCAGTATCGGTTTCTTTATAATAGTCCACAAAACCCCTTAACCAATCATGTGGGCCCTCGCCGACAAATGGTGGTGGTTGACCATGATCCCCACACATGATTACCGCTGTATTCGCGCGCAGCAACCACTCAAGAAACATTTGTAAAGTATCTAACGAAACAGTACATATCTCATCCCAGATGATAATGTCGGGAATAAATTTTTCACCCATTCGATCAGGAGTCCACTCACCGCCGCTGTATCGAAAAAAGCTGTGATAAGTAACGGCGTCAACATTTCGTTGTTTTATCTCTCGCGCTAGTCTATGGGTCGGTGTAAGCACGATTATACTTGCCCGCGTTCGAAATAATTCAATTGCCCGAGTCGTCTTTCCTGACCCGCCACAGCCGCTTAAATAAACCGTCTTGTGTCTACAAATTGGATCAGAACACGGTGGTGCATTAGACCATTCTGATAATTTATCACCGCGTAAGTAGTCGTTCTCAACGGTGACATCTGCTGACGGGGAATAATCGCGTCGTATTTCATTTTTAATTCTCCATGTACCCCAACTCTCGTCCGGACTAGTAAACTCGGCTACGTTTCCCTTATACGCTACGTCTATATAAAACGAATCAACGGCTACTCTAACCGCGGTATCGGGAAATCTATTTATCATCGAGAATAAATTGATAGCGGCGTAACCCAGCATAGACGCCCTCAAATGTGGATACGCCGGGCTGTCTCCATCGCTGTAGGTAACAACTGTACCCAACCTCGTTCCATTGGACAAGAAAGCTGTTTCGCAGTTCACGTATCTATTTTTTGCCACTGCGTCCTTGATTACGAAATCATATTCTGCGTCATCTATAATCAGCCGTGAGCAATATCGTTTGTAGTCGTAGTTTTTTCCACCTTGTGTGAACTTACCGATTATTCTTCTACCGAGATCTTTTGCCTCGTGGTTTCGTTGGTTGAATATCCTCCTGGACCATTCGATGATATATTCCTCGTCGGCATCAATGTGTTTTCTGGACTCGTCAATTATGTTATCTAGACGCTCCGGTTCTGGTAACCAGACTTCAGTCTGTGCCCGGTATGATATAATCGCGTCACTGACAATCAACGAAACTAGCATGCTACAATCAATCATATACCGTAGCAGCGCTATTGGCAGCCACTTCTTTTCAGCCATGTGTCTACCGATCCAAATATAGCAACAGCGATGGAGCCCTGCCGCGAATTCAAATGATACTATGCGAGCGAATCCGGTTAAATCAAAATCAGGCAGTGGTCCATTAATAGCAACACGAGTCATTTCATGACTGGGGTGTCCAAATCGTTTGAAATACTCAGCGGCGGATCCATACCCGAGAAAACTCGCTGGATAACAGGCAACCATATCAACCGAGATCATAGCGTCGCGGTTGTATTCAGTGTTCCATAGTCCACCGTGATAGTATTCCAAACAACTGGATTGTACATCCGGTAGAAATTCCTTGCGCGTTGGTCTCCACGCATTTTTCCTTGCTGCAACATGAGCTACAACCGATGGAATCGTAAAACAATTTGTTAGCAGTTGTTCATCATACTCCTCAAATTCTATGGCGGTTTTTTTCATCCTGTTGTGAAATGCTTCAGTGCGATATAATTCGCCGTTTGGTCTTACAAACTGATCAAAGGTATCCGCATCGTTTTCAGCGCTGCGAAGTAACCACATTGATACAGGGTCGTTTTTACACAAGTAGGCAATAGCATCAAATAGTTTCCTCTCCGCGAGAAAACCATCCCGGGAGAATTCTTCTCCCAAAAATTCTTCGGGTATATACTTTACTGTTCTATCCCGTGGAAATATTGTGATCGCGGGCGTCCATGCGTGTTCGTTATGATCAATAATTTTGATTGGGGCTCCCTTTGATTTGTACTTTGATTCGCATAATACTTCACCGGTTATCGTTGTAACGGTTATTGGAAATCTCAACGACGTTTCTAATCTCGCTATGTCGCTGATGGTCGCTCCACGCTCTTTTACGGTTAGTTCCCACTGGTTGATTTTGCTACGTCGTAAATCAGTCAATTTGTTTCCTCGACACGCATTTGTAAAATGCTCTATTATTCGTTCTGCTACACAATTTATCCCGGTTGACTGTTTCATCGGTTTCAGTTTTCCGATATCAGGTTTCTTATTTAACGGGTATATTCCATAAACAACTGCTGTTTCAGGATACGCTCGTTCATAGTATGGTCTGTCAACTCCGGTTAACAGCCCTGGCTTGGAGTCGCGGCTAACAATGACTGTTTTCTTATCGCTGAGAACCGGTTCAAATTTATCACGTATGATCCAATTACCTGATTCCACCCGGACAATGAATTTTACTCTGAAGAAATATCTTTTACCGTCAAGTTGTGATATTATCGTTGCTGCGCGGTTGTCGTTCATGGTAGCATCAACAACACCATCAATTCGAAATGTTGACCAACTGTGAGATGCGCCATCACGCTTGAATTCATTAATACAATCGCGTATTTTACTCAACAGGGTTTTATCGTTTATTAACGCTTTTGGTGTGCCCTTGAGGACTCTATCGAGATTGAATTTAATATTTTTCCGGGGCTTAATTGCTGCTAATCTCTCGAACTCATCCATATAATTAAAACAAGTATTTAAATGAAAGAATATAGTATAATGAATCACTGCAAATGGTTGATGATTGGGTCGACAACCCCGTGCAATAAATCATGTAGAGGTGAATTCTGCGGGTATCATTTACAAAGTGTTCGTAATGGTTCTCTTGGCCCCCTCCCGTGCTTGGTTTGTCACGTCGGTGTAAGAGGAAAATCGCAGTTGTGTATTAATTGTGGCGGAAAGCGATACAGGGAACTAAAACGCTATTATGACAAGCGAATTAAAAACGCCGTCATTGATCCCACCGCAGACTTCGTCATCAAAACCCCCCAAGACTACGTTGAAAGATTCATAATTAAACCAAATAATAAATTAGACAAGTAGTATTATTATACAAATGGACCAAGAATTTCAGCCGCATCCCCTGCTCGTCAATTACGAGGCATCTCGCGACGGTATTGTTAGAAACCGCAGACTGAAGAAGCCGGTTGGTACCGTGAATAATCAGGGGTATTTGATGTTTAGTGCCGGAAAGAAGAAGTATCTTGTTCACAGGGTGGTATTTGAAGCGTTTAACGGATTAATCGAGAATGGGTTTGTGATTGATCATATTAATAATAATAAGACTGATAATTCTCTTATAAACTTGCAAGCTATCTCTCAGAGTGAAAATAGTAAAAAAGGCCAAACCGGTAAATACCCAAAGAAAGCAAGGGGCGTAAAGTCATTTGATACAACAACTCACGAGGAAAAAACATTTCACTCCATGCATGCGGCAGAAAAATATTTCGACATTTGTAAGGCCTCAATACGAAGAGTAGCAGAAGGAATACAGAATTCAGCGATCTCAAAAAAGACGGATCACAGAATTCGATTTTCATATGTAAATATCAGCGAGTGACGAAGTCACCGGCGCCTATGGCGCTGACAAGGCCACCGGCGCTGACAATAAATTGTCCGTTCCGGAAGAAAACAAAGTATGAACACCTCGGAATTGATACACGGGGTTTTCATTTTTTTTTATTTAAAAACAAGATGTTTTATAAGAATAATGAATATCGAAGACATCAATAATATATTAGCCGAGATTTCAAAATTAAAAAATCAAGGAATTGAATTATCTGATGGTCTCGACAATGAAAAAATATTATCCGATTATGAGATTATTAACGAACAGTCGAAACGGGGGCGTTTTACCCTGGCCCGCGAGTATTTTTTTATAAAACGATTACAACATACGATTAATGAAAACTTGTACCACAATGACGCAAATGCATTCATTGGACTATTCACTGCCGTTGAAATAATACGAAAAAAACTCGGACGTGTTTATGAACGACGCCGGGAGATTTCTAGTAAGATCAAAAACATTAGAAGGATTATAGACGAAAACTCCGTGGAGCCCCCGATGGTACACTCGGCGGAAAATTAGAAAATTGCGGATCAATTTACAATAATGGTAGGTGAATCACTTACTACTCGGTTAGCCAGAGAGCGGCTAGCAGCGCTTAGAAAGTTCATACCGTTACGAGACAGGGTCCGAGAACAACTTCAAACGCGGCAGCAAATGCAAACCGATTTTACTGTTGGAAGCGAACAGTTATTTGCCCCGGTAACTAAAGCGACTAAGGATGTTACGGCGGTAACTGTACCCGTTCTTGGTGCGCTTGAAAAGATAGCAACTCAGACCGAACAAACAAAAAGGTCTTTAGAAACACTCCCTGCAAAAATAGCGGCTGCTACAACACGGAGGCCACCACCACTCGCTATAACCGAACCACAAGAACCTTATGTTACAATGGCCGACGAAGAAGAACTAGGTGCTACTGCGAAAGAACCAGAAGAAGAAATACCCGAAGAAACACCAGAAGAAGAAATACCGGAAGAAAAAGAAGGGAATATACCCCGTATTGTACTCAAGAAGAGCACAATAGATCAAATTAGAGGCTTCAGCAACAGGGAAGAATTAATTAATTTTGCTGCCAACAATTTTGCTAAGAGCATACGAGATAAGAAGCATATCAATAGCGGTTACGAGAAAAATATAAAGTCGTTAAAGGACTGGGCAAGAATAGTGTATTTAGCAAGTAAACATAAAGATGCATTACCACATCGTAGTAAATCCGATTACGACGCATTCCACAAGGAAGTTAAGAGTATAACACCAAAAAAAGGAAAAGGATACTCTGTTGGTAAAGAATCCTACGGCGTTACCTGTCCTGGTAGTGTTCTCAGTGATATATCACGGCTAGAGGTATTAATTGGAGGAAAACGAACCGGAAATAACTCTACGGAAATAATCAATGAGGCTGCTGATATTTGCAAGCGGTTATTTGCAGGCGGTATCATAGACATTAATACATATCGAACGCTCATAGACGAACTCGTGGATGATTAATTGGAAAACTGGTGTTTTTAATAAGGATGATCATACACTACAACCATGATAAACCAGTACTCGTCTACGTGGTAAACTCGCGATTGCCTGTTTACCGCGCGTACTATGGAGATGGTCTCGGTAGCACCATTGCGGGGTTATTTACAAGAATGGCTCCAAAAGTAGCGCCGTTAGCCAAACAATTAGGAATGAAGGCTATTGATGTTATTCGTGATAAGGGAATTAGTGCTATTGGAGATGTTGCCGGAAAGGCGCTTTCAGCCGCGCGGGACAAACTAATGTCGTTGGTGAAATCCAGGAGAAAAAAACAGAAACCACCGGTAATGCCATCAACGACAGTGATGCCTGCAAATGTCAGTAAAGTAATAAATAACGCCGTGGAAGAAAAACTAGAGTCGTTGGCGGCGACTCAGTCGTTGGCGACGACTCCGTCGTTGGCGACTTCGCCATCCGCCGATGCGGCAACCAACGCGCTCATGAACGCGATAGCGGGGAGTGGTTTAAATTCAAAGAATTTACGACGAAAAAATCGCAATTGAAAACGTCAACATGATAAATAATAAAATGTTTGCGCGAACCGCTGATCCCGCGTTTGATATGGACGCCCCAGTGCGCAGGGATGATTCTGTCCGTGATTATCAATATTATTCTTATTATGCAGCGCAACCTGACCTACGATCGCGAATTGAACTTCAGGTCCAAGATACCAGTAAATACTTTCTGCCGTGTGAAGCGTTTATCGAAATTGAGGGAGAACTCGTGACAAATGCCGCCGATAATGCACCATACGCAGATGACCATCGTGTTCGAGTTGGCTTCGTCAACAACGGTATCATGGCGTTATTTGAGAGCGCCAGATATCTTATTGACGGGCGAGAAATTGAATCAATAGAACGCGAGGTTGATGTTGCAACAACGATAATTGGGTTGGCGAGATACTCGGATGATTATACAAGATCGGCGGGCCCATCTATAATGTTCGCAAAGGACACCACTAATAACGCTGATCATATTCAGTATATCAACGTGCTGGTAGAAAGAGATACCGCAACTGACCAGGTTGAAGCAACCAATCCAGATCGCAGAGCAAAACCAGGCGCTAATTTCAATATTATAAAAAGTCTTAACGGTAATTACAATCTAGGATTCGCAGCACGAGTAGGAATGTTGCAAGGACCACGCCGACAGTTTTCATGCGCGATTCCACTCCATCACATATTTGGATTCTGCAGAAATGTCAGGAAGGTTATCTATGGGGCTAAGCATACAATCGCGCTAACGCGAAGGGGCGATGATAACAATGCAATATGGCGTGCTGCTGGCGTCGCTGCCGGTAAGGTTGTTTTAACTAAAATGGCATTGTGGATGCCGGTGCTGACTCCATCAGTTACCACGGAAGCACGATTGTTAGCATTTATGGAACAGGGAGGGAAATCGTTGTTGAGTTGGCTAGCGGTAACAACTGATGCTAAAGAGGATAACGTCGCCGATACGTTTACATGGCACCTGGCATCAAAACAGGGTGTTTCAGCCCCGCGTCATATATTCATAGCGCTACAGAATAGGGAACGATTGGGCAGTCAAGAACGCAGCCATATGATATTTGATCAATTAGGAGTCAGGGATGTTTCGCTGAGAATAAACGGACAACAGGAACCATCCGAGGATATACAGCTTAATTACGACAACAACCATATCGCACGTGTGTACCATCGATTGCTGTCGTATATGGGTCGTGATCAAAACGTCGACACTGGTTTGCAAATATCACAACTTGATTTTAAAAACCTGTATCCGATTTATTATTTTTCGCTGGAACATCTTGATTTAACGAGACAATCCGTCGTTGATATACACTTCCGAGCTCGTATAGCCCCGGGTGGTGTTAATTATAGAGCGGTTGCTGTCATTCTCAGCGATAAATCAATGCTGCTAGAAGGTGTTGGTGGACGAATGAGAATCGTTGATGCGCCAGTGGAAAACATGTAATTGAAAGCATAAACGCGTTTACAATAAAATGTCGTATAGTGTCGTCAGTGTAGAGTTGACTGATGGTCAAGTCAAGAAATTACGATCAAAGTCGGCTAAACAATGCGGAACCACAATAACGCTGAAGCCGTCGCAGATGGCGGGCGGTAATCATAAGATATCGTTGACGGCGCGTCAAATAAAACATTTCAATGATGCGATGAAGAATAAAAAGGGTGTTCAAATAGATTTTTCAGCCGCAGCAATTAAAAACATGGAAAAGACCGGTGGGATATTTCCGCTGTTAGCCGCGATTCCAGCGTTGATTGCCGCGGCCGCACCAGCAGTGGCTAAGGCGGCGGCGTTAGGAGCCGTTGGTACCGCGGCGGGGATGGCATTGAAGAAGGCAACCGGGAAAGGCTACAAAAAAAAACGACCCGTGGCCGGAAAGGGTCTAAGACTACCGGGAACCCCGTATTCATGGTATTCGGGAAAGGGTCTAAGACTACCGGGAACCGTTTATTGACTCAGGAGTCTATAACTCCTGAGTCTATGACTCCAATGTCTAATTTTGATTTAATAGACGCCGCAAACGCGCTAGCGATAAAAAACTTCAGAGGTGTTTTTATGAGGGATCAATTACCGGCGGCCCCAAGGGATACTGAAACAGGCATAATTAACCTCGATGGGTCCTCCGGAGCGGGGACTCATTGGGTTGCATACGCAATTGAACCGCGTGCGATCGTCTATTTTGATTCATACGGGTTAGCTCCGCCGAAAGAGTTCATGCGGTATGTCCGGGCGTGTTCAACCCGGGCGTGTTCAGCCCGGGTTTTTTATTCCACGCTGCCAACACAGCGATTAAGTGACCCACCGATATGCGGCCGTGAGGTATTGAACGTACTCGCGGCGATTTCATCATCGCGGAAACCACCTCATGTGGTTGTAAACGAATACACTAGTGGGGTCGTAGAAGCTCAACGGATTTTAGAGAATAACATTTACAATAACGATGATTGATATTTGGGGACGACCGGTTTCGGCGCTGAAAGAATCCACGGAAACGGCCGCCGCCGACATAAAAAAACTAATTGAGGATGAAATCGCTGATATGTTGAATTTAACCAGTGTTGACCCGGACGAAATAGTTGTATTTCAAGACCGCCAGGGTAAATTGAAATCCGGTAATGTGTCACTGAATGATGTTTTATTACGACAGCGTGATGCCGCCGAGAACACCATCGCGTTGTATACCGCCGACGGACGAATCAAACCGGGTGGATATATATTTCAGATAGAGAATACGATAGAATTAGTCCAAGACGGTGTTATAAGGTTGAATAGATCAATAATCGAACTCGAAGGGTATGTGAAAACAACTATCGATAGATTTTTTGGGTACCCGATAGTATTCGAACCAAATCTTGCAACAATAAAAAATACTATTTTGGAGTTTACGACGCTGTCGGGCCAATTTTACACGCTGCGAAAAAATGTTAACAGGATCGATGACAACTTTAATAAATTCCTTGGTAAAAAAAATACCAAGCCGGATGAAATCACAATAACTATAAATGATATCACTGCGTATGGACAGGAAATAGAAACAATCAAAACTGATGTTGCAACAAACAAAAAGGGTGTAGACGCGCATGAACGGGAAATAGAAATAATCGGCGTTAATGTTGCAACGATCATAAATAATGTAGACTCGCATGGACGGAAAATAGAAACAATCAAAACTGATGTTACAACGATCATAAATAATATGGACGCGCATACACAGGAAATAGGAATAATCAAAACTGATATTGAAGCGAACAAAAAGGGTGTGGACGCGCATACACAGGAAATAGGAATAATCAAAACTGATATTGAAGCGAACAAAAAGGGTGTGGACGCGCATACACAGGAAATAGGAACAATCAAAACTGATGTTGAAGCGAACAAAAAAAATGTAGACGCGTATTGGCGGGGAATAGGATTAATCAAAACTGATGTTGCAGCGAACAAAAAAGGTATAGACGTGCATACATATGAAATAGGAACAATCAAACTTGATGTTGCAGCAAACAAAAAAAGTATGACCGAGAATACACGGGAAATAGAAACAATCAAAACTAATGTTGCAGCGAACAAGAATAATATAGACGCGCATTGGCAGGAAGTAGGAATAATCAGAACTGATGTTGAAGCGATTAAAGACGGACTACCGAGAGTAGCAGAGCAATTCGAAAAAATAAAAATCCCTCATGAGAACATCATCAACACAGTATACACAATTCGGCATGGATCATTCGATTGGACTCCTACACAGAATACAGTAAATATTACCGCAACTGTTAAGGGTATTTATCGATTGACACTGGTTTCAATGATGCAGTTTAATATATTATCGTCGAGTTCATCCGGGTTTAACAATACAATATCAACAATTATAGACAGGAACGCAACTGAACAGTTTACAATTTATGCCGTTGATAGAAATCTACCCCGGGCAAACATTACATGGTATGTGGAATTTGCAGCGAATCTAAGTAATTAAAAACACTAGCTCTTTTAAAATAAAAATGACCACTAAGGAAGTTGAATCAGAGGTATCACCGACGTCACATCAATATCGATTCGATACCGCAAAAGAATTTTCCGCGAACTTGAAAACGCTTTCCGAACAATACCGTGTAAAAATAAAAAAATACCGTCGTAAAATAACCGCCATCGACGCGGTCGTGTACTCGGTGTCGGGTATAGTAGCTGGCGCCGGTGTTATTTTATCCACGGTGACCACGATAACCCCGATCGCTGTTCCAATCGCTGTCTCCGCAATGACAACAGTTGCTGGAGTTGCCAACGCAATCACTAGGAAGATATCATCGTGTTTTCAGAAAAAACTCAACGAGTATACAGTAAAACATCAAATAGTATCCGACGCATACTCGAAATTATCCGGGTTGATCTCGTTATCGATTGATAATTTGTTCGTATCCGATGTTGAATTCTCCACGATGGTCCAGTTATATAGCTCCGCGATGTCAAAAATCGAGGATTTTCAACTGGAAGCCGAAACCACCTGGTTGTTAAAATTAGACACTAAAAACAACGAATAATAATAATGTCGCTGAACCCTGAAGGGTCTCAATTACTTCAGCGGATCGCGGAGAACACCAC
This sequence comes from Sinohyriopsis cumingii, assembly GCA_028554795.2. Classification (NCBI taxonomy): domain Eukaryota; kingdom Metazoa; phylum Mollusca; class Bivalvia; order Unionida; family Unionidae; genus Sinohyriopsis; species Sinohyriopsis cumingii. The sequence goes on along the minus strand of JAPYKE020000037.1, from coordinate 5,244,828 downwards.
TCCGGTACAAACAAATATGATATCAATAACGTCAACGAAACCCGAATTCAGTGTGAACTTCCCATCACCGGTTCCAGTAAAGGAAATAGCGCTGGCAAAATTGCGAGTATATCACAGTTGGCCTAATATTCGAGCGGACGCATTTAACGGACAACAACCTAATAACTCGCTGGTTTTTGCACGGACAAATAAACCCGATGGGACCCCAAACTGGGAGGAGGTTACAATACCAACTGGGTCATACCAAATAGAGCAAATCAATAAAGAATTTCAACGCAGGATAAAATCGATCACAGGAAAGGAGTCAAAAATCGCTATTACGGTTCATGAACCGACGTTATCGTCGACGATTGAAATAAGCACACCGGGGTATATGGTTGATATTTATAACAGTTCAATAAGAACCATACTAGGATGGCCTGAGAATCCACCCGCGGACACCCCCCCCCCCATCAACTATCCTCAGACACGATAACGGAGATGGTGGTAGGCATATTGCTCCATACAACGTAAATATCGCATCAGTGATAGCGATTAATCTAGTGTGTGATGCTATCGAAGGAAGTTACCAGGTGGATACCAAGCAATCAAATCAAGCTCAACAGGGGTATATCCTTTATTCATTTTCACCAACAGCCCCTCCGGGATTTTTAATCGTTGAGAGTCCGATTAATCCGGTCTATATGCGATGCCATGATCGGTTTTTAACGAGAATTAATTTTAGACTTACCGATCAGTCAAATAACCTAATTGATCTACAAGAGGAGGAGTTAATGATCACTCTGTTTGTAAGATCATTGTAAATAACCACTTAGCAGCAGAGGGGGCGATGACATCGACGCGGTCGTCGATGTGCTTACCGGACGCTGACGACGCTGGGGATCGACGCGCAGAAGGTGTTAATTAAACCAAATGACGACGCGCCGATCCCCCAACGACATCGTCGTTTTTTTTTTTTTACCAGGCGCTGACGACACTAGATCGTTGAGTGCAGAAAGTATTAATTAAGCAAAATAACGATTGGACAAAATGTCCGATTCGCCCCCTCTGCTGCTTTATACGACTCTGTAACATGCAGCGTAGACGCAATATATCGGCTTTTGTCAATGTCCGAAAGATTTGCAAATTGGTCATACAGTGAGCCAAATATCTTAAGGTATTTGCTATGTTGTACCGGAATTATCTTTGTTGACGTAGCAGCATCAGTATCGACATGTGTAGACAACATTTGCGTCAGCATTAGACATGGAAGGCCATACACAAATAAATTTATTTTCACCCAATCGAACGCTTGGAAATGATCTGTAACTTTTATAGTCGACCGTAAACGTGTCAAATATGTGTTGTAGTCGCCCACAGTGGGCTTTGGATAAATTTTTGCATCAGTATTCAAACCCACGCGTGAAATGGCTGAACAGGTGCAGAAGTCGCTTTAACCAGTATCATGCTGATGGGAACAGAAAGATAATCTGATCCGATTGGCAGAACAACCCAATACATTAAACACTTGCCAGATCCGATTACGTGTATCCAATTATGCATCGCATATATCAGAGAACATTTGTTGCAATCGGAGAAGACACCCTTCGCCTTGACGCAGCCAACATAGGGACTTGATAATCTTCTAGTCTCACAATCACCCGTGTACGACCCAATGCTGAAAACACCGTTCCTAAAATATAATGAACAAGATCACCAGTTTATTTTTATTCTAACCCCTCCACCCACTCAAAATAGTTTGAGTTGAAATTTACGTCAAATATAAGTCATGAATGGATCAAAATGGTATAGACAAGTCGCTGACGACCCGAACCGGGACTATCATATAAACCTCCCCCAACAATACGCTGATGTCCGCAAAAATACATAAGTAAAGACACAGCAACAAATAAATGCAGTTACACCCCATTCCATCTGCATCCGCACTAGTAAAACATAAATAATTAAAAAGTCGCGTATTCACACCCCACATGTGCTAAAGTATATAAGAGAAAATAAGATATGTTGACATATGGTAATAAAAATAAAATTAATACGTCAGATCTAAGTTTGTTAGCCGTTGCTGACCAATTATTACGTTCGTTGATATAGGAAGTATTGAAGATAGTGATGATGTATATAACACCATCGATGAATTTTGAGCCGATTCGTTGCGAAATCAATGCTGGGTTGCAGTTTGTTGTTGCAAATACAACCCCGGAAATTACCTCGATGATCTCATCAACGATACAATAGTTAATGTGATTTGTCAACGATACCACGATTTGCTGTGATTTTCTGTTTACCAACTCCGAACTTTAGCGTCGCTTCGTGTTTATTACAGGTTATATATTATTCGTTTGTAGCCATTCGAAGGGTCTTTCCGCGAGTAACACATTTCTCTTTCTAGTGGATGCTGCTGCTAACTGGCAAAAGTTGAACTTTTAACAGTCGTGTACGGCATTTAATGATTCAACGATGAGAGTCGACTGAGCGTTCCACGGATGACTGGCAAAGACTACACTTTTCATAACCCACACTCAGCTTATTTATCTTGATTGAGTCTGCACTGTGCGTGGTTTGAATTGCACCGTCGTCAGTAAGAACAATTATATGTTGACCATAAGATATTAATGAGATTTCCCCAATCTGCGTGCAAGACCTGTACGTAGCAGGCTTACCCAACTATTCAGATTATTTTTTCCGATCTTAAACTAGAGTTGCTCCCACCCCACCGCATCTCCCCAACTGTTAAACAGATTGATCTAGTATTAAATATATGTCATACCACACTGACCGGTTGACCCATTTTCGTTTTACGATTGTGGACCCTGACGGATACATGTTGGATATCCACGGGTACAGAATAGGATTTGTAGTTCCATTCTTTAGCTTTGATTTTAAAGTGATAGGCACTCAGTCTCTACCCCAGGACCTTTTTCTTGTTACATGTTCTGAATTATTTAATATAAGTTCATCACCTTCTAATTCACAATTGGAATACTAAATACAACGTCCACATCGGAAACATAGAGACGCTCAGTTAAATAACGGATTCTAAATGTGAAATAAATGATAAAAAATAAACAGTTTCCTATGTCTGATCTGCAACATATTTTAAAGCTACATTTTTAAGGCACAGCACAACTATCAGCATACATAAAAGAGCTGTTATACTGAAAACAATCGTTCTCATAAAAATATAAAATAGTTATGATAACTACATTTTCAAATTTCAGCGATTAATATATAGACATATTATTGGTTTAGCAAATGTATGATTTAATTTATTAATTTATATATATATATATATATATATATATATATATATATATATATATATATATATATATATATATATATATATATATAGACGAACAATTCAAATTATGATCTCAACCTTATAGCCGATATTGCAAATACAATTTAGATGCAAATAAAATTTGTACCTGAACAGCTGGAGGGTTTATGTTCGAATTATGCAATACTTTCCATTTTGGGGAGCTCTGTCAATGTTAAAGCTCTGATTGACCATTGCGTAACTATTTGAAATGTGTTTATTCAGTGAGCTGAGGATGTATAATGCTACGACTAGGAATGTTAATGCTTTGTTCTCGTCTTAAACAATGTTAAAATAACATTAATGGTTGGTATGTTGAAGTTTAGGACTAATGTCCGACCTCGATAATCTACCGATTTATCCTACTTAATGTCTGTAGTTTCGTGGGAAATGCATCCAGATCACTCAGCTGACCTTGTTAAGTTTGTGTTAACCCTTGTGTTCCGGATAGTTTAGTGATGTTTGTATTTACAATTCGGAATTCTCATTTGCAGCTTGAAATGGCGATGTGGTAATTTATTTGGTTTGCCGTTAGATCAAATAGTAGTATTTCAAGATATAAAAAAATTTGTTTGGCATGGAGATGAATCTTCAGGTACTAACACTGAGGAGGCACATACACGTCACATGGTTTTGCCAAGCTATGCATTATTTATGACTGAGTTATACTCATTCGATTACGTGAAAAAGAAATAATAACACTATGAGAATCTTAAATTTATTTGTCCTACATATTTTAATTCTGGTTCTTTCAATATAAATGAATACATAAATACTTACAGAAATACACAGTTACACGAAAAATTAGTGTCGATAACTGGTATTCAAAATAATAACCGTTCAAATCACATCACTAATATCAAGTTTGTGTTCTCTCTATTTCTCTCTCTCTCTCTCTCTCTCTCTCTCTCTCTCTGAAACTGTTTTACAGCTGTTACATGCAATCAATGATATAGCTTGAGAGACGACATGACAGAATGTGTGTTGGTAACCATTTGTCTTATCAAACACCGATGACTGTTCAGTTGTATAATCACTGTTAGATACATGGGAGCAACATGTATGTTTTAAAGGCACCATTATACACCTGAAAATGGTATGTTGTATATTCGACATCAGACTCATAAAAGTAGTAGGTATATTGCTTTTTCCGCAGCAAACAAATATAGGTAGATGGTATGTTGATATAATCACATTCAAATACCCGACCATATCGGGGATGTTAAATGCTCACCATTAAAAGTCTACAACATTGTTGCCACACCGATGCCAAAAGCTGTATCAAAGTAAGATTTACATCCACACCATGATTTGTGTTTGTGATCGAGGTGGTATGATAACTAGTTTGTTATCGGGCACGAACATTTCTATATAGACTAATGTATATGGTCGAACACAATCACAAATGAAACACTTGCACAGTGGTTGGTTTAAGTTTCGCTTGATTTCGTAAACATTCATTAATATCAATTTACTAAGAAATATAGATGGCCCTGAAACAAGATCGTTGGGGATTGTTTGATTGCCAGTACCGTTACGGACAGTCATATTTCCATGAAGACTGTATGTAGAGAGACAATGATACATATGGATGTTATTAGACATTCGATCAACGTTGAAACGAATTTTGCAGAGAAGAACAACGTGTTAAACCTTTTTGGTTAACAACGGCAAATGCTCATTTTAGGGTGACCTAGATGTCTCGAAAATACGTATAACTCAAACGTTTTGCCGATATGTGTTTGCATTTATATGTTACTGCATTGTATGGGATACTATGACCTAGCTTTGTGGATGGAAACAATGCATAACATTGATAGTGGAGTGTATCCATCTGACAAAACAAGTTCTTACTTTCCCATACAAATGCAGTAACATTTTTATTATATGCTCATTTTATTATTCTTCCTAAGGCTTAATTATATAAAAAAAAATTCAGTACAAGAAACAAAGTAACGGAATGTATACCGAATTCCAAACTAATTACACATGCGCATATTCATCATTATACAGCAATCAAAATATTAATGTGCACATAATTATGCTATGATTTATTTAAATTTAGTCGAGCGATAAACATAACCTTTGAAAGAAAATGTAGATTTTGCTCTACTTAAAATTTAAATTTGGAGTCATATTTTGAATGTAAAGTTGTTTATGTGCACATGACATCCGATTGAACTCAACCTTTATTTCTTCTCTGCTTTGCACTCTTGTGTAGATCGCCATAAAGCATATTTTGGTCATTACATACAAAATTTTTAAATATGAAACATTGCAAATAATAACTCTGCAATATACACTTCTGAACCAAATCATAATTAGCATTTTGAAGTGCAAACTTCTCACGCTTTGCCACTAACTACACTTTATAATAATGAGGAATATTTCTTTCTTATTTTTTTTTTAAATTTTCAGCAATTTCTTCGAAGTGAGGAATGTGCTTATGCACTTCTTTTGGTTTAAAATCTAGTTTTTTTGCTAAAATCTTTTACTTTTTGTTTGACGTCCCTCTCTTCTTATTTCCAAATTTCTCTTTCTGTATTTGGTTCCATGTGATCAACATGTTTTATCTCACTCAACATTTGTATTTTCCTATCCACCTTCTGATGCTAACGCTTTCCTAACTCTTTTTTTCCATCTGTTTATATCTAGTGTAATGCTTTCAATTTTCATTCAAAACAAGTTGCATACACTTTAATCAAATTCAAAACACTATTATTCAAATATTTTGTTTTCAATAAATTCCGAATGAAACTATTAATTATCTCTACCTTTTATAAAAATGCTTTTGCTTGCAAGATCTTCATATATGCGAAGCTCACACACCTCGTCCTTTAGTCAAAGACTGTTATCCTTCCTTAATAAGTTTTGAAGCAAAGATGGTATTAATAGCGCTTTCTCGTTTCACTAAATATTTCTGAAATAAGTGTAATTAAATCCATTTCCATTAACAACAAAATCTAACGAAAGGAATCCAATGTAAATTTTAAAGTTATTTTGATATCTAATATGTTTAAAGTCAGATCCCACACAAGGCTTTGACTACGAGCCTTTACACTGAGATACAGAAAGGAAAAGTTAACACATTTAGTAAAATCAAGAAATAATTTATCTTAGTTTAAAAGTAAAATTTTAAGAGGCACTTAATCATTGTCAGTTGATTATGACATAATCCCAATTATTCGATCTCGAGTCATAGCAACACTTATGAAACGTTGCCTTTACAAATACTTAAGTTATACTTAAATAAAAGTAAAGATTGAAAATATATCAGTATCACCTTCACAATATCTTTACATAACAAAAATACGAAAGTTCATTTTTAGTCACTGTAAAGACAACAAAACCAAAAAAAAAATAAAGGGTTGAGTTATCTTTATAAAAATGAAAGAAATGTAACGTTTTGTTTTACTTATATTAAATCCTAACTAAACTGCATGCTTTTTGCCACACGCTTACATACTTTTAATAGTTTGTCAACTTCGCGTCATTTAATTTATGGGCCGATGGTGCAACTTGGTCTGGTCTTGATAAAAGTTTTGTTTAATGGAACTTTTCCAGCATAGCTACACTTTTTCCAGATAAAAGTGAAACATGATTGCAATAGCAAATGATCAACAGTTATAAAACATATTGCAGTCATTATATCAAAATGTAGTCAAAATCATGATCACAAACAATATGTTAATCGATATATGTTTATAGATGACAATGACGGTTTTTTCTAAAAGAACAAAAAAGTGGTTAAATACCTACGAAAGAAAATCAATCATACTTTTATGAAATACATTTTATGAATCCTGATATTTCCAAAAATACTTAACAGATAATCAATGACACATTAATATATTCCATCTCTTGAAATCAATGATTGTTCTTTGTAAGTTCTGAATGAGTCATTTTGCTTGGTGAAAACATCATTCAGAGAATATTGTATGTGATTAATTAATGTTATAGGCCAACATGAGCACTGCTTTATCATAAAAAATGTGAAATACAAATTATAAGAACTTGATTGTAATTGATAAAAATCAAAATATAGGGCTAAAAACGTCTTAAACAAATGTACAATGATGCAGGAACCAAGTTACTTATATGTCTAATAATCTCCTATATAGCCCCATTGTTTAAATATTAATAATAGTTCTTTACTTCTTCCTCGTGCATGTAAGTTATACATTTGCATAGTTTCATTACGTTTTGTGTGTTATCATGTGCATAATTTCACACAAGTGTTTCGTTTACCAGCTTCATGTAAGTTATTAAAGTGCATGATTTTACGCAAGCTTTGTGTTTACCTGTGCCATTAGTTATGACAATTTGTCTGAAGTTCATAGCTGATAAACAGTTTCACAAAAACAATACTCAATTAAATTCCATTACTGAGAGCAGATTTTCATTTTTGTTTGTGATACAGCTATATGTTGGCTCTTAGGGTCAAACTGATAATAAAAGAATATGAATAACCTCTTTTATCGATATACATACGATTAACCAAACCGAAATTTTACTTCTTTATTGTTGTGTGTTATTTGTGTTCCACAATTTTGTTAAGTGAAAGCAATTTCCTATGGCTTTATGAAACTGAAATACCGTTGCATTCCAATAATTAAAAACATTCATTCATATGTGGATTGTCCATCACTGAAAGTATATAAGAACACGCTTTGCTTCTTTAGTCAGTTTTTACTAACATTTTGATCAAAAGATAATACATTTCATTTGGAACAAAACCAAACAATGTTTGTATATATTCACTCAACAACCACAAAATCATAAATACCTAATGGTAAGTTAAGCTTCTGATGATCGATATTTCCCAAACATGACACTAACAATTCAAACATAATTGAACTACTGCGACACACATACACACATATTCCTTTTTTTAATGTTACATAAGATACATCCGCAAACTAAACACATGCTTTCATGAATATGAAACGTAGGAGTTAAAGTTCTAGATATTGAAATTTTAAATATATCTGGACATAGACTGTCGGGTATGATTAGTAATAGACTGGAAACTGAAAATAGCACCCTGTCTTTTCCTACACTTTGAATGTGCATCCTATGTAACACAATTTACATACCGCTTTAGACAAGTGCACGTTTTCCTTGCATCCTGGACCATCCTTCCCTATTTTGTGAACCCAAAATAAGTCCAAATGCATGACAGGGCATTGTTATAGGATAAGAATGCAGTCGTTCACCTGACAATTTTCGGCAAGTCAGGCGGACATAAATTTATTCATTTATTAAGATATAATAAAGTTTTCTAAAAAGAATACTTTTGCTATGATCCAATGCCAAAATTTCTGAAGAAAAATCCTGATTGTACTTTCAAATATTTCTCAAACAAGCGAAAGAAGATTATCATAAACCATTTCTTGACACAATGCAAACCTACAACTGTTCAGAAAAGTTTAGTTTATCAAAAATGATGAATGAAGTGAATACCTGTTTTTCAGAAACTATTTTCTCACTTTATTCATTCTTGTTTCCGATTAAAGGAATATGTTTTTGAGTTCAAGTACTTAGTTTTTCATTGCTATCAACTAATGCTTTTATTATGATTAATGAACTTTGTGTACCACCTTCATGCAAGTTATACAAATGCATGGTTTCACTCAAGTTCTGTGTATACAATCTTCATGTAAGTAATACATGTGCATAGTTTCAATACAGTCCTAATTGACATACAGTGTAAACGTTTTGTGCAAATAACATATTTCTTACAATTATCTATGCTGAATGAAACAAATCTATTCATATGATGGATGGTTACTGGATAGTCCTGATAAAAAGCTTTCATTACATTTGATCAATTCGAGTACACGTACAACACATATTTATTTGAATCACAATATAAGACAAGGCACTACCAGGTATGAAGAAACAGGACTGCCACTTTAAAAGTGCATATAGAATCCGACAAATATATTCATTTCCAGATGATTGTTCAGTAACAAATTCTGTCTCACAGTCACAAATAGCATCATCCATATCTGCTTCATACCTACCATTGCCACTTTCACTGTCTGAAGAACAGATGCCTTGACTCTGAACTGGTCCAAAACACCTCGATATATCCGCCCCTGTGATATTCATGTGCAGGGGCACCGCTAATGTCTGCCAAGATAAATATGTGTACTCAAAGTAAGTTCTGTATATTTTCTTCAACTGATCCTTGCCCCACTTCCTCATCTGATACACACTAAACAATTATAACGTCTGAAGTGTCGATCTGAAAAGTCGTCTTCACTGTGTTGACAGTGTTTCCCTTTTACTCTGTCCTTTTCCATCGCTTTCCTTTTTCTATCACTTTATAATTCTTGAAAGAAAATGGGCGTATGAAGAATTGTCACCCAGTCATAACAATTAAAACAAATACCATACAGTGTCAGTATCACTGACGGCTGCATCATTTTACTCAAAAGATCATAATGGGTCTGAAATTGTTATCTTATTGATAGTACCTAGTGGCTAAATGTAATACTGGATAAGTATTTATGGTTAGTATAACCATGTATCAACAATGGTATTTTAAAATGCCTCTCAGATACTTTTGTGAATCAACAAGATTATCACCTGCATGCAAAAATGAAGATTCATACTTCAAAGTCCTTTTTTCGTACTAATGTTTCAACAGAAAGCTATTTTTGCTAGGGGCTTAAGCAACCAAATATGACATGTTATCTCCTATTAGAGGATGGCAACTCAGATTTTGTCACTTCATCATTTCTCTATACTCTTAATTGCAACAACCAGACGAATGCCAGTGTCCCAAAAAATCTAGAACCTAAGTTTTGCAGGTGAGACGATATCAGCTACTGAAAGCTAAAAGAATCAGAAAAAATAATGGAACCCACTTTCAAACAACTCTAATTTAATGACTTTTAATACTTATTGGAGTGTTGATTTCAGTCAGTAATATTATAATATGTGCATTTATCAAAGTTCTCGACAAAGTTAGGGCATACCAAATATCATTGGTAGCTATAGAGTTGTTTTAAATGGATGCCAATTAATGTTAATATTATATTATAGTTTCTGTAACCAACAAATTATACGTGTATCTGATTTATTATTTGGAAAAAATGAACACAGTTCACTATGATTCAATACAAATTGTCCTCTTACATACAAGAAACAACTCCAGTACCTCTGTATTTTCCGACATCTTTTCTAGTTTTCTGCCATTTTCGCAAGCTAATCACAAGTGGATCCTGCTCTATTACATCTGTGACAAAACAGATAGTATTATCCTCCTTATCACAAGTATGTGAGCCACGATCTGTTGTTAACGGTTCACGTCTAGATATTTCTTCTTCCTCGACATGTGCAGGTGTAAAGTTTCAAATGGATGCTGATTTTAATTCATTAATCTGCTGCTCAAAACGTTCATTCTTTCAAAGTCTTCTTCTTTTATTTATTGATTCGACTGCTGATAAAATTCTCTTTCTGTGCTTGTTTTCATTGGGCATGTCTTCCTGTGCATTCATCCCAATATGCGAAAAGATGGTAAAACGTACATTTTCATAAAGCTACAAAAAATACTAATTATACGTAAGAAAATTAAACTTCTGGTGGTTAAATTCTCAAAACAGCAGAATTAATGGTCTGCAGCAGTTGCCAGTCAATCTTTACTTTTCAAAAAGTCTGCAACACAGTTTAGTATGTATACCCTTTAAGGTTTCTAAATACTTCACTTAAAAATAATAACTACAAAACGTGATATATTTTGAGCTGCTAAACAAACGTCAATTTTATTTAAAATGTATAGCACATGACAACATGCACTGAAAGTCTTTATCAAATGCACCATTATATGTACTTTTCTGCAATTACATGTTTAAGAAAGGAGAACATACTACCAGTCATACTCATATGGCATTCCTCAATAATACCCACAATGGCTTGCAAAATGGCGGAATTGTACAGGTATTTCATCATCTAGCATCCTCTGCCATACATTTTATGCTTCTGCAATAACTGACGTTCTTTTAGCTACTCAAAATAACCGAGCTTTCATCTTGTCATCGTTTAGTATTAAGTATAATTTGTTGGGAGTAATTTTTCAGAACTGGATGGTATAATTATTATAGTTTTTATTTAAATGGAACATAGTTCCATGCATAATTTCTGATACTAACATATATAAAAATGTTCCTTATTATTAGTGTCAACTCTAAACTATAAACTGTTTTATATTAAAACATATAATAAAGTAACATTTCCATGTAAGCAAAGATCACAAAGTTATTTCAAGTCAGCATTATATTTTCTGTTTTAGAATTATGTTAAATTCAGTAAATTAGCAAATGGCATTAATAGTGCTTTAATCTTAGATGCAATAATCGAACGGCTCTGCCAAGTCAGTTTATATAATATTTTACATGCAACTAAATGATGCATTATACATTCACCTATTGAAAATAACTTGTTTTAGTATATTAGGTTTAGTCATTATAAAGGTAAATTCTACGTTGATCTACTTTTAAAAAGTGCAATAAGGGGTCATCCATTTAGTATGTATGCAAACATCTGGCAAAGCTTGACCCCTTTCCCTACCTGTACACATGCATACTTTTTTACACCCACTCACGGATTAATGATAGTGACGTATTTAATAAGCAGATAGACCACCGATGTTGAATGTCTGGTTGCATGAAAAAAATAAGTTGCGTAATTTTCAAATGCTTGCATAGTGTCCGCTAAAATTCAAACGCAGATTGCAGTCGAAAATGTTACATAATAGCCAAATTAATATCGAGGTTCTCGCCGTTTCCTATTCGTACGAACGTTTTTAGTAGACCCCCATACACAAGCTTATGCATTATGGTTCACACCCCTCCCCCTCCATGCGTACGTAGTAAATGGACGGCCCCTAAATTACTCACACCAGTATAATGAGAGGGAAGAAAATCTGATCAAAACATTAGCATAGTCAAATCAATATATATTTACAATAAACCACATTTGCAACATTGCCACTGTTTAGATAGAAAAAAATATCGGCGTTATTAATTGCATTGTTTCATAATACAATAAAGTAATAAATTTAAATAATGAAATAAACAGTCTTATTTGTCATTGCATTATATATAGCAATGCCACTATCTCGAATAAAATCGGGGTTCGTTTCATAGTATGCACCTTTGGATCGCTAAATGTATCGCTCCACACCTTGTTTTGATGCTCCCCTATTTTGATGCAGCTTCATAAAATCCCAGTCCTCGATAATGCATCTTTCAACGACACCGCAACCACAACATTAATGTACACTGATCAACACTGAGTCACATAGACCAACACAATTTTCGAAATCCTATCCTTTCACTAGTTCTAATTTTTTCAATCAGTAAGTCCTCATAAAATCCTTACTTGCTAATTTGATGGGGCAAATCAACTTCCTGACATAATAGACATCAAGTCCGCTACTCAAAATGCGTCCAGAACATGACGCACGCTGATACCGTTTAGAAAGGTGTACAGTCTTATGCAGTTTTGATGTGGATCTGTAATAATTGATTTTCAGAGTTGGTTCTTTGCTATTATAATTTGTGGAACTTTACAAGAATATATATGTTACGATATATTTTATAATCAAATTAAAGAAGAGTATAAGGCAATATATCATTGTCATTTTTAAGCATACTTTGGTATAGCTATGAAAGGAGTAAATTTCTTACAAAGTGAAAGTAAGTACTTATGTGCGTCAAAATAGGAGAGTTCAGGATACCTGGTAAACATTGAGAAATATCATATTTTAAACAAATGTAAAACTAACTTTTAAATTAATGATGAAACTTGGTAATATTTCAAATGGTCCAAATCACCCTAGCATTAGATCCGAATAAGCCCCTAATTTGGTCCTAATCAGCCAGCATTCTCTCACTCTCACCCCCATTTCGAAACTTGCGAACGATTGTATTTTGATAAACATCTTAAAAATCTGGTTGTCTGGCTATGTCTAAGTTGTATGCAACATCTGAATCTTGAACTGTGTTCTGCTTGTCGTCAGTAGCGTTGTAAAAAAAGTTCGTTACGATGTGAATAAACGTGATTCCAGTGAAGCGTGTTTTATCATTGACTCTGTCGTAACTCTGCATCACCAGCGAGGTGATATCTAGCTCCTGCGCAGCTAAGGATGCGAAGCCCATGACTGTAACCCAGCCAGTCAGTCATTCTCGTGTAATTGGTACAGTATTTGGTTAGGCAGATTCAAACCGCGATTTCAAACAGCCTCGCCATAAAAAAGAAAGAATGGCTGATGATACAATACATGACAAGAATGGTAACTTTAGTCCAGACGAACAAGTCTTTAATTTAATTTAATCGTTCAATTTAGTCCAGACAGACAGCAAAGGTTTTCAGCGATGACGATTTACATCTTTACGTGAGCCAGTCGCAGCAATCGGACGGTGATTTTGAAGAAAAGGCGGATGCGTAAAAAGAAGCGGAAATAAACAATAGACCGGAAGCTGCAACTGGAACGGCAACGAGATATTCAAGACTTGTGTCAATCGATTCAGAGTCCGATATCGATTTGGATCGGGTGAAAGACTATATTGCCGCATACGTTTTTGTTGTTGTAACATTTGAAAGAAAGGTTGGAATAAACTTTACCAGAAATATATAAGTTGTAAATTGTACATTTTGAGAAGACAAAAAATCGAAACATTATTCGAATGTAATTGGAACCCACCCAACTCACCCATTTTGTTTTCCCCAACTATAATTTCTAGTTAACTTTTATTTTTAATGTTTTCATATGGAATTTCTGATTTCACCACCTTATGAGATTTTCGCTAACAAAGTATATTACCATGAGGACAAAAAATAGAAATACGTTTCGTCTTGGACAGCAAACTGTCCTTCCAATAGCAAAGTTCCCTTTTTTAGTCGACGAAAGAGCCATGTACTTTAAAAAAGGAATGAAGTAATAAATTACATTAATTTAGCCGGTGGTCGGTTGATAAGGTGAAGGATATTTATGTCTCCCTTATGCATGTTATATTTTGATGTCTGTTTAAATCTTTCTATAAATATGAATGTATTTATGTACATGTGTATGGCAATGCCTTTGTGTGTCAGATGTAGATGTATATTCATTTATAATTAAAATACCATGTTCCTTTCTATGTATCTGCTTCATATTTCTTGCCTGAATAATAGCTCTTCAGAGCTAATGTTATTGGTTGTAATATCAAATGATACCAGTAATGTTATTGGATGTAATATCTAATGCGACCAGTAATAATAAATTTCTGTCTCATGTCAGATTTAATAGATGTATCAGTTGTAGAGTAACATTATCATGATATTATTTTTCTCATCGACTCCTGATTTTTGCAGTAAATCAGTCCCTGAAGTTCAGGACACCATTGCTTGCAAGAACGATACTTGCATGTAGCACCTCCGTATTTGCAAAAAATAACAAAGCATTCAGAAAGTTTGATATGTTTGATTTACTAATTAATCCATTTTAAATTAAATTGCCTAATTTTGGTCCAGTGCATTTTTTCTTTCTTTTTTTCCGTCAGATATTTGCTAAATGATAGGTCCGTTCCCATATAAGGAAATTATAAAACAAAATCACTTACTAATATTAAAATGAAAGCTTATTTCTGAACTAACATTTGATGATGGTCGCTTTTTTTAGTGTCTTTCCGGTTAATGAAATGTTACTGTGATGGCTCTTTTTTAAACACTGAAGAGATTACAATAGTTTTATTGTATTGTTGTCACAATTTGTTGATATAAGTTTGGAGACAATAACAGTTTAGAGAAATACAATGGGTTTTGATGCATTTTTGTTACGTAACTCTTCTATATTTATCTTTTTCCTTTTGTTTTTCAAGATAAAAGTGAAAAGTAACTTTTAAAGGAAATTCATCAAAAAGAATGAAAGAGAAATTCGAAGTCTGATAACTTAGCTAGAATAGAGAGAAGCAAACTTTAAAGGGTCAATTAAAGTCCCGTTGCAGATCAGGGTGTTTATATGACTAGGGGTGAAACGATTCATCGATATATCGATCCATTGATAAATTTACCTTATCGATACACGTGTCGATACAAGAGGTGTAGAATCAATACAAAACGATATCTAACTGATATGTTACATTCATCTTCAGCAGTCATGAATAATTATTAGTCGTTTTCTTCTTTTTATTTAAACTGAGAGCCGATATGCATCGTTAATCGTATCGATACGTGGCAGATGTGTATAGTTTCAATTCTATACAGTGCACATTCACTGCAGAGCCTGACAAAAAAGATAACCATTTAAAGGCTGAATCCACATTATAAAAGCCAGATTATGGCATTTGGTCTCATTCTCGCATATTCTTATATGGAGTTTACATCACTTTTCACTATCTGATTCGTTGTTTCACCTTTGTTTTTCGTTCAAGAAACATTGACAAGTGCAGCTTGATAAATAAAAATGCAATTCACATATTGTTTGCAATATAATTAGTATGTGGTACCTACGATCATCTAATAGCAGTTACTGAAAACATTTGAGATGTCAATTAGTATTTGATCTCAAACACATCATGATTTATTTATTAATATTAAGTTTCACGTGTTATTGTATTAACAGGATAATTATACGGATATGTGAATTCAGTGATGTTTTATTATGCAGAAAAAACTGCATATCCGCCCACATGCTGGTTACCTATCTGATGTCAATCTTGGCTTTTAAGATTTGTTTATATTGTTGTAACGTGTGTGTAGTATATGTGTAGATATAAATATATTCATAGTGGGCCTCATCAGTTTCTTTCAAAATTTACACACAATTTAAATTATGAATAAAGGTTATGTCACTAACATTCAAGCCAGTTGGTATTGAATATATACAGTTAAAATGAAAAATAAATTCTGTACAGTGCCATGTCTAGCTAGATCAACCTGAATATGTAATATTCTACATTAAAATTCGACATACTTGTATTGTTAATGCAGCAGTACAATCTGTTAACAAAAAAATAACTTGAAAAGGCTAGCATTGGTTAGATTATACCACGTTCCATACAGTCTATGCCATAATAAATATGTTTTCTCACCTATTGTACAAAGTTGTATTCTTCGAATTCTCAGCCAGATTACTGTGAAGTATTGTTTTACATCTGGGATGGGAGTAAATGTCATTATAAAGGTCAAATTATTACCTTTTTCCAGTTTTTGTTTTGGCATACACACTGCAATTTTAATACCAGGAAGATTCGTTTTTGTATGGTTCGTTAATTTATTGAGGAGTCGCATAATTTGCCGAGTGATATCTTCCACTAGTCTTACATTAAAATATCTTTTCTTCCTGGCGATATAGACTTAAGATTCTGCATTCCAAAATTTCACCATTCCGTTTTTAGGGCACCATCCTTCCCTGGGATCCGAAGTATTCCTATAATATCCTTCTCAACTACTACTTGGCCTGTTACATTAATATGCAAACGTGACTCTGACATTTTCAATTTGTTATTCTGGGAAGGTGAAAAGTTTGATGCTTAGCATCCTTAAGAATTTTTTATTGAGGTTTGCGTTATTTATGGATTCCTTAAAGCGATCTTCTTTTTTTTTGAATTTTTTAGTTTAGCCTTTCACTCTTTTTCATTGAGTCCTCTAATTCTTGTTTCAACCTGTTTTTCCAAAGTTCACTGATTCAATTTGTTCTTGTTTTGTTCACAATTTTTAATTTACACTTATTTCATGCTAAGATACTTAACTCCTCTCTAGTCACTAATGAATTATTTATTTATTTCGAGAAGGTCCATTTAGAATATGACAACACTATTCACATCTTCATTTACCAAGTCCCCAGATTGTGAGTTTATAACTGACCCAGTTAATGATTTGCTGTTTTTCTTTCTAGTACCAATGAAATTAATGTTTTTTGCTTTGCTCATTTTGCTACAGTAATATCGACGGGGTCAGAGAGTTCATCACAACTTAAAGCTGCACCAACATCTGAGAGAGAATTTAAAGAAGGAATGCTCCTCTGTTCAGAAAGTCTAAACTGTTCCTAATGTAACGCTTTCTGTGCACCGACATCTATTGTTTATTTGAATCATCTTTGCAAACTTGACCTCAAACATACCCATAATAATTTTGTTTTGTGTTACATTAAGGTCTTAAAATTTCTTCTTTTGACTTTAAATTTTAACACTTACCACAATAGACGAAATTATATTTTGAAGCACAACACTGTGTTAATTATGTTTATGTGGTTGAACAGTACGATGTCTTGCTTAGCCACACATCTTCTCGGACTTTAAAGCCAACACTTTTGATCCAGTTAAAAAAATGTACCCTGCTCTGACGTTTTAACAACAACTACGCACATTATTTCAACATTGCCTAAATTTTTGATGAAAATAAACGACCTGACAATCTTTAACTTAACGGTACATGGAAAAATGGGCATAAGGAAATAAATAAAGAATACGAAATTCATTATCAAATTTAATTATACACTGAGTGGTGTATTAATGAGTTTTTTTCCCAATTAACTTTTGAAACAAATTGTAGACTTAATAAAGTGTAGATTATATGAAGAAGAAATGGAATAAGATATTGTACATATTTCTTGCAATTGTAAATGACATTCTATATTGAATACCAGCTAAGTAACTTTCATGCACATACAATTAATTAACAAAATGCACACAGCTCAAAGCTAGAGTAGTTAGGCTGATAATCTACAACATGTTAGTAAAAGTCCAAAACACAGAAAATAATTATAAATGATGTGCTATGTGTATTTTGTAATCGATGAATGTGTTACACTATTCACACATCCATAAACTAAGTTTATAAAATATGTATTTCTATTACGCTGGTAAATATTTTGAAACGAAAGAGAATATAATGTAGGAAACATGGTACAAAATTATTTAGATTATGTTATTTAAATCTCAACAATAAAATAAAAGCTTTTAAATTTATAATTTGTTCCTCTATTAATATTTTGTGACGTCGTTTTATCAAGATATGTTTTCACTAGAGCCCATATATTTTGTGTTCAAACATTGAAAACGTGGTTGTTCTTTTAATTAAAAGATCAAAATATGCACAAGAAAGCAAAATATATTTGATATCAACACCGTCAGTCGTGTAACCTATCTGCTGTTTTCTACCACATTTAAATTTCCAGCTCTTGCTGAGTAATACAGACAACATTGCAGATCTTGCAGTTGATTATTACAATCTTTCAAATGATCGGTTACAATATATTATGTATCATCAATGAAAAGAGAGACACAAATACTGTCTTATTTAGTGGTAATAAATGACCACATCAACGTATTGCGATAATTACGTAATCAATGAGTTATATATGGATCTACTGAACTGTTCATAGCAGCAAATTTGGAGACATGAAATGCTATTTCATTCGCCTTTATAAGACTATTTCTATTTGTAAGCTACATTGCAAATGTCTTTAAATACAGAGAGAACAGACTCGTAATGTCAATCTTCAAATGACAACTAATAATTATATCTCCGAAACATAAAGCAAAACATAATACAAAATGTCAAAGCCTCTTGATTTATTTACCACTTTCTTCATTACTTTATACATAACTATACATACCTGGCGAATTCTTAGATAGAA
This sequence comes from Sinohyriopsis cumingii, assembly GCA_028554795.2. Classification (NCBI taxonomy): domain Eukaryota; kingdom Metazoa; phylum Mollusca; class Bivalvia; order Unionida; family Unionidae; genus Sinohyriopsis; species Sinohyriopsis cumingii. The sequence goes on along the minus strand of JAPYKE020000037.1, from coordinate 5,225,878 downwards.
TGAACTTGATATAGGAAGGTTAGGCTGTAATTCATACAGTCCGCTGAAGGAAAGATAAGCAGTTACATAAACGCCTTAGTGAGTGATACTGACGAATTAAAACTCGAAAACTGGGAAAACGAGGACAGAGTAATACGTTATTTTAAAGTTCAAACTTTTTAAGAAGACATTTAAAGATAAAATTACCGCAAACGATGTTAGATGGTCAGTGTTGTAAAATATAATTACTGCTAAACATAATATGTTATCACAGTTGCAAATGAACGAAATGAAAGCACATAAAAAACTAAAGGAAGAACTGAAATAAAGAAAATTAAACATGAATTAATGTATGGATTGGTCTATAACAATCTCTTTCGATTGGTATTTACCAATTTCTTTGATAAGATTAAGAACTAATAGATCATAACCATATGATCTCTTTAAGATGAGATCACTGCTAAAATCAAAGATTTTAAAAAAGACACTATGGGCCTTACACATATATAGGTACTTAAAAATATTGGTGTGTTACGACGAAGTATTTATTGTAATGGTAAAAGTTGGGAAATAATTAAGCAAAGACCATATTGAATGAAAAACAAAACATTACATTCCTAAACAGGTGCTTGTAAAAAAGATCGATCAAAAGAGCACATTCTAGTCAACATAGAAAGTATAAAACTAAAATGAAATAATAAACGGTGTTTAATATGGATTTTCTCATGTGTCTGGACGTTTAACAAAATAGTTAATCAATATAGGGTTTGTGAACGAAGTAGAAACAAAATAAACACAAAGACAAAAAATAACAATCAGAAACCAGAACGTAACTTTCGTAACTAAAACGTGAATGATTCAAATAAATGATTTGTCTTATTCTACACCTCATATTGATGTTGTTTCTGAGACAAACAAACCACCTGACATGTTCATTTTTACCATCCTTCTGATGGGAAAATAACTTATGGGTATAATTTTATTGCTTCTATAATTGATGTTCGTGTTCATTTGCAAATTGCGAATCTGAAATTAGAAAGAGAACATGATCTGATGTTTAGCCAAATAAATTATGACATATGATAACATTTATAATTCGTCATATAAACACCGAATGGTGATGCATATTATAAATTAACTGTCGTGGTATTACAGGCAAAAATACACATATTGTACAAAATGAAAATAAATGCTTCAAGTGCCAATACACAGGTAAGAGCCAAATGTCTTAATTTTACCTGGTATGCTGTCATTATATTTAATAGTTAAATGAGGTGCCACCAATACAGATGTAAACAATTTGGGAACAATCCCTATTATTAACATAACTATTTAATACAGAAGTGTCGATATTGTGTATGATTTAGTACATTTTCATTGCTTCTAGATATTAGAGACTACCAATTCCTGTAAGATGAAACTAAATATAATTTAGAGATATAATAGTACACTAAAACTGTTATGAAAAGAAGTGGCTAGCATATTAAACTATGGTAAGGAAGCATTTCAGGTCACAATACGCGGAAAGAAATTCATAATCCTATTTGAATGAGTTCTTCAGCATGATGTTAGATAGCCATTATACATAGGAAATCATTTGAAGCCATAGAAGGTGCAAACCAAGATTTTTAAATAGAATATATATGTTTACAGTACGATGAAATCGTTGACAATGGTTAAGACGGTGAATTTGAAATAATTTCCACACAATACTAACAAATGACTTACAATTTATTTTTCCTTTAAAGAAACGTACGTAAATTCAATATACTATGTTCTTTGCATATGGGTCACGCGCGTTACTATACGGAGACAATTCATACTTGTTTTCCGTCATAATGATCATACTGATAATCATCTATCCTCATTCCTTATAAATTAGGACATGGGTAAATAATTTATATTCGTGTACAATTAGTTTTAGTAAATCTTTAAATGTGATGTGATGTGATTTTTATTTTTAACGTAGCTTTAACAATTTTTCAGTCATATCGCTACGATGTCTGCAATGTGGCAGTTTATAGTGATGTCTAGCACTGGGCCATCAAGCCGCAGACATGTAGCATGATGTCCCACATAGTCACATTATCCTGACACCAGGCCGACCAGTCCTAACACTAATCTCTTAATGCTGAACGCCAAGCGAGGCAGCTGTTAGCACCATTTTTTAAGTCTCTGGTATGACTCGGCCGGGGATCGAAACCACGACCTCCCGCATATGAGGCGGACGCTCTAACCACTAGGATACCGGAGCGGTAGTAAAACTTTAAAAGGGATCCACCTATTTGTATTATTTATTACCACGTGATATATAAAACTTTGTTTCTCTAAGTTATGCTAAAGTACTGCATGGGCGCCACTTAATATTCAGTTGTCAGACAACACTGTTATGTTTCTGTTTATTGAAATAATACATATATAAGTCGTCCATTTGAATTTATAGATGTCACTTGGTACATTGACATGCATATTCATAATTTAGTTCCCTTTTTAATTTAAGAAAAATTGAGAACCGTTTCTTCGTTTATGTTCCTAAAGATATTTAGAATACTTGACAAGAACGAATTAAAAACGTTGCATTGCGTCTGTAGTAGATTTACTGAGTTCCAATGCTGTAAAGATGTACGTGTTCCTTTTTTGCTTTATAGTCTTGATAAACTTCAATGCTGCAAATTTTTTAGACAACGGAATTGTTCTGGTTCTCGACTACATTTGTTGTTTGTTTTTTTTGTGGCTTTTTTACAAAGATTAGTTACATGATTGCGTTGTTGCTATTTAACATCATTTCATTACTTCGCTTTTCTTTTTTATACTAAGGATTCCAACAAATAAATATGCACGTTTAATAGGCAAAACGTATACCATGTGCAAATCCAACAAGTCCAAAAAAATCCTCCCGTCCGAAAACTACATCCCAAAGGTGATCAAAATCAGTAGATAGAAAATAGTTTTTGCAACATCATATAAATTTCATAACATCAGTTTGCTTTGTGGAGATAACCAGGCCCTGATCTGACAATTTTATCTCACTGTGGGATATGAAAATAAAATAGATATGCAAAGAGTATTCAAAACCAGAGCCATTACGCAATCGAGGCGATGAACCTTTACTATGTTTCATTGCGGAATCAAAGACTATACTGCATTTGAAGATGCCGAAGATTAAAAGAAACATTGGCTAGTAACTGTACTAAGTGCGACATAAATGAAGCATGCAAGTCTTAACGTAATACCATATAATGTGATATAATCTACTTCTAATGTAAATATGCTTTCGGCGATGAACTAATGACTGAGCCGAAAAGGGGTTAGCGGAGAACCTGCTATGTGTTTAACGATTGAACGTAACACAATAATCTGTCTACCTCAAATTAACGAAGATGAGAAAGCAAGCGCATTTTTCTCGCTATTTACCCAAATAAATCCCAACTTTTTTATATCAGCCAGTCCAAGTAATTTTCTGTTTTTGTGTGTTTCTTTTAACAATTTCACATTGAGAATTATTAGTGACAGCTCAATACAGCCCACAGTTTTATGTCAGATTTTGTCTGATTCATCCACAAGGTGCAACGTGGATCGTAACATGTTCCACTGAAGTTCCTGCTTTTGTGTAATAACTAAAATTGTAAAAGATTTAACAAAATGAAGATAATAATTTCACTCTTATATCGACATGTGAAAACGGATGTATGTGTGTTAAATGCTTTACATGAAGGGAATGTCAATGTCAACCATATTTCGTTGCTATGGAGTCTTTCCCATTTATAAGCTCATGCTAGAAATTGCATAACCAAAGATGGCGTCATTAAGCTGCGGTGTATTCAATGCTAAATTGCATTTTTGTATCTTGAAATAGGTATCTATATGTCACTAGCAAACATCATATTTGGAAATACAAACCAATATTATCTATATTATATACATGGAATAAGCAAGCAAATGTTTAGCAAATGACGATCTACGTTTTAAGTCTGCAGTCATATTGGTCTTTTATATTTTGCAGAAAATAATGTTTTCTCATACAGTTAAGATTGACAGAATATATATATGCTGATTTCACAAAGGGCTGGAGCGGGCTCTCTTGAATAAGTGAAAACACTAGCAATGGATGCAGATGATACCATTGCAATGGTGATGCTAGATAGTAGGCCTACTTGATCCTGCAACGTAGCAATAAACTAAAAGAGTAGGAATCAAAGTGGAAAGTCGTATATAATATGCGCCTAATTTTGCACAAGATATAACACATGTTACACAGGCAGCATCGACCCTGTCATTTACTGTTAAAAGTTATATTCATTTTTAAAGCAAACATGCATGACAATATTGTAGTAAAATATTAAAAGTGCATAAAAGATTGGAAAGTAAATTTTGATAATTAAAAGGTTTCTAAATGAGAGCATTCTGCTTCGTCAACATGAATGCAGACATTGATTTCTTTAATATATTGTCAAGATTCTACAGTCGTTAGTACTTGTGTCTAGATTGTCACTAGAATATAATAAACATTTATTTCACGTACTTTCAAGATCATTCGAAATCACCGTTTTATCATTCACTTCCCGCTTACTATTGAAAGAGTTTAACGAATTTTTTTTACACATAAAACAAGAGAGATGATATTGAAGTGTTCATAGAAGATTTCTTAATCAGTGTATTTCATAGTTAGTGGAAAACAAATATCCAACAGTTACTGAGCATCATGCGATGCGTTTTGTATTAATACATTTGTCAATTTCAGTCGAAGACTCAATGCATTTGTGCTGAATGTTTTTTTTTTAAATGTTTGACTGACCATCAAAAGTGAGGTAAATATACATTTCGCGTGGAGCGATGAACATTTTCTTTTGTATATAGAAACAATTAATATTTCACACTTTAGATAGTTATGAACTCCACTATGACATAAATTAAATCTTATATGCTACGATTGTATTTGTTAGTGGAAAAAAATACGATGTACATAACTAATCTATCTTGGTATAGGAAGCGTTTTGAATTTCCAACTTCTATCACTTCAGCTATGTTTGCATGTGCTATGCTGAATTTGCCAGTCTTAAGAAGAATCTTGAATATATGTAACAACGACTGATCGGCAGTGAAAAGTCAGGCATAATTATATATTTCTTTTCCCAGATTACACGACTGAATCTTAGACAAACTTGCTTTATCCAGTACCCCCGATGTAAACTTTCATAATTTTGAGCTCATGATACATTTTAAATCCTATGTTTTCTTCTAACCTGTGCAAGTAGTTAACATAACGTGAACAATCGCTTTTTGGAGGTTTCGTGTTTCCAGTCTTTTCTGCATTACCCAGATGAGCCATATCAAAGCAAAGAGACTACCCACGGTTTTGGCTTCATGTTTTTATGTTCGTGGTCCTGACCGGAGTTAAGGTCTAATGAACTAAGTTTGTTGCATCTCAAAAACCGTTAAGACTCCGATTTTATGTTTAAAACAGACATACACAGGTCAAATTGAATTTCATTAATTATGAAAACATTTAATGTCATTTATAATAAAGACACTATATGCATTTTTGCATGGCTAGCGATCAATTCCTAAAATCAAAACGTCTTAAAGATAAGGGTTCAAACTGATCATCCTATTTTTACAGCACATATAAAATGAAATTGGAGAGTTGATGATACCCGTTGCAATCAAAATAAAGTATTATTGTATGAGAATATGTCAATTGAAGAATAAAAAATAGGGCACGACCTTAGTTTATATCCATATATATGTCTATATATATGCCTGTATGTCGATCTCTTTCCCCCCTTCTTCTGTCTCTATCTCTCTACATACTTATACTTTTTCTGAAGTATTTGATATGAGACAGATATGGTGTAGTATAGTTGGATATCTTATATAATTTAATTAATGTCTATGTAAATGTCAGGTGGAAAGTTCAAATTAGCAACGAATATCTTGGATAATTTGTATTCAACATGATTACTTCGATAAGTTTCCATCTCTCTGAATGTGATGAACTATACAGATATATTGCCATCGGATGTGCATGATACATCATAATGAGCGCACGTGGAACTGCTAGTGCTGTGGAATACGATCCAGTTTTCAGAACCTTAGAACATGGAATTTAGAAACGTAATCATGGTGGACATCTTCCGATCTTGATGGTGAGTTGTGGTGCGAGCTTAAGGCAAGATAATTCAAAGCCGTTTCATTTGGTATTTATTGCGATTAATTATGACTGTTAAATTGTTGTGAGAGACACATTCATGCTAGAAGACTGCAATCTGACCCACACTATAGTTTTGGTTTGATCCACATAACAAGTCGAAAGCATGAAAATATACTTGTCCTTAGTGATTCGCACATCCGCATCTCGAAATTCATCCCACGTGTAGTCAGCGACAAACTAAGTATCATGAATATTTGCAAGGTTATATGTGTCACTGATACTAGATATCATTAGCACGTTATGGATGTCATGAATTACTTAAGGCACATGTCCGTATCGTTGAAACCTAAGACAATATTTGCATGGATCGATATGATGCAAAGCATCACATCATCGTGTACTACTTGATGATTTCCACTAGCATTCGTATCATCTGACAAACTGCTTCATTGATTGTTGAAAAAGATATCGCTTGTAGCTTTCCCTTTCGTCGACGACTTTGTCGTCTCGGCTTTATCACTCAACTCTATTAGAAAATAACTTGAGAGTGTCATAACACGATTGATCCTCAGCCGACGGAGTGATCACGTATGAAAAAATCACATTTAAACCCTTGTAAAATCATATTCAACAACAGCTGAGCTTTTACTGACCTAGCAGGACCAATAAATAATGCTCGAACTGAGCTTAGAAATATATCCCCGTGCTTGATTGTTCTGGGCTTTGAGCGAAAAGTTAACGACGTCGAATTTTCTTTCCAAAGATGTCATTAAATAATACAATGAATTCATGAAACAATTGATGTGTATCACAGTCCTGTCTTCATACTGCGTAAGATGCAGCACCAATAATTTAAAACCATGTATAATAATTTGCCCGTGACGGTCTCTAATCCCCTCATCGTGTAGTATTAAAGAGCATGACAATTGATAAATGCCGCAAAGTCATAAAACAACAGTTCTTTACTCCATGTAGAGTTGTTATTTTATTTTTTTTATTTGTAAATGTATAAACAATATTTATTTTCCTTCCTTCGGTAATTAATATAATTCTTCTTGTGATATTGTTTTATTTCTGTCTTTCATTCGTAAGTCATCTATCCATTCAAATATTTGATTTTTAGCTTTAAAGAAACATGAATGGATTTGTTTTAAATAATGACATTCAAACTGATTGCTTATATTTGTCATTCCCAGCTTATTATTATGTATAATTCTAATAATTCCTGATTCTGTTTAGTACAATTTTCCTGAGCGTGACTATTCGTTTGTTCACGTATATTTGAGAGGGAAAGAGTGGGACGAAGAGAGTGAGTTACTTAGAACAGCCGTATCGAGACTAAATGGAGGGAACTGATGATTTGTGAGACTATCTTTAACATCCTTTCATTTGTTCAGCTACCAGATTGTTTAATCTACCAATGCTTTTCCATGTTTTTAAATCAAATTATATATGGTCCGTTGCTGACCACACAAGTGGTGTAACAGTGTTCTTATCCTTGAGTATAAATCCTGTTTTGAAACGTTTTTATTTCATTGGATTCTTTGTGTGTTAGTAATGGCGTTCGTGTGTGTGTTTGTTTTATGTATGTATGTGTGTGCGTGTGGTCGAGCTCAGCCGGATACACTCACGCCAGAATGTATATAAATGCTTATTAAGCACGACCTCAATATTGATACACATATTACAAATATCGACCTCTTCACCCCAGATATTTTGCTGATTTCGTGCAATTATTCATCCTAACATTAATATGCATGTGGTTTACCTTTTTGTAATGCTTAGTTATATGTTTACATGTCGACGAAAAGACAACTGATATCAGAACAACTTAAAATTAAATGCCATATTCCATCGTTTCTTAAAGAATAAGGTTTTTTGTTCTTGAATACAAACTACAAATGGAGAAAATGCTACGGTGTATATTTGGATTGGATCCTATTTAATTTACAAATAATTTAATATAAGGATTTTGAATAAGCAAAGAACTAATAAGGCACGATTACAAACATAAATGTAGATATGATTTCTGATTGTCACAAATATACAGGAGCTTCATGGATAAGTAACAGGTATTTAAAGCTATGACACAATGTGTGATCATGATTTGTATCTTTAACGTAACTTGAACAATATCCAGTCATTAGATCATTTGCATGTTGAGCACTGGAGGAAATACACTTGTATTAACTGTCTAAATGTAATATTTCGTTTTTCGTACCCTCCATTCCGAATACACATTTGAAATTGTGTAAGAATTCAGTCTTCACAATAAACAAATCAAAACAGATATACTTGGTCGGTGACGTAATAAAACCGTACTCTATATGTAGAAAGAGTACCTCATTAGTTGCAGTAGGGTTCATTTTCAGATCAAACATCACGATATGGAATATTGCTCTCTGAATAATTAATAACATGAACAAAGCTTTGCTCACTAATGATGCCAGAAGAAAACAACATTTGTCGCTGACGAACATTTTTCTTCACGATACATAGTAATAACATTGCGCTGTTATTAATTTAAAATGTGTAAGCACTACAATGCACAACAAACATAGATTGCCATACAAATGTATGAAGCGTTTAAAAAAAAACAAAAAAAAAAACTTAGGTTCAGAGGTAATACACCGAACTAAATGAAAATCTATGCAACGTTTATACAGTGTTACAAAATAAAAATCAAGTTTTAGAATTCTTTTCATTGGCTTGTATGAACGTTGTGTGCAAATACATATGTTATAGTGCATTAGATTGAACATTGTTGGGGATTTGTATAGACGATATACATAACTTTCAACTTTGGTTGCAGTGTCATAAAAGTGAGAATATTTTAACTTCATTTGGCATTATTTTCCACCGTGGTGTTTCACTAATTTCAACAGAGAAAAAGTCATGTTCAGTAGGCAGCTGTAGGGTGCTAAATGCATGCATGCAATGTATACAAGGAAATGTCTGTCAAGTATGATGTTTTATTTATAAAAAGTGATATAACGACTCTCAACGAATCGTATCCCTCAGCAACAACGAATCCATCTGGACAAAATGGGTACCTCAACTATTGCACATTTAAACAAATTTCACATGATCCTGCTTTGGCGTATTCTTCCAAAATCTGATTAATCTTTTCAATTCATTTGACGATTTCATCATTTACTTACGACTCTTATGTGTTCAAACACCGTATAACAAGAGGTTATAATTTAAAATCAATCCTTGTCAGATGACGTTTGATTATGTGGCATCTAAATGTCAATTCAGAACAATATCTGCTTTAGTACAGTGTTATATTCGATAAAACATGTTGGCGTCGTTACCTGGTTTGAATGAGTATGTGGTAATTTCCATGTAATTTGTAACTTTGTGCCATGTAATATTTCAAAGCTGCATCGTTTGAAACATCAAGACTTAAAATCACCATCTTTATTACAATGTGTGCATTCGTACCCAAAATTGATTTAACACATGAACTATGCCATAACCTCTTTATAGAATGACTCCTATGATGCATATGTTGTTGCATTTCAATTTATAATTGAGTTTAAAGAGGTAGTTTAATTATGACAATTACTTTCAAGACTATACTATACTGCCCAAGATCTCCTTGTTCTACCAGTAAGCGTCATAGCGGCGTCGGAGCAGCGGGCTGACATCAGCAAAAGTGTTTCTGTTCTGTCATTTAACATTTGAAATCAAAATATGGGAAAATGTTAAGTCTTTTAAATGCAGTTATTTCAAACAAAACCCGTAATGGAATATTTTTTTTATTATTTTGAATGCAGTAAGGATATAATTGCACTTGGAATATACTCGAAATTGCAGCACATTTTTTAAATGTGTAATCAAGCTTGAGAATCCATGACATGGCTTATGTAATTCGGATTTGCAGAACTTAGAAAGTACATTTTGAGGAAATTCAGGATGTTAAAGTAATTTTAGAGGGAACATTATTACCAGATAAAGAAGACGGTGTTTTCCTTGTCACTTGCAGGATATTTGTTGGGATCCAGCAAGTTTATGAAATCTGGCATCTATTGTCTCCTAAATCAGAATCATTGTATGAAAGAAGATAACGCAGAATGTGGCAAACCATCTAATATGTGGCAGTCCACGAAACATCTGTTTTAGTTCATTCAGAAACACATTTAATCAAAACGTAAAACGTCTACTACGTGAGTGTACATTATTCGTTTGCAAAGTAGTTATCAGACATCTATCCACATTTCTGATATCATGTTCAGTCGCATGCTTCATTGAATGTTTCTTTTGTGAGTCTACGAATTCATCCATATTGTCAACTTTGGCATTTATACTTTCAAATGGGTCAACCAGTTGGTTTACTTCATCCACATACAACTAAAATAAATCAAATGTGCCCGCGTCTGTGTCCATTCTTTGTTTACAACTATAAAGTAGCTCCTTTATTCACGTGAGTTCAGTACCATGTACGCACGAGTGCAACAGAGTAACATATTGCACGATTCTGACAATTTAAAGTTAACAGAGAAACAAAAAAGAAGATAATAAGTTGGTATATGTTTCTGCATATATGCATGTGTTCAACATTTTTAAGTCGGATTTCACAAATGGCACTCAATATCATTAAACATGTAGTTATACGCTCGTACTTTTAATCTTTGTGTCCTCTATGGTCTCACTAGCTGCAAATAACGATCCTCTGGAGTGTTGGACGATGGAGATAATACCTACATACTACTCCTGACTTTATAAAGGTGAACATTGAACATACTTACTGTTATTATAAAGGAAAGATACAATATATATGCTAATCCCGTGTATTGAATTGAGAATATACAGAATATATCTCATTCACAGTGTTTGTTGAATATAATTGAACATACTTAGAATCCCGTGTGTTTGATGATGGAGGTGAATCAAAGCAGTTCTTCAAACGTGTTTGATGAATATACAAACTTAGTAAAACTGTATTATTTTTAATAGCGATACAGCATACTTGGGGACTTTTAATGGTGTGCATTTAACATCCCCGATATAATCGGGTGTTTGATGGTGAGCATATCAACATATCAACCACTTTTATATGTTTGGTGCCGAAGAAACAATATACCTACTAATTATATGTGTCTGATGTCGAATATACAACATAACTTTTGCAGTTGCATTATGGTGACAATGAAACATACGTGTTGATCCCATGTATTTAAATGAGGCGATACTGAATATCAATCTGTTTTCGATAAGACATATGGTTAGACGACACTCTTTCTGTCACGTCATCAGCAGTATCATTGATTGCATTTAACAGCTAGTATACACAGTTTCATAGAGAGAGATAGAAGGAGGGAGGGAAGGTGGGGGAAGGGAGAGTGAGAAAAAGAGAGATACAATTCAAACTTGAAACGTTAATGTAAGTTAAACAGTTGTTATTTTGATTTTAATTTATTCGTGTAACTATGTAGCTCAGTAAGTATTTGCGCATTCATATATATATATATATATATATATATATATATATATATATATATATATATATATATATATATATATATATATATATATATATATATATATATATATATATATATATATATATATATATATATATATTGATACAACTAGAATGCAACTATTTATAACAAACAAAGTTAAGGTTCTCACGGTGTTATTATTTACTGTTTACTTAATTGATTGTGAATAACTCATTCATAAATAAAACATAAATGTGCAAAACCATTGACGTGCATTTTAGTCTCCAGTGTTAGTACCAGAATATTTATCTCCAGAAGAATATTTATTGTATCTTTTTATAATACTATTTAATTTAACCGTAAATCAAATCAATCGCAACATTTCAAATGCAAATAAGAATTCCGTATTGAAAATACAAAACGTCACTGAACTCTCCGGAAAACAAGGGTTTACTAAAGCATAACAAGCTCAAGTGAGTGATCTGGGTGGATTTCTCAAAAGACTACAGAGGCTTAAGTGTTGGATTATTGTGGTCGGACAAAAGCCCTGAGCTGTACAACATACCAACTCATACATTTATTTTAACATTGTTTATGACGGGAAGTAAGCATTAACATTCCTAGCTACTAAAACCATGTACTATTCATCCACAACTCACTGAAACAACAAGTTCGAAATTGTTATGCAGAGGCCAATGAGAGATTTAACTTTGACAGTGCTCCCCGAAATTGACAGTATTGGATAAAACAACTTAAATATATTTAATACAAAATGTATAGGTTATAAAGTGTTATTATATATATATATATATATATATATATATATATATATATATATATATATATATATATATATATATATATATATATATATATATATATATATATATATATATATATATATGTATATATAGACATATATAGATAGATTGATAGATAGATGAAAAAACTCTCTCTCTCTCTCTCTCTCTTTATATATATATAATATATATACATAGACAGACATACAGGTAGATAGATAGATAGATAGATAGACAAATAGATAGATAGATAAATAGAAAGATATATATATATATATATATATATATATATATATATATATATATATATATATATATATCATAATTACGTCATACGCAGTTGGCCAAACCATGAGTACAACTACATATTTATCGCTGTAAAATCTGAAAATGTAGTTGTCAATAATATTTAATTGTTTTTGTGAGAAAAATGTTTTCTTCAGTATAGCAATTTTTTTATGTATGTGAATATTTCCACCTTGCCTTATAACATGTAGCTTTTGCAGACCAGACTTAGGGCGTTGTTGATGTTTTGTTATTCTTTTTACATTTCGAATCCGTTATTTAATTGAATGTCTCTTTGTTTTCGAGTTAGACGTCGTCATTGGAGCACCATACACGGTTACAATACAGTTTGTAAAAATTGTGAATTAGAAGGTGATGAACTGTTCAATCAACCTCTTCCTGGCTTTTCTTGTGATAAATGACGGTTTACCTGTTATTTAGTTTGCCCATATTCACAGGTAATTATACATCATCAGTTTACACAAGACATTTTCCGTGAAAATATAATTTAGGTAAGTATGCGTATTATTTTGCATGACAAATTTGATAGATGCTCCTTCCAGGGAAGTTAGTATAGGTTGGGGATGTTGATAGAGGTTAAAAAAAGGTATGTTACACCACCACGGCTATTTCAGGTGCCTTCACTTTGGGCACGTTTAAGTGTTTGAATTTGAAAGGACTTGATATATGATTCTTGCAAGTACCGTATTACAGACTGTCACCATGATAAATGGTTTATGTAAATGTCTTTACAAACATAGACCACAATTTTGAATCTTAATCCAGATACAGTGATTAAGGTTTTCAGTTCCTCTGTTCAAAGTTGGTCCAAAAACGTATTCCACTTTAGATGAGGCTTTCACACTTTACTGTTTTTCTTTCTTCACTATCCGGCATATATCAACCCTGTTTATGAATAACTTGCTTTGCAACCAAATTTCTAAATGCAAATGATCCACCATTTCTTAACAGACTCCTTCTTTGATTTTCTTTTGCGAATCAGCAATTGTACCGTTGTGTGGACATTCTGCTTGGGTCAATTTTGTGTCTTTTGGTTGCTCCAAAGTGTCAGGTTCCATTACCATTCATGTATCCAGACATGCTTTTCGTTGTGTTGTTTCCATACATCAAGACCCTTTCAAGCTAAGTTCACTAACGATAAATTTAAAAGGTGTCAGTGATTAATTTCTTTCTCAAGTATAGATCCAACTCGGTGGACAACGAATGTATGCCTCTGTTGATGCAAGCCATGATATTCCCTTGAAATGGTATTATCTCGTCTGAAAACTAATATTCAGATCGATGTAATGTTTCGTTTATTCTTAAATTTGAAATACGATGCGTGATAAAGAAGTGAACGAAAATAAGGATTGATGGTTGTTGGTAAAACACATATATTGAGTTGTGACTTAAAACCTTTTCGAAATATAGGTAAGTCCTTGTTTTCCCTTTTATAGTTACTAATGCAAAACATCAGATTCTCTGACAACGCCTGTTTTCATTTCCATATTGCTTTTCTGAAGGTTTTAAAGAGGTCTTGGTGGGTTCTGACATCTCTTTCTGCCTCGTCCTTAGTATGCAACGACTTTACAAGAATTTTGAATCGACTTTAAAGTAGTTTCTCGGCTACCCAAACGTTCTTGTCCAAACTGAAGTGAAGCATTTTCCTGCTTTCATAAAGCGTTGTTCGATAGCCAAGATTCAATATATTTAATAATCCAGATTATTTATTGAAGAAGATACAGATTATTTTTTCTGCTCAATGGTGTTTGTTAATTATAATTCGACAAACTTGCAACATCGTGTGTTTGATGATGAAGATGCATCATAGCTGTTCTTCAAATGTGTTTGATGAAGAAGTTAAAGCCTAAGTAAAGCTGCGGTATTTGCAAAATCGATACAGCATACTCGAGGACATTTTATGATCCGCAATGAATATTATTGTCTGGTGTTTAATGGTAAATATACCACCATACACATTACTTCTACGAGTTTAGTGCCGAAGAAACAATATATTTAATATTTATATGTGTATGCTATCAATTACACAACATACCCATCTGGCTCGGTTGTTTTATGGTGCAGATTCAAAATACCTGCTGCACAGTTGTTTATGTGAACATACAACCTCATATTTACTAGCTTTTGCTGAGACAAATGGTTACACAACATAACTCCTCTCACTTCGGCTCCCAAGCATTATAATTGACGGTATTTACAGCTGATAAACAACAGTTTTCAAGAGAGAGAGAGAGAGAGAGAGAGAGAGAGAGAGCACAAACTTGAAATGATTAATGTGATATGCAAAGTAATTATTTTGAGTAATAGTTATAAACATTATTGAGTAATTTTGTATTCGCATATATTGAGTGAAACAGAAGGCAATTATGTTAGGGCGCAAAACTAACATTTTCTCAGTCTTTTCATAGTATTCTTACTTAATACATTGTTCATAACTCATTCATAAATAATTCGTAGGTTGGCAAATCCGTATGTGCATGTGCGTCCACAGTATTAGTACTAGACGATCTATCTCATCACCAATAATATGTTATATCTAGAACTATCAATATTATATAAAACTGAAAACCAAATCAATCACCACATCAACAATTCATCCTGTAAATGACATGTCCATACTGAAAATGCTAAACTATCGGGAACAAAAGGATTACCAAAACTAAATACTCTCAACTGAATGATCAGCGCGGATTTCCCTTAAAACTATAGAAGCTTAAGCGGACGATATTAGTAGATATGGTGGTCAGACAGTATCCCTGAGACATAACATGCCAGCTCATAACATAATTGTATTACTGTCTTAGATGGAAACTAAGCAATAACAGTCTAAAGCTCAAAATTCGTTTTATTTTATATCTTCAGCTCACTGAATAAACAATACATTGTTATCCAGTGTTCAAGCAACGTTTAAACGGTGTTCCCCGAGGCGACCAATATTGGATAATTCCATTAATATCCCTTCAGCTGTTTAGGTATATATTGTATTTGTCGTCAAATTTCGGATTTGTAATACTGGTTATAAACTTGAAACAATACTTTTAATTATTTGCCTCAGTATATTCATATTCCTGAGATATTAGATCCAATTACACTTAAAAGGTATGGTACTAAAAGTTGCCACGCTAGACTCGTAGAATTAAAACGTTAGTGTTCGGACCTGTCAGCCAGCTGACAGTATCATTTCGCTGGGTGGGACATCCTGCCACAAGTCTGCAGCATGATTTATAAATGTAGGAAATCACTATAAACTGAAGCACTGCAGACGTATCGATAGGACTCAGTAATGTTTAAAGCTACGTTAAAAATGCAAGTCACACTCACACACATACACAGCCAATAATTTGCCTAATCAGTCAGCAGTACACACTGCCTTTCATCGATGAAATGAGCCTCTCGTGTTTCAATACAAACTTCACTGAAAGAAACCAATGCTATTACGAAGGCAACAACGTCCAAACGTTCTACAAGCACAACTGATAACGATAGTTTTGAATTCCTGCCCCAAGGATGTGTTTTGATAGTCGGATGGTAGCCTGGAGCTACAAAACATCACTTCAACTGTATGTTTACAAGGAATCTTAGCTATAATAGTTCAGTCCCAATAATATTTCTTATTCATTTTCAGTGTATTTACTAACTAGTTACATAATGGTAATGCTGAATTGTACTTGTTCACAATGATTGATCTTCGATGAGTAGGAAAATGGAGCACTCAAAAACAAAACCACCCCTGTTGCAGGTAGATGTTTAATTTGTATACAAAGTCAGCTTCTTTCAGTTGCACCAACATTTGCCTTTCAAATAATCAACTATATAGATTACAATTCACAATAAAAAATAAGTCTTTGCATCACGTCGACATATACAATTACATAATTGGCGAAACTATTTATAGGCATAGTTTTGCAATTGGGCTAGGATAAGCAGATGGTTAATATATATATATATATATATATATATATATATATATATATATATATATATATATATATATATATATATATATATATATATATATATAATGGCTGTCAGAATAAAAAAGGAATTGCTTGCTTGTCCTTTTTAAAGGAAGTTTAAACTTTGTACACACAATATCAAGTTTAATAAGAAGAAGCACAAGAAGTTGTAAAGTGAATCATGTTGTACTAGTAAACATACTAGTAACAATACTACATGGTTAATTCCCAAATATATGCATTAACAATATCCTATTTTCCCACCACTGATTTTGTGATCTCTAAAACCTGATGTAGCAATAATACTACATAGCTCTCCACCAAACCCATGTAGTAACAATACCCTATTTCTAGGCACTGATTTGTTTTCTTCAAAATCTGATGTAGTAACAATACTACATAGCTTTCCACCAAACCCATGTAGTAACAATACCTTATTTCTAGGCATTGATTTGTTTTCTTCAAATTCTGATGTAGTGACAATATTATATGGCTCTCCACCAAACCCATGTAGTAACAATACCCTATTTCTAGGCACTGATTTTGTGATCTCCAAAGTCTGATGTAGTAACAATACTACATGGCTATCCCCCAAACACATGTAGTAACAATACCCTATTTCCAGTCACTGATTTTGTGATCTCCAAAGCCTGATGTAGTAACAATACTACATAGCTCTCCGCCATACCCATGTAGTAACAATACACTATTTCTAGGGCACTGGTTTTGTGATTTCCAAGCCTGATGTAGTAACAATACTACATAGCCTTCCACCAAATCCATGTAGTAACAATACCCTATTTCTAGGCACTGATTTTGTGATCCCAAAGCCTGATGTAGTAACAATACTACATAGCTCTCCACCAAACCCATGTAGTAATATTACCCTGTTTCCATGTGACATTGTAAAGCAGTCTGTGATCTCCAAAATATGATGTAGTAACATGCTACATTGTCAATCACCACATTTGTGTAGCAAGATTACTTTATTTCTAGGTGACATTGTAAACCTGATTGTGTTTATCTCCAAAACTTGATGTAGAGATAATACTACATTGTTCATTTATTTGTATTGCCCTATTTCCATTTAACAGTGTAACACTAACTTATTTGATTTGCAAAACCTGGTGTAGTAAAACTACTACATCGTTAATTCCAAAGCACAAGTAGCAACATTACCCTATTTCCATGGTAACAGTATAACATTCATTTGGTTGTTTAAAATATCTGATGTAAGATTACTAGATCTATGCCTCACACTGTCTTCAGAATATAAAAAAATGATGTGTTGTTATTCCTACATGACTTGAACTTTGTGTTTAATATTAGTTGTAAATGCTTTTTATATTCTTATATTACTCTACTCATAATCAAATGTACTACCCTCCCAAGTGAAGACTGCCATGGTAACCACTCCGGTGGCCTAGTGGTTAGAGCATCCGCCTCGGATGCTGGAGGTCGTGGGTTCGATCCCCAGCCGAGTCATACCAGAGACTTAAAAAATGGTACTAACAGCTGCCTCGCTTGGCGTTCAGCTTTAAGAGGTCAGAGTTAGGACTGGTCGGCCTGGTGTCAGGATAATGTGACTGGGTGGGACATCATGCTACATGTCTGCGGCATGATGCCCCAGTGCTAGACATCACTATAAACTGCCACATTGCAGGCATCGTAGCGATATGACTGAAAAATTGTTAAAGCTACGTTAAAAATCAAAATCACATCACATCACATCACATCACTGCCCATGTTAGTAATACTAGAATCCATCATATGCCTCTGTGTAGACTATGAACATTCCATCCTTGGCTCAGAATTTAAAGAGGTACACAAGGCTGTACTGAGTGTTTGATGCAGATCTGTAATCCCACGGGGAAAATTTATATCCCAGATCAAAGCACAATGATTATTAGTTTTGACACATTTTTAATCAAAACGGGAGTCCATATCAAAAAGGCATACTGTTAATATTGCAGCAGCTTTGAAACTTTCCTTAATTAATGAATGAGCTTAAAAAGTTAGATTTACACTGAACTATTCAGTGGAAACTTTCAGTGATGTTCCTTTTAGCTTTCAAAGAACACAAACACAATAGTTAAAATTTGTTATAGCAATGCCAATACACAGTGTCTGAATTGTGTATGACATAGCAATGATACACATATGAAGAGGTCACAAAAATAAGTCCACTTTTATTGATAAGGTTAATCAAGATGGACAAAAATAATGACATAGTTCTCATTCAACTTTGAGGTACAATTGATTTACCCTTCAGAAAAGATACAATAAGAATGTATATTTTATAAACAAAACAACAATTACAACAGCAGCTTTTTCAGCTTAAAATGCTTGTTTTGACTACTGGGAAAATATGTTCAGGTGATGATGCAAATCAAGACATATTTGATATTTTGTGTGCTCCCTGTAAATGTGTCTATGAAGGTGATAATATCACTATATTGCCAAAACATACCAGATACCTAATTAAAGTTAAGGTGATTCCTGAATACATTTACATATCATTTGATATTTGCTTATACCAAGAGGTGCTAATGTTAAATGTGACTAGTTATAGATTTTATTTTGAAATAATATCTGGATACAAAGAAAGATGTCATCCCTATATCAAGTTTGTCATCCTGTAGACCATGCTAAGCCTTCTTTCTATGACCTGTGCACAGATAGATACCTAACAAGTGTGTCACTTTAAACTGAATAATGAACATTGTTCTAGATAATAAGGGCTGTTCCATTAAAACATCCATGGGACAAAGGGAAGGCACTTTTAAAGTGGGGTACTCACCCATAGATGTCATTTAGAAATTTCTTATCATTTTAATATGAATTCGTTGAAATCAAAGTACCCTGTCATATACTTTTAAAAAGTTGCCTTCCCTGGGTACCATGTATGTTTAAATGGAACAACCCTAATGGTTATAATAGCGCAATCATATCTTTGTAAAGAAGCAAACAGTAACAAGTGTGCATATACTGTCTTCACAAAATAGTACAAAATACTTCCTATAGAGAGTATGTCATAAGTTTCATATGTTAGCATTAAAGAGTGAACAAGTTTGTAAATTTTGCTCAAAACAGTTATGTCTTGAAAGAATCAAAACGGTCTCAAAAGGAAAATATATCACATAGATCGTACAGCAATTTACTTTTGTCATATGATTAATATCAATTTTGCAGTTTTGTGCGACTGCCACAATTGTTAGACTTATTTTAAATAATTTCTTTCTCTAGTTTCCAGCCACTTGTTAATATTTTTCATTGAAATTATATCTTTAGTGACATGTCCAAACAATTTACATGCTAGATAAGCTGTATCTATAATCTGTTTGCCTTTTCTATTAAGCTTCATTGACATTTTGCTGTATGCCAATTTTTCATTTTGCATTTTTGCTATTGGTTCTTTACACAATATTAAGTGTTTTCGTCTGAAAAAATGGCCAGATACAAAAATTTGTGAGTTTATTCAACAAGAGCTAACTCTTGGTCTGTGCCTTCTGATCCTTTTCCTTCCTGCAATCAAAGATAGAAAAAATTAATTTGTTACTTCTAATCTAAAAACCAACTGCATAAAATCTGTGAAGATGAAATAATTAAAGATATAATCTTGAGAAACATACACTTTAAAGCATTTAGATGTTTAATTTTCTGTCACAAATGTCCTAAAGACAAAAGGCCCATAGACCCACTACATGAATGAGTAAACCTCTGTAAACTTTACATTGGCATAAAGATACATATCATGGGGATAAATGTTAGGCATTATTGATTTGTATTGAATTGTACAGTGGAATTTAATAAAGTTAGTCAGAATCATGCCGAATAATCACTAACATTTATTAGCAAAAATATAGGCTTAATAATAAGTGTGCATTTGGAATTAAGCTAACAAAGTACAAATGCTCCCTCGATAACTCATGCCCTGATAACTTGCAAACCCGCTTATAACGTAGGATCAGGCATGGATCCCATTTTTTAAACCAGAACATACCCCAAAAATTGATCCCTTTGTTGAACTTGAAGAAAATCGCGATCAAAATTGGTAATGGAAACTTTGATGTATTGCTCACTTTAACGTTGAAAAAGGTAAATAGGACCTAGAAATTTTAATCAGCACTATGAATTATCAAATTTAAAAATAGGTCATACAATATTTTAAATTTTCTTTCATTACGACATTCCTAGCACACTGCAATTAACGACATGTAAGGAAATTTTGATCAATGAAAATGTCACTCACACTGAGTGGAGACAGTACTTTAATAAACAAATACAAATTAAATAAAATTTTTATCGATTGAAATTAGTGTTTTCGTTCCATCTTTTAGTTCC
The DNA here is from genome assembly GCA_028554795.2 of Sinohyriopsis cumingii. NCBI lineage: Eukaryota > Metazoa > Mollusca > Bivalvia > Unionida > Unionidae > Sinohyriopsis > Sinohyriopsis cumingii. Next base: position 5,204,892 of record JAPYKE020000037.1, on the reverse strand, counting down.
TTTTTAGTGTAATCATCATAAATGCAATGTGTCCTCTTGCATTTAAACGTAAAATGTGTCAATCTACCGTAACAGCTATGTCTGCTAACATCTTCTGAAAACCAAATTAAGTGCCGACAGTGTTTTGATAACTGACTTAAGGAAGTATTTGTTGTATTGTTGCACTGAATTAAAAGCTGGTCTCCTTTGTATTAACATATTAAGTATGTCTTTTGAATCAAATAAAGGAGGTGGAATAACAGAAAAGTTAAAAGGCATGAAAACTCTACAAACTTAAAATCTAGCAGCCCTGATCATATGTCGGGTGAACTCAATTCATTTGATCAATCGAACACTTATAAATGTTATTGTGTATGTAACACGAAGATGACAAGGCAGCCAAGCAAAATAAATACTTCGTAAAATAAAGAGTTGGATTTCACAGACATGGACCATCGTAGGCAAGTGAGTTTCAGAGAATTCTTGAACTGACACTTAGAGATATCCTCAAGGATGATAAGAAGTTTCATTATTAATTCCAATTAATTAATTCGTAACACATGATAGGTTGTTGAAACCAGTTGGAATGATCTTTCATATGTTGGACATTTTGAAAGCAAATGCTATATAAAACAGAATAACGAAAAACTTCATTAGAAAAAGCACGTTATTAAAAATTAATATCGACATGATTGTAAAATGAGGAATTAGTCAATAAACAGCACAGTTCCCTAACGCCGCTCCCCCCCCCCCAATGTTTTCTTGATATCAAAGGGATTTTTTTTTCTCAATTTTTGGAGGTTCCTTGGTAACTCACATCCTGCTTATAGTGTGGTCTATATTTGTGGACCTCGTTATGAAGTAAGGACTTTTATAATCAGCTATCCAATATATATAAAATTATGTCTTTTGTATTCTTCCTACCAGTGTCCAATATTCATAGCATATATTATAGAGGTTCTTTTTTAGTTAATTCTCCACAAATGCTTCCAATATGAATAAATATATGGTCGAATTATTTAACATTACCGGACTTGCAGCTGTGTATCTTTCATAATGACCAAATGGAGAATATCTTCCAAGTCTTATTACTCAGCCTAATGATGTTATTGTCTTTTAGACTAAAGGTCTGCTTGGGTTATTATTGTGGTACTAGTCACAATACATCAAATTCGTATATAAAATACCTTGAAATAATATTTACTGATATCTATAAGGCCATTCTAACTGATATCTATAAGGCCATTCTAAAGCTTAAATACAATATGCAGCTCAGTTAAAGCCAATACATTTTACATGCATAACTGATATAGCTAATCACATCTACTGTATAGATTGAAAACAAAAAATAAATATGAACTGGAAAATCTCATATAAAATATTCATCCATCTTTAAAAGAAAGTAATTTACTAGTTTTGAATTAACCAGTTTGATGTCAATTTTGTTTATGGAAATTACATTATATAAGATTAAAAAAGTCAAATGAAAATATAACTATCAAATTAAAAGAAAATATTAAATCAATTGTCAAATATCATGACATTGAAAACATACCTTTGCATGTTGTCTGACTGCTGTTACAGATATGTGAAGTATCTTCTTTTCTGTCATCAAAACATCTTTCAAAACAAAAAGATTGTCTTTCATCCCCCACTTATCTTTCTGTGCCATTTGGCTTTGCTGTTTATTGGTGTGATCCCTCTCAGACTTGTATCATAGAAGGGGCCCCCTATGTCACTTCACTAAGGATGGAGTTTCAGAAATGACCAGGCAAAATTATATCAGTTTGCCTTTTATGAGAAACCCAATTACTGGACTGGAGGACATGAAGGCTATCATATTTCAGATTATCAATGTCAGTTTGTTGGAATCCAATTGACTAATTGCTACAAAGAGAAACCTGTTGATATTGATTATGCAGCTGTTCCCCTGCAGCTGTGCAGGGTCACCTGGATGAGGACTTTTCAGAATTAGATTTTGAAAACATTTTAGCACAATTAAGCAAAAACATATAATTGAACTAATTAGATGTTCAGGACATTATAACTTCATTGTATTTTATACTTTCCACACTTTGTACTTGAACATGCTGTCTTACAACAATTCCAAGTACAAGAAATTCACATATTCTGTCTATATCAGTATTAGCTATGTATGTATTTATGTAAATGTGTTGTAACTGCATGGGAAAGACTGTATGTATGTATGTATGTATGTATGTATGTATGTATGCATGTATGTATGTATGTATGTATGTATGTATGTATGTATGTCTGTATGGATGGATGGATGGATGGCTGTATTTGTGTGTGTATGTATGTATGTGTGTGTGTGTGTATGTATGTATGTATGTATGGATGGATGGATAAGAATGTATGTATGTATGTATGTATGTATGTATTTCTGTGTGTATGTATGTATTTGTGTATGTATGTATGTATGTAATTTCACCTAGTAAAGCAACCTGTGATGGCTCATTTCATAGGGAATCAGACTCATAATCCTAACATTCAAGCTTGGACAGTCTGCTCAAGCCAGCATTGGGCTAACCACTTTGGTGTGTCCTTGGGAAAAGTATTTGGTTATAATGGTGCTGACAAAACCATCAAAAGCAAAACGCAAAAAGCATCCAGTAAAATCCGGCTCTGTGGGTCAACAATATTATAGCTAATGAAGCAGACTCTAAGAACAAATACTTACAGTAACAAGGAAAACAAAATTATCCTCTGGGTTTTTATCAACTCATTACAGTACCTACCTTGATATCATATAAAAGAAAGTTATTGTATGCCATGCCCTGTCTTATCACTGTGAACATCATTTCATTGTCAAGATGACTTGTATATGAATGTTTCTACTTCATAATTCTTATTCCCAATTGCATCTAGAGATTACTTTTCTAAAAGATTTGCAATGGCAGTTATATTGATTATTCTCTGGCTCATGTAAAGTTACAAATGGTTACATTGTTCAAGACCGCTCTCGTGGCCTAGTGGTTAGAGCATCTGCCTTGGATGCAGGAGGACATGGGTTTGATCCCCGGCCAAGTCATACCAAAGACTTACAAAAATGGTACCAACAGCTGCCTCGCTTTGCACTCAGCATTAAGAGGCTAGTGTTAGGACTGGTTAACCTGGTGTCAGGATAATGTGACTCGGTGGGACATTATGCTACATGTCTGTGTCATGGTGCCGCAGTGCTATACATCACTATAAACTGCTACTCTGCAGACATCACACATCATAGCAAATTGACTGAAAAATTGCTAAAGCTACGTTAAAAATTCAAATCACACACACACATAATTTATCACACCAGCATAAGTTGTCACCTGAGTGATATACCATATCTTTATTCCATTCATTGTAATTAATAAACTGCATAGAAAACTGATCATCTTCATTCTATATTCAGAGTGATGCTCTTTTCAAAAGCAGAGGGTTAACATTAGAGGCAGCATGGTTCAAACACTGACTCTGTTCAACACTGACCCATGGGAATTAGTTAATGAAGATAGCCTTGACACACAGGGTGTTAGGCTGAAAATTATTTCAGCTGTTAGTACAAGTATCAACCACAGTTATCTCTAATGGTGTTACTAAATATATTTTCTGGTCCTGATTGTCCAGTGAGACATCAATCTCTGTTAATTATCAGAGCACCTGCCTTAGTTGCATGGTTTTCAAAGTATCAGTGCTTGTAGTTCCCAGTCAGCCTTTGTTTAGAGAAGATGACAATTAAGATCTAAACATAATCAATGTCAGTTTTGCAAAAAAATCATAGATCACTTCTCTATCCAAATGTAAAAATTATATGAAGATATATACTAAGATGGTCAGACTCATGATAGCTTATAACTATGTTTTAAAAAAGTGTTTTTTCTGATGCATTTAAAGGTTTGAACTAAAATCTAATCTCAGCTTCCTCTAGTCTCTCCATCTTGAACCCAAATAACATTCAATTCTAAATGTTTGGGGTTTTGTGATGGCTATTTTATGTCATATGTATTAGTACTGTATTGATTACCTGGAATGACTGCTGATCATTCAGATATTATTGCTAATCATTTAAAAAATTGGTAACAGTGAGTTACCCCTCAACCTTACTTCATAACACTAAGCATATTTAGCTAGCTGTACAAATTTTATTTACAGATTGAAAATTGCGCATAAAATGTCTCGCTCACGGTCTGGATTTCTTCAAAAGCAAGCTTTACACATGAACTGATGCAATCTAACTAATATATCTGCCATGGATACAGCCAAATGCTATACATGTCCCATTGTCTGCTATTCTTAGATATAATACAGATTAATATTAAAACTATCTTTGCTCATACTGTATGCAGTGGTATGTAGTAACATGATATCTTATGGTTTGTGTGTCTACTAGTGATTTTAAAACTAGACATGCACAAGCGTTTTAACTTTGCAGTGATTTTGAAAATCACGGTATCATTGTTACTGATTATTGCATGCAATAGTGGATAAAACGGCAAACTAATTAAAGGTATTATACATGCCTGAACTTCATGCAAACACTAGAGTATATTACATTTGTGTCAGCAGGAGTAACATATATGTTTCACTTGATTTTAGAAATTGAATTTGCTGTAATTCTCACCATTTCACAGTCTGTACATGTTTTGTAGATTGCAATTAACAATTTAATGTTTTCTCATGAATTATGGGCTTCCAGTTAAGTAATTTACTGCAAGCTAACTTTTACTCTTAGTACAATGTGACTCACTCTTTACTGCACACCGCTCCAATGGCCTAGTGGTAAGAGCATCTGCCTTGGATGTGGGAGGTCGTGGGTTCAATCCCCAGCTGAGTCATACCAAAGACTTACAAAAATGGTTCTAACAGCTGCCTCACTTGGCTCTCAGCATTAAGAGGTTAGTGATAGGTCTAGTCGGTCTGGTGTCAGGATAATGTGACATGATGCCCCAGTGCTAGACATCACTATAAACTGCCACACTACAAACATCGTAGCGGTATGACTTGAAAATTGTTAAAGTACATTAAAAATCCAAATCACACACACACACACACACACACACACTTTAGTGCAATGTGACTTTCACTCTTTACTGCAATGTGACTGTCACTCTTTACTGCAGTTAACCATCACTTTTTAATAAGTGTGACTGTCACTTCTGGTGCAGTGTGACTGTCACTCTTTACAGCAATGTGACATACACCCTTGGTACAATGTAACTGTCACTCTTTACTGTAGTGTGACTGTCAATCTTTACTGCACTGTGACTGTCACTCTTGGTGAAATGTGAGTGTCACTCTTTACTGTAGTGTGACTGTCAATCTTTACTGCAATGTGACTGTCACTCTTGGTGAAATGTGAGTGTCACTCTTTACTGCAATGTGACTGTCACTCTTAACTGCAATGTGACTGTCACTCTTGGTGCAATGAGACTGTCTCTTTTGGCAGATACACATACCTGGTCATAAATTTACTTAAAATAGCTATCATTTACTTAAGAAAATTACAGAATTCATAGAATGTATGCTCTGTGTAGAATTCTTTAAGTTGAATAAAAACAAAAAGAAAACCTGAAACAAGAACATTAGTGGCACTATTACATTCATATCTACTAAGGAATACCATCTTTATTATGCTTTAACTAGATCTGTATATATGTATGTTAACACAAAAATCATTCTGTCCATTATTAGTCCTAGGTTCAACAAAATGAGACTGCAGTTCAGCCAAAACTTGATAAAATATAACCATTGTGTACATTTTTCCAAGGAGAATCAATCTGGGTTGTATTTGAAACTTTCTCAAGTTTTACACTTTCTTGCAGGTTTTATCAGGAATATATTGAGGATGTGTGTACAATGAGGAATCACTAACAAAGATAACACCCATATGTATAAATTAAGTAATTTCTTGCATGTTTGTTTCAGCCATGTATACATATTTGGATAGTTTGAGTACCTTTTCGTGATAATGTATTAGATTTAATTCAGTCTTCTTTGAATTAAATGTAGCCAACCGAATTTGGGACCATTCCTATATCCTTACACATTAACTGAGTTTCAGTTTCAAAACAATGATATTCTTTTATTCAGAAAGGAGAAACCTTTTCAGTTAAAATCTACTGAAACGAAATGATTAAGTTTAGTGGATTGGGCTATCTCAATACTAAATTCAAGTTGCTCCCAAGCAGCTATGTTATAATTAGGTGATCATCATATCCATGCAGCTACTACCTTCTTCCCTGTATTATTTAGTTCTATCCATGTACATTCAAGGTCAGAAATGTCCAAGTCACACTGTAGAACAGTCTGAATGTTTTTTTTTTAATGCTTGCATCACACTCAAGTGTAACCTTTCCTTCCTGTATTTCATCATTTAGAATACTACGCTTAAGCCACATCTCAGCAAAAATCACTACATTAGGCAAAAATAAGTAAATATGTGTGTTTCTGTTTGGCAGACCATCTCTGTTTTTTGTTGCTGACCCCTATCACTTTTCCCCCCTGGAGTATTTTTTTAAAATCCCAAAATTGATTTGTGCATCTAACTGAGCAAAGTATTTAAAGTGCTTAGTAGATTCTATATACTCGTCATTTCAATATATATATATATATATATATATATATATATATATATATATATATATATATATATATATATATATATATATATGTATATATATATGTCTGTATATATATATCTGTATATATATATATATATATATATATATATATATATATATATATATATATATATATATATATATATATATATATATATATATATATATATATTATTTAAGGTGGGTCGTGGGCAGTTTTGTCGTCCTCAGACGGTTTCGTGGGCAGATAAAAGTTCGTGGGCAGATTTCCATCTGCCCACGAAGCACGTCGTCCTTTTCTGCACTCTTGCCACAAATATCAATAAAATAAATGCATATTTACGCTGCTGAATGTTAAATATTCGATAAATATTCATCTGCAAAATAAATAATTGCCTTTTTACCCATTTATTTCCATTTTTTCATTAATGAATTGAATTGAATAGCACAACTTGAGTTACCTCCCATTATGTACTAGTATATATTGCACCTCAAAAATAGATTGACCCGGAAGTAGTATGTTTCAAATTTACTGCCCATGATGACAGGAGGTCGTTACAAAGAAAATCAAGGGATGGGGTTCTAACCTGTAACAATATAATATGTTAATAGTGTTACAGGTTAGAACCCAAATTTGTTGATTTTCTTTGTAACGAGCCACTGTGCCCGTGATTATTATTGTGAGAGATCAAAACTGCCCGGGAACCAGGATGTGGAGTGAATAATCTGCCAATGTCGCCAACAAGCACCATACATATATACTATTTATTTTGATATCTAAGAAGTTTTCAATAATGCTAATTAGTAACATTATAATGAGTGAGCTGTTATATGTCTTTCGAAATACCTCTATTCACTATTGCTGGTCTTGAGCCCAAACTAAGAGGATTGTGGCTGTCATTAGAAATACAAGTGATACCATTTATTTAAATCCAGGCTTAGTAAGTTCATAACTTCACTTAAGTTCATATTATATGCTGCTGCATTTTCTTCTCTCAGTCTACCATTAACAACGACAACAAAAGAAAAATGGTGTTTACTCAGAATTTGTTCCTATATTTATCAAAAAATTTGTTTTGGAACAGATATTTTGTTGGAAAAGCTGAAAGAATAAAATTGGGGGAAAATCATGATGGTATAATAATACAATTGTTTACTTATAATAAAAGAATACTAGATTTAGTGTACAACATCCTTGCAATAATTAAATGGCATTGTGAATATGCAGAACCCCAATTCTTTAATGTACATGTACTGTTTAAGGTATAAAACTGTTTTGCATACTTCATAACTTATTTCTCTAATAGTGCAAATAATAGGAGACAGAAGACATTTAGAAAGAATTAATTTGTCAAAATAAGTTAAATATCAAGATTAGTTTAATGGACGTTTGAAAATTTACTATTAAAGTAAAATTGCCTATTTTTGAGAGAAAAATCCTAATAGTAATACACGTAATTTTATTTAAATTAGCAGTAATGTAGAGGATGCTGATTTATTTATGAAATATACCATAAACGTGTGTTTCATGTTCATTACTCCAAAGTAAAATACCCAAGAACCACCTCAGAAAATCAGTAATGACATATTCACGTAAAACACAAAACACAATTCTAAAAAAGTGATGGAGATGCAGTTATCAGCTGTGAGTCACATAGCTAACACATGTTGAGTAGCAGACTGGATGATTGGTATCGAACGAATTGTATTTGCCTTGTCAGAATAGTTGGTAAAGATTTTAAGAGGACTTCCTGGTTGGAAAAAAGTGAATTGGAGAAATGTATTATTTTTTTTCATCGTATGTGTCCTTGTTTCACTTCATTAATAATAATGATATGACTTTTGACAAATCTTTTTGTCCGAGTGACTCAATGCTGATAAGTGTAAAAAAATATCGAGCTGCGACAGATGTGTCCTCTGTAGAAATGGGTGTTTATTAAACTAGGTCAAAATTAGGTAGTGTAAAAATAGGAAGTGGAACAATACACAATATGGAAAACGCTCGCTGTGGAAGACATTGGGCGGACATACAGACACATCAAGATGTATTTAATAAGATTCATACACATATTATATACTGTTGTATAGCTCTCCTTGTATGCTTCAGATTTATACTATAAACATTGAAGTTTGTGATACCGAGACAAACGGCAATGGAAGATGCACGTATCAAGGTTATGAAGATTATTAAATTCACAAGCGATACAGAGTCAAATATACCAAAACTTTCATATTGCATTTTCTTACATTTCTACTATCACAGATCGATTTAGACTGATGCGAAACCTATCAATTTATATCAAATTTGTCAAAATCGGGGTTTATTTACTATTGTTATGAGTTATTCACCTGTATGGAAAACGATCGTATAGGAAGACATTAGGCGAAATGACAGACAAAGGAAGATATACTTAATAAGATACATACACATACTATTTACAGTTGTACGGCTTTAATTATATGCTTTAGATATATAGCAATAGCATCGAAATATGTAGTACGATCGCAAAACGGCAATGGTAGATTCACGTAGCAAGGATATGCAGATCGGTAAAGTCGCACCCGATATTCAGTAAAAAGAACAAAACCTTCTATTTTGCATTTTCACACATGTCTATTGGCACAGATCGATTTAGTATGATTAGAAACATATCAATTAAAATCAAATTTGTCATCTGATATCAAATGTGTCAAAACCGTTGTTTTTGCGATTGTTATGACTTATTCGCCCATATGAAAAACTTTCGTATAGGTCGGATCTAGGCGCACGGACAGACAAATAAAGACGTGCTTATTAAGATATATACACACATTTTATAATATTGTATAGTTTTAATTCTATACTTCAGATCTCTAATATTAGCATCGAAGTATGTGCTACAATCACAAAACGGGAAGGGTGTATTAAAGTAGCAAGCATATGAAGATCGGTAAAGTCGCACCCGATATTCCGTAAAGAGTGGAACTTTTTTATTTTGTATTTTCACACACGTCTATTGGCACAAATCGATTTAGGCAGATGAGAACCTATATATTAATATGAAATTTGTCAAATGCTAAGAGACACTAATTGCTCGAAAATTATAATTTAAAAAATATTTATATATTTATGGACTCGTATATTATAACCTTATAATGCGCCTTCATTTTCCATCAGGTAGGTCTCCAGGTCGAGTTGTCATGAAAAACAGGAACCAGTATCGTACATTCTTTACTAAGCGACTTCTCCGATGGTGCAATGTGTCTATAGAGCGTCCGCCTCGGATGCGAGGGGTCGCGTATTCAAACCCCGGCCGAATCATACTAAAGACATAAAAATGGTACTAGCAGCTGCCTCTTTTGGTGCCGATCATTAAGAGGTTAGTGTTCGGATTAGTCGGCCTGGTGTCAGGATAGTGTGACTGGGTGGGACAAGTTTGTCTTATGTCCGCTAAAATGCAAAAGCCTACTGAACCAAGTCGAACAGGTTACGTATTATACAACTTATTTTCGAGGTTTCAGCGTCCCCCCCCCCCTTTAAATGCGTACATATATTATCAGTATACCTCCATGCTCAAGCCTATGCATTTGGGTTACCCCCCCCCCACCCCTCTATGCGTACATACTAAATGGACGGCCCCTAACCATTCATGAGATGGTATTGATTCAAATTTACGAGTGCGATTGTGATGTACGCATTTCCCTACACAAACACGGGATGGTATTATTCAACCGTACATGTCCACAAAACTGTATATATTTATAGATATATGTATACAACCATGGTACATCAATTAGGTATCTAATTACATAATGACAGTGTAGTGGTTAGCAAATTTGAGAAATATACTTTTTTATTCAGACACCATGCCAAAAGGAAAGAACTAACTTACAGTTTACGCTGAACTAAATTAAATTTACTATTTTTGTTTCCAGCATGGTCGGAATATGTTTACATGTTTCATATTAGGAAACAATTTGCATTATGGCTAAGTATATCTAAGAAGGAAATAAGATGTTCTTACAAACTCTTATTTTGTTGGTGTATTGGTTACCTCTCAACATATGAACCATTCTTTGCCATCTCATGATTATAATCCGTATGTACTTAAGCGTTGTCTCATTTGTAGTGTTAATTTTTAAATGTATACTTTGCTTGTAAAATGATCCCACTTTATATAAATGTACAAACACCGCAATCGTGATGTGCTTACAGGAATACATTCTTCTGAGTTCTACTGAAGTCAGTTATTCAGTATAATTTGTAAAACGATATGGACTGATTGATAAAAGTGACTGTTTTCTTTACTTTGGTTTGTCGCAATATTTTTCTAACACAGTACTAATATACACTGGTCACACATGACGCCTCAAAGAAGCAGTTGTAGTTAATTCTTTTTTACCTGTAGTAATGGGATTTTTACAATATATGGATTATCAGACAATGGTCGGATTTTGCACTATTCGCTTATTCCCTACTTCGAGTGCGGACTGATTGACCGTTAAGCAAAATCTCAATTAATCTCTGCGATTTATGTGCAACGTACGATATTGTCCCCAGTGTTTATTTAATTCCATCATCGTTTAACAAAACTTCTTTTCTTATCCTCTCTAAATCAACTTTTGTTGACCAAAGACAATACATTTTATAAGCAAGGCAGAACGCAAAATCACATTACCCATCCACGAGTACAATGAAAATATGTAAACAAAAATAGTTAATAAAATTCCAAGGTATATATAATATTGTAATATATTTTGGAGTATGCGCATTTGTTTACCACTCTCCATTTTAAGGATTCCTTATATACTTGCTTGAATATGGGAAGTCGGTGCTGGGATTATAGTCTTTAGACCAAAATAATTAGCCAATTACTAGGGGCAAACGTTACGGAGTGAAGTGTAAGTGAGTTTCAAGATGACATGGTTTACTTTTGGTGAATTCAGGTAAGAGCCGCATGAGTATCCCTGTCACTCAGTAGTCCCTATTCAAATCTAATTGCGTGAATTGATCGTGTGACTCCAGGTGCAGTATTTATGACTGGAGATTGGTAAATTATACAATGGAATCAACAGAAAAGGACTGTTCCGCCGTCGGCGGGCGCCATTTATTGTTGCTGTGGTGGTAAATATGTTACAAAGTTACAGGCGAAATGAAGCTAAAAATCATGATTTAAAAGGCCTAAGGTGGCGTAGTAAAAACGGTTCCCTGTATTAGGTTGTTGAGTTGTATAGTTTCACGGCGTGAAATACTGGCGGTAAGTTACGGAAAGTTAACGAAGAGAAGCTTTGCAGTTGTGACATTGACATACAATTGGGAAGTTGGGATTTGTGGTCATGTATTAATTAGAGTAACATTACTGATAGATTGGACGCGTTGGACTTTCCAGTTTGCAGAATTAGTTGTACAGGATTCCTTTGAATCGGGGAAACCTATGACTCGTAGCGGGATTCGCGCAAGGGCTTGACATCGCTCGGTCAAGAAACCCATTTGGTTGATACAATATTTCTTGCGTGAGCATAATGCAAATATGTATACTGGCTTGCACTGTTTTCAGCTATGATGTACGATGTTAAGATCTCAGTCGGTCAGGATATTCTTTAACAACGGTATCTTTTATCCTAACACGTCTTTCAATACGGTACCATTTACCCCTTGCAATAAAGTATATCAGTTGGAGGTTGAGGATGAACTAATCGATATTGAATTTCTCTAAGTACTGTTTGGTCAATGTTCGGATCTCATTATCTTGTTATTGCAAAAAATATATATTGGTTATAATCAATTACACCTTTAGTTTTATGATTATTTAGACATTCTATATAAATCCAGCATGGTATCAGTTAATATTTCGACGATATTGTTATATGTGACCAGTACATTTGAACATGTATGATTATAAACAGTAAAATTAGGCATTTAAACTGTAGGAAGAAAAATTCTACTGAAAAATGTTTCATCAGCATAAAAAACTAAGGATTGTCAAATCCGAGACTAGCAATATTTTATAGTACCTATATTTGCTCTTTTCAGGCCAAGTTCTCACGTAATGGCTTGTTTTAGTAGATTGCTTGTTTTTGTGTGGGTTTTTTTTGTGCTCCCACACAAAATGCGCATGCGCGGAATTTATTTTCCGTTGCCATGACGTATAAAAGTTACCGGCCATGCACCAACATTTTTCTTTATACATCAGATTTGCATAACATGATTAAAAGTAGTTATACTTGAACAAAAAGAACCAAAACAAACCTATAAAGTGTACAGAAAAAATAATTTAATTTCTCGAAATAAAAGTATACATCACTGTTACTTAGATACGATTTTCCACCTATAGAGGACGCCAGCAGGAAATGACGTACATTTATCCCCACAAGACGAAGTACTGGGGGGGGGGGGCCGACACCAGACAGACCCCCCACCCCACTTTTCCAAAAAATTATAGTGTTTTATGTGTATTTATCCCCCCCCCCCCATGTGTTGTATGTTTTATATTATGCAAAAGAATTTAGGTCAAAAAAATTTAATTCTCCTTTTTAACGGGGTATTTCTTTTAAAACCTAGTTTTATCTATAGGGTTGTTTTTCCGAATAGGTTTCCATCTTTCCATCACCTGACTTGAAATCCCTTCCCTATACTCTTGGTTGACCTTGGCTAGAGGTCGCCTATATCCCGTGTGTGCTATATATATATATATATGCTATAGTTTGTGTATACTATATTTTGCTTCCATGTTGGGATAGCCTTTATTTTTTCCCAAATCTCCCCAGTAATCTTAGGACCTTATAATCGGATCAAGAAAAGGTTTATTTTTATCTATTTAATATATTTTTGAATTTTGGCTAAGTAACGGTGTATTATAATTTAATTAAGAAAAAAAAAACTTAATGTGTTCTGTGTGCAAATATATTGTGTCATTATTCACATATTGGATTTGTAAATTGAAATCCGCTGTACTCGAGTTGGAGTCCATACACTTTTTTATTTGCTTGTATTTCTCCCACCTAGAGTTAGGCCGTCTCAAATTATTTATTGGATTTCTGCCAAAATCTCTAAAAATGGTTGTTCTTCCCACACACACACACACACATACACACACACAGTGGGGATTTACCGTGCAGTGCGAGAGCTGTACATTTTGAGCAAATAGAATTAGAAGAGAGACTTATTAGATCCTTTGTTTTCGTGTATGTATGTAAAGTTTCCTATATGAGGTGTTTTTCCCGACTCTTTCATAGCCCCATGACGTCATTATCTCGTACTTTTCCCATATAGTTTCTCTGTCCCGATAATTAGGATTTGTGATAGTTTACGTAATATAATTAAAGTCTATTTAATTATTTAATTTTAATTTTAATGGATAATAAAAAGAAACTGAAGCTGTTTAGGAAAATTTTTAAGAAATTAAAAGGGTGGCGGCTACAGCAGATTCCAATCCGGGGTGGGGGTATGAGGGCAAGGGTTCACTTTGTGATGGTCCCCTTTAAGGGGAGGTTATCCATTGCCCCATCTCCCTCCCCTTCTTTTCACCCTTTGCAGCCCCGTCCCTCCCATTCACAAATCTTCCTAGAAGTTCTTTTTTCTAATTAATTTGAAAGGATTACAAAAAAATTTGCCTATTCATTTTTTTATGTTTATGACTTGGTCACACGCCATCATGGTTTTAGTTATGTTATCTGTTATTTTTCCTATTAAAGTTTTGTTAAAGTTGCCGTCTTGATATAAAACTTGGTTTCTTCTGTATTTTTATTTCTTGGATATCTCCATAATTAATTGTATCCTGTCTTGTTTCCTAAACTCGCACTGTGCCATCGCATGATATTTTGTGAAGTTCGCACATTTGCACATGAGATATTTTACATGTATGCATATGTCGTGTAGATATTTGAATATCAAGCTTTGTATTTTTGGAGAGCCGATGTTGGTCCAGTACCTCCAAGGTCTGTCCCAATTAACCGAGATATTTCCTCCTCTACTTTATTTTTAATTTTAGAGGTTAAATTTTCCCTTATCCAATTATATGTTTCCTTAGTTTCAATTCCCCAAAGTTCCTCATTTTCCCTATATTTACATAAAAGTTCCTTTATAATTCTAAAGGTCCTTGTTGTTTCTAGTCTTTTTACCAGTTTATTATTTTTGTAGATGTCACTTATGTTTTTCATGCTAAAACCAAACCAGTAAATGTATAAAGCTTCCTAAGGGGTTTTGGGTTGGATATTTACTTCTTTTACATTATAAATTAAATACTAGAGAGGAGGCCTAACTCGAATCGGGAGAAACACAAATAAATAAAGAAAGAAAGTGCGGACCCTGACTCGAATACAGCCTACCTCATTTTGAAAATAGACTTTAATGTGAGAAACGCCACACCATAGTCAATCACATAAAACAAAAGGTTTTATTTTAATTTCAAATGGTAGTATACCGTTCATCTCGCCGGAATTCTAAATTGCAAATTAATTCAAAAGCAACTAAATTTATACCAGGACAAACAAATAAATTTGAAAAGTCCATAGAAAAATATATATTAAGACAACAGAGACAAATTTGACATAGTATTGCTGTCCCTACACACAGACTATATAGCATACACATACCATAGCATTGATACACATAGCATACACGGAACATAGAAAATTCTTGACAAAGATCACTAAAAATCAAGGATATGAAATCTGAAAATGGGAATAAGACCCATGTTTCAGACTACTACCCTTTAGAAAACACTAGGACTAATTATAAACTGAAAGTTTGATCAAAATTCCTTTTTTAAACTTTAAACAAGCACACACATCTTGGGGTATACAAGAGTACATGAAAACACTTTATTTTGGGGGGGGGGTCATCTGTCTGGTGCCCCCCCCCCCATGATACTTTCGTAACTCATACTAGCGAAAGATTATCATTTGCACTCACATTGTATGTTCTTTAAAATAATGATTTCTTTTTTTATTTGCGAGATATCGTCGTATAGTTACCCTGGATACAATATAATCTTGGTCCGTTTGCACCTTGAAACTTATCATGCGTGAATGGCAGGCGCCTTCAAGCAATCTGGTGATATTTTCGTCTCTTTTGCGATATTTTTTTTATCTGACATTAGCGACACACACACAGTAAGGATGCATACGCGTGCCGGCATCCGCTACATTTACGGAGTTCGTTGATATATTTTGTTCTGTAAATTTCGCATGATGAAAATAGAAGGAATACATTATAACAATGCAAGGTTAGTTTCTTTTATTTTATTTTCAATCAAGTGTTTGTTTATTGTACCGTGCCGGGGCGGGGTGGGATGGGGGGGGGGGCACAAATTCAACACAAAATTAGTTCCTTTCTTATCTGCATGGAATAATGGAGCAAATATGATTGACGATATTGACTAGTAATAACAAGCTTTCAATTTACGCGCGCACACACGAAGACAACTTGAAAAATAGAAACAAACAATAAAATTAACTGGTAACTTCGCACTTGCTCAAGGCTTTGTAGTTACAATGGGGGGGGTCTGTGCTATTATCTGGTTAGGCATGACTATTTCGCAGAAATACAAACAAATCTTTTGAGATGAGCATAAAATACAATTGTTTCTTTTCCTCCATACATTTACGATGCTCTCAAAGGACCCACATATTTAGGTAAAAGTATGACCGTTACCAGGCGTTACCGAGTTGAAAATATGCCGAGTAAACTTACGAATTACGCCACGTACAATGTATAAACAACACTTGGCAACTTTTAATGATAAAAGATGGTGTTTTTATTTATTTACTTATTTATTTAGTTATCAGAACTCTTTCAGAATAACAATGTAACTGCCGATTATACAGCTCGCCTCTAAGAAGATTTTCGTAGTTTCCAACTGCCATGCATAAAATAAGTTTATGCCAAAGTGATCGTGACCTACAAAATGTTGGCCATTGTCACAGGGCATAAAATTCATAAAACAATAAAGAACATTCCTTTTTGTTCTACCAAAGCAGCGGAACCATAATGAGTTGATAAAACACAAGGATATTTGTTGTTATTTTGCAAACCATTGCTAATAAAATCAGCTTCAGAAACTATTATTATTGTCCGCCCTAGAGGAAAGATTTTACAAGGTGGAAATCACTGACTGTCAGTATCCCTGGAATGACAACCAGTATGACAACTATAACTAGTTTGTGCATCAGTAAATAATCTTGAGTAGCCACTGCACCTGAAATGCGTGCAGTCCATTCATCGAATACCTCCTATTCATTCATTGTATAATACACATTTTACTTACTAAGAATACCCTATCACAGTATAAATGTTTAGTCATAAATCGGGAAAGTTTACAACTGTATATGCATATTTATTTCTATTTTAACCGTACTGTCATAAAAGTACTTCTGTGGAGGCTAGTGTGTATATGTCATGATGAAAGCTTATGTCATTAATAGTTTTCTTTCTTTGCTCTTTACAAAAAAACAAAATAATAAGACTTTCGTTCATCTTTTGTTAGATTTCATATTTTCTTGAGAATCTTTTTAAAAATGTATCTGGAAAGTAAACATAAAAAATACGATAATTTAAAAAATGAAATTTGGGTCTCCATCTAAAGAATTTATATATTCTTAGTTACTACTCAGTAATTTTTAATTATTCATAAATGATTGTAAGATAAATTAGTTTTACAATGTAAAAGTGCGAGTTTGCTCCATTTACAGAAGGGTTTACTTGCTATTCTCTTTGTATAATTCTCCCAGCTTTAAACTACAGATACAGAACATTACATAAGACAGCGAATTTCAGTCTTAACCTAAAGCTCGAGGCTGGAGAAGAGGTCACTAAATTACCGTTTCCATAGTTACACACTGGTCAGATAGAGCAGTCTCCCGCAGGTATCATTCCCTATAGATGAATTAGAGGCCAAGTAAACTGCCTTCATTTCATGAGCTATACTAGTGTAGTATAGATGAAATAAGTTTTAAATTGCAAAAGTTGTCTCTTTTGTAACCAAAGTGCAAATCAATAAAGAAATATAATGACATGTAAAATTACATGAACAGCAATGAAGGATCTTTTCACGAGAGTCGCAAAAGATTGAAACTATTTAACGAATTTCATAAATTTCATTTTAAATAATCTTAAATGTAAGATTATGTTATGTGTATCACATGACAGAAATGATATTCAATAAAAAGCATAAAATAGGTTACATAATTGACTTTAAATTACATTCGTCATTACACCTTCAATTCATATGTCGTCATGCCGGCATTTGCTGAGTTATTGGGTGTTATTAAACGTATCATATAGTTACGTATGATACTGGAAAATATCATATGGGTATATTAATCTTAAGAGGAGCAACATTGGCTCAGTGGTTAGCGTCTCAGACCTGCGACCGAAAGGATGCAGGTTCAACCCCTGCCATCGGATCAAATCCTCGACCTTATTGGAAAATAATGAGATAACAAGTACATTCTACAAAGACATGGAACCTATTACCTCCACTGAAACGTACGAAATGATCATCTAAATTTGCAACAAGTGATCAGGAGAAGTGCGACCTGTTGAACTCGGAAGTTTGATATGTTACACGTTTAAAAAATTACGATAAACAGTTACCTCATTTTGAAGTTAGAAATGAAACTTTTATTTCTGCCATCATTATATATAAACAAGAAATTATAGATGTAGTAACTAGTCTTGACCTAAACAAAACCGCTGGAACCAATCCAATAAGTAATAGACTTGTACAAGTATAGTTTGAAGAAATGTATGTTCCATTGCAAATACATTTAAATAAATCACTCCCAGCCAGCGTGTTCCTAACACAGTGCAAGCTAGCGTATGACATACCGATGTATAAGAAAGGAGATAAAACACTACCGTCTAAATGCAGACTAATTGTTGACTTCAGCTAAATTATATACACTATTCATAAGTCCAACCTTAGAATATACTTCTGGAGTCTGGGATAATTGTTCTATTGAAGATTCGGAAAGATCAGAATAAAGGGGGGAAAATCAGATGGAAGATGCACGGATCGTTCCAGATCTATACCCATTAATTCTTCTAGATAGTCTCTTTATGCGGAAACTGCTTGGTTTGCACAACGAAGGAAAAGGAAGAGATTATGCATTATGTATTCGATTATAAATACTCAAGTACCTAACTATTTAAACGAACTTCTTCCACAAAGGAGATATGAGGCATCTAATTATCGTCTACGTTACTCTCAAAGTATCACACCAATCTCAACCAAACTTTATATTTTCACACGACCTTTTACCATATACGATTCGTCTTTAGAACTCTCTGCCTGATGATATCCGAAATCCTCCAAATCTTTCTATTTTTAAGAAACGTTTCTCTAATTTAACTAGCCTGTCATCACACAAGCAGAAAGACGTCTTATTGTAGGTGAGTAGTCACGTCACTTTTCAATGATAAATCTAGACTTAACCAAGAAGTGTATTGAAAGGTAGAGCGAAAGAGCTGGGATCTTTGGCATTAGGTAAGGGGCAATAGACAAAGTGTTCAACTTCTTCATTATCATAAGCACATGCACACGTGAAAGAGTTAACTAAATTCACCATGTAAAGGTCGGATTTCAGGAGACTACCTGCTTGTCTAAGTTTAGTATGTAGGATATTAAGGTGACATTTGTCAGTAGCGTAATTTTAGCGTGATGACCCGTTAGTTGAATTAGAAAAACGTTTCTTAAAAACAGAAAGATTTGGAGGATGAGAAACCTATAAACTGATATCAAATGTGTTAACATCGGTGGTTCTTTACAATTGGCATGACTTATTTGGTTATATACAAACCATCAAAAAACGGCAAGGGTAGAAGCGGGTAGCAAAGATATGAAGATCGGTAAGTCGCAAGCAATACCGATACAAAAAAGGCAACTTTCAAGGTAGCATTTTCACACATTTATATTGACACGGGTCGTTTTAGACTAATGAGAAACCAATAACTGGATATCAAATAGATCCAAATCTTTGTAGCTTTTTTACGATTAACATGACATATTTAGCCTTATAGAAAACGATCATGTTGCAAGGATATAGGCGCACGGACAGAGAAATGAAGATGTACTTAATAAGATACATACACATAATTTTTACTGTTTTATTGCTTAAGTATATGCTTCATATCACTAGTATCAGCATCGAGGTATGTGATACCATCGCAAAACAGCAATACTAGAGGCACGTAACATGGATATGAAGATTGGTAATGGTAAAGTCGCAAAGGATACTGGGTAAAATATATAAACTTTTCTAGGTTGCATTTTCACACATTTCTGTAGGCATAGATCAATTTAGACTGATGAGAAACCTACCAAATAATACCAGATTTGTCAAAATCTGTGTGTGCTTACGATTGGTATGACTTATTCGACTCTAAGATAAACGTTCGTGTTGTAAAGATCTAGGAGCACTAACATTCAAATGATTATCATCGAATTATATGGTACCATCTCAAAGCGGCAAGGGTAGAGGCACATAGGTAGAATATAGAATATGATGATCCGTTGATGATCCGTAATATCGCAAGCGACACCAAGTAAAAAATATCAACTTTTTTACTTGCATTTTCACACATTTATATATTTCACAGATCAATTTAGACTGATGAGAAACCTATCAATTGATATCAAATTCGTCTAAATCGCGTTTTTAAAAAATTACTAATGTTATAACTTATTTGCCTATATGGAAAACGCTCATTGAGGAAGACATTGAGCGGACATACAGACACACAAAGATGTACTTTATAAGATGCATACACATATTATATATTGTTGTATAGTTTTCCTTATATGTTTGAGATCTATAATATTAAAATTGAAATATGTGGTACCGTGGCAAACTGCAATGGTAGAGGCACGTATCAAGGATATGAAGATCGTTAAAGTCGCAACCGATATCGAGTCAAAAATACAAACTATTTTATTTTCATTTTCACACATTTCTGTTGGCACAGATCGATTTAGACTGACGAGAAACCTAACAATTGATATCAAATTTTGCTAAATCGGTGTTTATTACTATTGTAATGACTTATTCACCTGTTTGTTAAACGATCGTATAGAAGACATTAGGAGAAAAGACAGACAAATGAAGACGTACTTAATAAGATACACACACATATTATTTACTGTTGTACAACTTTAATTATATTCTTCAAATTTATAGTATTAGCATCGAAATATGTGGTACAATCGCAAAACGGCAATGGTAGTTTCACGTACCAAGGATATGAAGATCGGTAATGTCGCACCCGATATTCAGTAAAGGAACAATCTTTTTTATTTTGCATTTTCACACATGTCTATTGGCAGAGATCGACTTAGAATCATGAGAAACGTATCAATTGATATTAAACTTGTCAACATCGTTGGTTGTTTGCGATTGGTATGACTTATTCGCCTATATGGAAAATATTCGGTTAGGAAGGCACTAAACGCAAGGACGTACAAATGAAGACGTACTTCATAAGACGCATACACATTATTTACCGTTGAACAGCTTTTATTATATGTGTCAGGTTTATAGAATTAGCATCGAAAAAATGTGATACGATCGCAAAACGGGAATGGCAGATGGACGTAGCAAGGATACGATGATCGGTAACGTTGCAAGCGATACTGAGTGAAAAATACCAACTTTTCTATTTTGCATTTTCACCCATTTATATTGGCACAGATCTATTTAGACTGATAAAAATTTATCAACTGATATCAAACGTGTCAAAATCGTTCTTTGCGATTGGTATGACTTATTCGCCCATATGGAAAACTTTCGTATAGGTCAGATGTAGGCACACGGAAAGACAGATAAAGACGTGCTTAATAAGATACATACACATATTTTATAATTATGTACAGCTTTAATTCTATGCTTCAGATCTATAGTATTAGCATGGAAGTATGTGCTACCATCGCAGAACGGGAACGGTATATGAACGTAGCAAGGATATGAAGATCAGTAAAGTCGAACCCAATATTCAGTAAAAAGTACACTTTTTTGTATTCTGCATGTTCACACATGTCTGTTGGCACAGATCGAGTTAGACAGATAAGAAACCTATATATTAACATGAAATTTGTCAAAATCGGTGTTTATTTACTATTGGTATGACTTATTCGTGTATATCGAGGAGGAAGGCATTGGGCGCACGAACATACATTATGAAGACGTACTTAATAAGAAGATACATAAACATATTATTTACTGTTGTACAGCTTCAAATATATAGTATTAGCATCCAAGTAGGTGCTACCATCCCTAAACGGGAAGGATGGAAGCATCAAGGATACGAAGATCGGTAAAGTCGCAAGCGACAATGAGTCACAAATAGCAACTTTTTTATTATTCATTTTCACACATTTTTTTTAATTATTATTTTAAACTGATTAGAAACCTATAAATTGATATCATATATGTCGAAATCGGTGGTTGTTTACGATTGGTACAACTTATTTACCTATATGGAACATGTTCGTGTAGGAAGGCATTTTGGCTCACGGAAAGACAAATGAAGACGTATTTAATAAGATATATAAACATGTTATGCTGTTGTTTAGTTTTAATTTTATGCTTCAAATCAGTAGTCAGCATCGAAGTATGTTATAAACTCCCCCTCCCCTTAGTATGCAACTGCAAGCACACTTTGTCAAATGCTAAAAGGCACTAACTTTCTTGAAAATTATAATAATCAAAAAAATTCCGGATTCGTATATTATAACGTTATAATGCGCTTTCATTTTCCGTCAGGTAGGTCTCCAGGTCGAGTTGTTATGAACAACAGGAAACAGTATCGTACATTCTTTGCTAAGCGATCGCTCAGGTGGTGCAGTGTCTGTACAGAGCGTCCGCCTTGGATGCGAGAGCTCGCGGATTCAAACCCCTGCCGAATCATACTAAAGACATAAAAATGGTACTAGCAGCTGCCTCTTTTGGCGCCCATCATTAAGATATTGGTGTGAGGATAATGTGATTGGGTGGGACAAAATGCTGTATGTTTGTGGCATGATGCCACATTGCTAGACATCATTATAAACTGTCACAATGCAGACATGGTAGCGATATGATTGCATTTTTTTTAAAGCTACGTTAAAAATTACACACACACACACACACACACACACACACTTTGCTTGGTTATTTGCTATTTGAAGAGATGGAATATTGTTCATATTTCAACCGCTTTTTATTAATGATCATCGATGTGACCAACATATACGATAATAATACTCCCGATGATGATGATGATGGTTGTTGTTCTGATTTCTGTATTACTACTGCTCCATGGGTATGTTATGTATCGAACTTGAAAACAGAAGCACTACCAGCAATAAAGCAGCTTTGAAAACAAATCGCACTTAATCGATATCAATATATATTGACATCAAATTGAACGTCAAATGCTCTGTGCAACTGTATCGAAATGAACTATTACATGCTGGTTTTTTTTCTTTTTTTTTTTTGGACAGTTTTAGACCGAAAAAAGTAGTACTTCAAGGCTCTGTCTATGGTATAAATATGTTCATGTACACTTTTCCATTGTAACTTTAAGTGTATAGACTGCAAATACGATGAAGCACAAATCGAGGACGTCCAGTGTTAGCAATGGAACAATGTTACTACTTCGGTCGAGAAGGATAACGACCTATATATGTATTCCTGCCCACTACCATGTAGGATGTATCAAACTGTATATTACTCAAGCGCTCTTTGTCGAGCGTGCTGGTGTGTGTGTACAAAAAAAAATGGAATATAATAACTTTAACTGAAATATATACAATTAAATTCAATATAAAAGTGATGCGGCACCTGGGAGTAAAGCAAAAATGGAAGAAACAAATTTCCGGATCGCTACTATCAACAGCAATGGGATAGACAAAGCGAAAGCAGACAAAGTAGCCAAAGAAACAAACTTTGATGTAATAATGATACAAGAAACACACTATAGAATTAAGCCAGAGTTCAAAATTTTAGTAGAAGACAAACTTAACGCAATAAAGATATGCAACAATTTTGCAAATAATGATATTAGAGTTGGTTGCAACAATAATATTTTTAAAAAGCTAGGAAAGGTTTGAGGAGGGGGAATTTTTTAAGGGACGGTTGCTACGTGTTAAAATGTTTAATTGGCATATTATAAATGTGTACATGCCAGCTAATAGAAATAAGAAACTAATTTTAAAGAAAACTTGTATACCTACCTACAACAATATTCGATGGAAAATCTAATCATAGGGGGAGATTTCAACTGGGTAACTATAAATTAAACCAGTCTAGCAGGATTGATAAATTTTACGGAAATTTTTATATATATTAATACTGCAATAACCAACCAAAAGCTATCAGACCATTTCATGCTCACTATTGACCTAAAAATGAAAAAAATAGAAAAATGTGGGCCAGGACTATGGAAACTAAATAATAAGATTTTAAATGACAAAGAATATGTCGAAATAATAATTATAAAAAGAAATTGAAACCGTCAAAAATGAAGAAAATATTAATATAATAATTGATTGGGATGTTTTAAAAAACAAAATGAAAGGAATAAATATTCAGTACTCAAATAGAGGGCGGAAAAACCCCAGAAAAAAAAGACAAACACGAACTCAAATTAGAACTAAGCAAAACAACAAACGACGATGGAGAAAGAAAAAAAAAACGATTGACAGACAAAATTAAAATCGTTGAAGAAGACGAAAATCAGGGGAGAATAATAAGGGCGGGAAAATTTACAGAGATCTACAACGAGGCAAAAAACGTATATAAGCGAGAAGAATTTAGAAAAGGGGGTGATACAATTTTAAACAATATCAAAATAAACAATGTAACCCATACTGTAAAAGAAGATATCCTAAATAATATTTCCAAATATTATAAAGAACTATACACCACACACCACACAGAACATATACTTCAGCACAATCGACAGCTACTTAAAAAATGTCGACTGTGAGATGACATCAGCAGTACATAGAGACCAATGTGATGATGTCATCTCAGATGAAGAAATCACAAAAAGTATATCAACACTCACAAAAGTCACCAGGGAAAGATGGACTCATCGTGGAATTCTACCAAAAGTTCCACGGTGAACTGACGCCGATCTTAAACGCTTTGTATAATAATATAGTTTTAAGTAAAAATAAAATGACTAAATCTATGAGGGAGGGAGTTATCACAATTATATACAAAGGGAAAGGGAATAGAGACGAGATTAAAAACTGGAGGCCTATATCACTTTTAAACACGGACTATAAGATTTTAAGTAGGATTTTAACAAATACAGTAAAGGGTAGGATAAACAAGATAATTAATGTAAATCAAACTTGTGGGGGAGGGATATACAAAACAATATTTTGAACATTAAAACTACAATTAACTACATAAATGAAACTGGTATGATGAGTGCTATGGTACTCTTCGACCAGGAGAAAGCTTTCGACTGATTTGAACAAAACTGTATAAAGAATGTTTTTAAAAAATTTGGTTTCAGACCCAATTTCCAAAATGGACCAAAATCCTACACACTGGGATAATTAAACGGGAAATGCACGAAAGAATTTGAAATACAACGATCAGTGATACAAGGATGTCCACTATCAATGCTAGAATACGTAATGGCAATATAAATCCTACGTCACACGATAAGAAACAACCCAGATATACAAGCAGGGGCGTATTAACCATTAAGCAGACTAAGCACGTGCATAGGACACCAGGGTCAAAGGGGGCACCACAAAGTTGAGAAAAGGGTGAAAAGAAAGAAAGAAAAAAGAATGAAGATTTGTAAAAAAAACTGATACAACTAGTGCAAATTGATCATGATGTTCTGTTTCTTGATCATGGTACACCCTAGGGTCATCTTCTCAGGTGTACGTGGAAAAGAGGGGGGCACCAAGATTTGTCAGTGCTTAGGGCACCAGTGAGCCTTAATCCGCTCCTGATTATACAAGGCATACAAATACCAAACCTAAAAAAGAATTAAAAAATGCTCTAACATGCATATGATTGCAACATCTTTATAAGAGAGGGGAAATGCTATAAGCGTCGGGTTCCAAAATAAACCACAACAAGCACGAAATCTTAAAAATAGTTAACTGGGGGGCAACCACCCTGGATTATCGCCCCCACCCCCCACCCCACACACACACACTTACTGAGAGACACTGTAAAGGCTCTAGGGGTTTACTTTGGTAATAAAAAAAGAAGCTGTAGAAAATTATGAACATATTATCAATAAAATAAGAGAAAATGTGAAAATCTGGCCATGGCGCCATTACCTATCATGGAGCGGGCCCAAGTGGCCAAGACTTATTTATACTCAAATATTAACTACATAATTAAATCCATAGATATGGATAATACAATTTTAAACAAAACAGACAACGAAATAATAGATTATATATGGAATCATAAAATGCATCATGTAAAAACAGAGACATTATATAGGGCCAAAAGTAGAGGGAGGCTTGGGGTTGCCGAGCCCTCTACTACTATAATTAACTAACATAATCAATAGATTAAAAAAAAAAATGCACTCAGACCCGGCTACAGCGTGAGAAGCACCGTACATCTACTGGTTCGGCTTCACCTTGAGAAACCGACCAGAGATATACAAAAATAACAAATTAATATAAAAAAATCGAAGTGCCACGCAAACATATGAGAACTAATTTTAAAATATAGAGACAAAACAGATTTATGCAAAATTTAATAAGTAAAAGTCACGCTTGTATTAGGGAGGA
Organism: Sinohyriopsis cumingii; assembly: GCA_028554795.2. Taxonomy (NCBI): domain Eukaryota; kingdom Metazoa; phylum Mollusca; class Bivalvia; order Unionida; family Unionidae; genus Sinohyriopsis; species Sinohyriopsis cumingii. The sequence goes on along the minus strand of JAPYKE020000037.1, from coordinate 5,178,575 downwards.
GGTAACCAAAAATATAAAATGTAGAGTAGAGCAGGACAACTGAGGGGGTAAATTGGACAAAAAATTGGAAAAATTGGGGAAAATAAGATCTGTCAAAACACAAAGTATAATTTTTAAATACCTGCACAACACCTGGCTAACAGGCGAAGAAACAATCAAACATCGTATGCTGAGGATAATGCCGAAATGCCCTTTATGTAAAACAGCGAACTTCACCAAACTACATACGATTGTCCAATGTGATAAAACTAAACATAATAGGATAAAGTTAATAATGAAAATTTGCAAAAAATATAAGTATAATAAAAATAACATTTTATTCATAGATTTAGACTACGAAAACAAAATCGTTCTAAAATGTATAGACTATATAGTAACTATGATGATATCCTGTGGACAGGTGATAAAGATTTTTAAATAAGATACGTGGTAAAAATAAGAATATTAACCACAACAAGAACTCAGTACGTCTTACGACGAATAGATACTTACCGTCAGGTTGATATAACGCAAGTGATGTTGGAATTGGGGGAGAGAGGGGGAGGGAGGAATAGGTATTACAGACCGAAGGGTCGCGTAGCGCAATTGCGAGCTGATGCCATACCCATACCCCCTCCTCGCACCCCACAACAGCCATATTTCAAAGAAAATTTCAAATTCTATTTCAAATATTTCAAAGAAACCCATATAACTTTTTTTTTAAAAGAGAAAAGGGAAGAAAGGAAGAAAGAAAAAAATAAAAGAATTTTGTAATTTAATTTTTCTTCTTCTTTCTCTGAAAGAAAATTCTAAAGACATATATAGGAAGGGATACAGGGAAAATATAAGGGGGAAGTAAATGGCGATGACATCATGGGGCTAAGTCACAGGGCTCAGTGAAGTGCACAGGCCCATCATGAGTCTTTGAAAACACCCAATGTAGAACATAAACAGACAAAATAAAGACACAAATACATACTGTATAACACTTAGTTTAAAACCCTACTAACTTCTCCCGCACTGCATGGTTGACCACTATAGAATAATGTGGTCTCATAAATACGTTTGGATCTTTCAATAAAGCATAATCAGATAAACTAAATAAAGGAGGCCTAACGCGACCCAGGAAAAACACATAGAGAATAAAGAAGCGTGAACCTTGGATCGAGCGTAACCTACGTATCAACATCTTTAAAGACTATTATGAGGAACGACACATATTATCACTCGAATAATAAAATAGGAAATTATTTTTTTTAAACAAAATCTAAATAGTACACCATTCCATCGTCAAAATTAGAAAACCATAAAAGAAACTAAAAGATACAATATAACATCATAAAGGAAGAAATACAACTGGGAAAGATATTTGATCTATACTTGCTGTCTCAAACATAAAGAAAATATAGCATACACACAATATAACACCATTACATATAGCAAACACTGAGACCTAGGAGTAGTGAATGGGGATGGTATAGGGTCTATGGGACTTATCATTAAAAATACCCTTGGGAACATATAGGGTCTATGTAAATTTAACATGGAGAAAAATCGTGGGAACATATAGGGTCTATGGGAATTAACATGGCCAAAAACCTTGGGACAATATAGGGTCTATGGGAATTAACATGGCCAAAAACCCTGGGACAATATAGGGTCTATGGGAATTAACATGGCCAAAAACCCTGGGACAATATAGGGTCTATGTAAATTTAACATGGCCAAAAAAAACCTGGGACTGTATAGGGTCTATGTAAAATTGAAATAGGGAGGGTCTCTATTTTTTAAAAAAAAAAAAAAAAAAAAATAAAATAAAAAAAGGGGTAGACAATGGAAAGGCTATCTCTTTTCGAGAAATATGGGGGCCCTGAAAAGGGCCTTTGGGTTTATGTTAATGTATTCATAAACATAAAGGGCACCGCATTGGTCTTCTTCTTGTCCTTAGGCTGCGTCTTACTGTTGGTCCGTACATCAGCACTCTTTTCAGGCATCCTTGTCTTTAGACGTAGATCCTACGTATCCACAGGCTGGTGTCCTGTGGACAACGGTCCACTTCGATCGGACATACATGAGCAAGTCTGTCCGAAACATCATGGAAGACACAAGGGTGGATGACTCAACTGTAGTCCACATCTTGAAGCGAGGAGAACAGGTGAATCAATGCATTGAACGGCGCTTATTTATAGGTACAGGAAGGATTGAAACGGATTGAGTTCATTTACCAATCCGAACACGCGTTACAGAATTCAGTCAGCTCGCATCCAATCCGAAGATAGCAGTCTGTGACGTCACTTAGTCTATACAGATTCGCTAGCGCTTGTGTGCAGTCAATCTATGCGACAGTGTTTCAACATGACGGAAACTCAGAAAACGATCCATTGGGGTGCACCAGCAGGGGAGACTGCCCAAGGGACCTCGGACTTACTTTCAGAAGAGGTGAATTGGAATTTTGTGGATTTTCTTACCTCGCAAGAATTTGTTCCGGAACCTTCGTTACCTTCTTCATTACCGCAAGTGGAGAATTTTAGACAGAGACAGAAAGAAGAATTGGAGAAATTTATACAACGACAAAAGGAAGCGGAACAGGCTTTTCTCCTACAGCAACAGCAAGAAGAAGAGGTAAGAAAAAAACAACAACAGCAACAGCAAGAAGAAGTAGCAGCAGCAAAGAAACAAGAGGGTGAAAATCAAACGGTCACGATACTGTTGGACATTTTAGCGGAGTTAAGAAGTCTGAAACAAATTTATCAGACTTCTTTATCACGACCGAAGAGAATACGACCTTCCCGAGCTAAACACGTCAACCCTGTGACTAAGCCTACCGTACCACCCTTAGTGATTTCAACCCAATCATTATCATCATCATCAACATTACGCAGTCCAGAAGTAGGCCTTGGCCGTGGCAAAGGCTTAAGGCAGTTAAAGTTGATTGCTTAAACTCACCCCTACATCATAAAGAGAAAAAGGCCCTTTTCAGGGCCACCCACATTTCTCGAAAAGAAATACAATTTCAATTTGCCAATAACTCAAAAATAAACCCCACCCATTTTACCCTTATAGTACGTGTCTGTGTATGAGTGCGTGACTGTACGTTCTTATTTTAAAATCAAAACTCAAAGACACTTACCTTATATCATTCATTTATTCTTTTATCCATTTTTTTACAATCCAATTCACAATTCACAACACAACACTTTAATAAAAAGTTCATTCACTTCTTCTTTCTCCTTGTTTAGTCTGTCTGTTTTTTGAATTTCTTCACCGTCTTTTCCTCATTTTCTTCCCTTCTTCTTTTCTTCTTCTTCTCCTGTTTCTTTGCCTCTTGTAAATAGAATTGTCTTTTTTCTTCCTCTTCTTCCTCTGAAGAATCCCTCTCTTCTTCCGAAGAATCCCTCTCTTCTTCTGAAGAATCCTTCTTTTCTTCTGACTCCTCTTGTTTCTTTTTTGGGCAATCTGGAGACCAATGTCCTTTTTCTTTACAATAATAACAGGTATCTTGACTTTTGTCATTTTTACTCCCTGTTTTTGTTCTTTTTTGACGGTCTGGACACTCTGAAGACCAATGCCCTTTCTTCTGACAGATATAGCAAGTATCTTGACTTTTATCTCGAAAGGAAGGAGAGTAGTCCGTAGGCTGGTCTGAAGAGAATTTTCTAATGACCCCTCGCAAAGCTCTGACGAAACGTTCCATCTGGTTAGTCTCTTCCATCGTTGTACTCGGCTTGAGAGTGAAATGAATAGTGAAAGGATAAGACACACACCCTTTTATATACGCTGGTCTACTATGACTATAAAGTAGCTCATGGTGTTTGAACTTGAGTCATTTGACTTTTTGCTTTCAAGATGAAACGATCCCATTCATTCGAGAAGAAAGAAGAAGAAAGTAAGAGGCAGAAACGTGATCTATCGCCTCGAACCAGGGCTGAAATCTTGGCACAAATTCATGCCAGTGATTTTGAAGAGGACATGAGTGAACCAGAATTTGAAACCTCTAAACCAAGTTCACCACCCTTAGTCAACCCTGAAAAATACTATTCCATTCGAGAGACGGAAAAGGGCTCCTCTAGAAAATTTAGAACCACGGCTTACAAATACACGGTGAAGTTTAAAGATTTCAAGTCCGAAGTACCGTTAGAGAAAGCAGAAGGGTTCACCACCGGAGTGTGGGATTCGCTGCTCACTGCACTCAAGCGACAATGTCAACCCAAAGAAGACGATCGCTTGAGACTTTCCATACAACACGACGGTTTGAAATCCCCTGTTTGGATCGAGTTTAGCACCCCTGCAGAATTGACCGCTTCCAAAGTCATGGACAAGATTCAACACGTGCAACAATCTAATGACCAGTTTGACATCACCGATGGAAAAGCCACATTGGACATGACCCACGTCTCTCCTCCTCAAGGGACCGGACGCAAAAAGATGTTATTGGTGAACGACCTTCGCAGCATTAAGCGTAGCCTTGTCCGAATTCACAATCCTCATGACCAGATGTGTTTAGCCCGTGCCATCGTGGTGGGACGAACCTATGCCAACAAGAACGACACGGTAGAATGGAAAAGAGACTGGGAGAACATTCGACAATCGGACCGAGCCAAACAACGAAGTGAAGCAGAACTCCTGTTACGACAAGCTGGACTGTCCAAAGACACACCCTGTGGCATTCCTGAGACGCAAAAATTGCAAGATGCCCTAGCTCCACGCTACACCTTGAAAGTGCACCCTCAAGAAGTGCGCGGGTCTTTGTTGTTTCGAGGGCAAGACTTTAAGGAAGGAAAATACATTCATGTTTATCATCACGATGAACATTTCGATACCATTACCAATATCACTGGATTCCTGGGATACGGTTATTACTGTGAGAAATGTGACCATGGTTATAATAATCGAGAGCAACACAAGCATTGTGGATCGAAATGCTCAGGATGTTTGGCCTCTTCACCCTGTCTGAGCGAAGAACCAGTGCCTTGTTCAACTTGTCTGTGCACGTTTGTCAGCCCTACCTGTTACCAACAACATCTGAAAACGCAAGGTTCACAGAAGAAATGTGCTTGTCAACTCCTGAGATTGTGCCCTACGTGTGGACAAGGCATACGTACCAATAGTACCAAGGCACACGTATGTCGAGGAAAGAAAAAATGTCACATTTGTCACCACATCGTGGACTTGGAACACCAATGTTACGTGCAAAAATACCAACCCCCACCAGAGAAAGAGGACGGTCACAAGAAGAAAGGCAATTTCATCTTTTTCGATTTCGAATGCATGCAAGAGACTGGCATCCACATTCCTAATTTCTGCGTGGCTCATCGAGCGTGCGAGAAGTGCATTCAAGAACCTATCTTCAGTCATTGCCCTCACTGCAGCAAGATTCCTGGAGGGCGTGAAAAAATCTTTCGGGGACCGAACACGTTAGCCGATTTTGCCCAATGGGTCTTAGACCCCGTCGACAAGACGTGGAGCCAAGAGGACATCGAACGTTACGGAGATTGCCATCGTCATGCCACAGTGATGGCTCACAATTTCTCCGGATACGATGGACAGTTTCTTTTGAGGTACTATACGGAACAAGGCACCGAACGTCCTAAAGTGACTTTGAACGGAGCCAAAATCATTTTCATGCAAGTGGGACAAGTACAGTTTAAAGATTCGATGAGCTATTTGGCCATGCCTTTGAGTCGAATGCCTAAAACGTTTGGAATGACGGAAATGGCTAAAGGGTACTTTCCACACTTTTTCAATACGGAAGCCAATCAACACGCCGTTCTACCCCATTTACCCGAGGCTCACTATTACGACCCCGACAACATGCGTACCGAACAACGAGAAGCTTTCTACGCTTGGTACCAGGCTCACGCCTCGGACCCTTTCGACTTTCAGGAAGAAATGTTGAAGTATTGTCGTTCCGACGTGGACATTTTACGACGTTGCTGTGGAAAATTTCGAGAACTGTTCATGGAACACGGAGGGGTCGATCCTTTGAAAGAAGCTTGCACCATTGCCAAAGCGTGTTCCTTAGTGTATCGACAACGATTCATGCCTGAAAACACCGTGGCTGTCATCAGTCCTCAAACGACCCACTTTGTCAAACGTCAATACTCGGTCAAAGCCCTACGTTGGTTACATTACTTGTGCGACAAGGAAGACAAGTGGATTCAGCATGCCCGCAACGGAGGGGGCGAAAAGACCATCGGAACGTATTCGGTCGATGGCTGGGACTTAGAAAACCCCAAGATCGTGTACGAGTTTAACGGTTGCTTATTTCACGGATGTCCCGTCTGTTACCCTGACCGTGGCACTAAAAATCAGTTTTTGCAACGAACCATGGAAGACTTGTACCAGGACACTTGTCAGCGGCGCCTAAAGTTAGAACAGCAAGGATACCAAGTGGTGGAAATGTGGGAACACGAGTACGATCACCGTATGAAAACCGATCCCGAGTTTAAACGCCTCGTGGAAAGTTACCAGTTCATGGACCCGCTGAACCCGAGGGATAGTTTGTACGGAGGAAGGACCAATGCCACCTGTTTGCTGTACCAAGCCGACGAAGAGAAAGGAGAAGAAATCAAATACTTGGACGTGTGTTCGCTGTATCCCTACGTGTGCAAATATTGTCGCTTTCCCGTAGGGCACCCGCAATTGCTGACGGAACACATCGACCTGAAAAACATTCGACAATACGAAGGCTTGATCAAGTGTAAAGTTTTGCCTCCCACGAACCTATACCATCCCGTCTTACCTCACCATTGTCAAGGCAAACTGATGTTTCCCTTGTGCCGTACTTGTGCCGAAACGTGCAACCAAGACCAACCTTGCCATCACAGCCAGGAAGAACGGGCCTTGACGGGAACCTGGGTCAGCGTAGAATTGTTCAAAGCTCTGGACATGGGATACCAACTGTTAGAAGTGTACGAAATTTGCCACTTTCCCAAGACACAACAATACCACAAGGGTGACCCCACGCAGAAAGGCATTTTCGCCGACTACGTGGATGCCTTTTTGAAACTGAAGCAAGAAGCCAGCGGCTATCCTTCCTGGTGTCACACTCCCGAAGACCAAATAAAATTCAAAGAGAAATACTACGAACAAGAAGGCATCACTTTAGACCACATCGAGAAAAACGAAGGCAGGCGATCGTTTGCCAAAGTGATGTTAAATTGCTTGTGGGGTAAAATGGCACAACGACCGTGTTTACCCAAGACGGAATATTTGACAGAACCTTCCCGCTACTTCCAGATGATTCACGACAAAACCAAATACTTGAAACACGTGGACGTCGTTCGAGAGAATTTGATCTTGGTCAATTACGAAGAAGATCTGGACTTTGTACAAGACGACCCTTTTGGAAATGTCATCATTGCGGCTTACGTGACAGCCCATGCTCGCTTAAAATTGTACGAAGCTTTAGAACTGTTAGGGGAACGCGTCCTGTACTTTGACACGGACAGTTGCATTTACATCCATCACCCGATTCAACATCACCCTAACATCGAAGGAGACCGTTTAGGAGCCTGGACAGACGAGCATCCCGACGACAAGATTCTAAGTTTCGTCAGTGGCGGTCCTAAAAATTACGGCTACGAATACCGTGACAAACAAGGAGAAGTGCACACGACGTGCAAAGTGAAAGGACTGACTCTGAATTATCGTACCAGTCGTGTGGTCAACTTTGGGGTATTGAAAGAAGCCTTGCAATCGGGAGAGGATGGAAACTTTAAAGTGACCACCTATCAACCGAACAAGATTGTACGTTTACCCACTCACCACATCGTCAGTCGACCCTTGGAAAAAGTCTATCAAATTGTATACCAGAAGCGACTGCGACTTCCCAATCATTTCACCTTACCGTACGGTCACGTCGGTATTGGTCTGTATATAAAAAAGGAACCCTAGGCAAGATCGATAGTTCATTGTGACTACCAAGACCGAGCGAACAAGATGAATACTTTGAAAGAGGCATCGTTCCAGTTTGGGGATTGTAAAAAAGTTGTATCTTCCTCTAGTGTGACTAATATTGGATGGGTAAGACCCATGCATTGCGACGGAAAATGTCCGGAAGGAAACTGCGATTGTCCATGTGGTTACCATTGTAATTGCGTAACGGAGTTTGCAGACGAGTGCGATTGTGAGCCTTGCGATGGATACGATGCTGTACCTTGTGACCTGAGCGATGCCGTAAAGCATCATGGGAACTTTGTTCTCACTGCCCCTATCATGGAAAGGGATGCTGTGCGTGTCAAACCTGAGGGATGCGAAAGCGATGCCGCTCGTCCTCTTGGACATTTTACTGGGTTTCGTTTTGAAGGGGAATGTTCACCTTCACGTCTACCCCTCTACGGATGTCATCCAACCCTGAGCAAACTCCTACCCATGTCACTCAACCCTCATCGAAACGAACCTGTGAAAGACGAATATTCGTTTCCTGTGCGTTTGTCGGAATACTGCGACTTTGAAAATCGTCTTCAATCGTTCAAAGGAAAATGGCCTAAGTATCTGGGAGGACCGACCCCCGAAGAATTAGCCAGAGCCGGATTTTTCTACTTGGGCGAAGGAGATAAAGTCAAGTGCTTCAGTTGCGGTGTGTCACTTCACCACTGGGAACCGCAAGATTCGGCCTACGTAGAACATGCTCGATGGTCACCGAATTGTCATTACTTACCCTTAGTGGGACCGAGACATTGAAGTAACTTACCATGTCGTTGACGAAGAAGAAACCAGATTGGCTAGGAGTCAAATGTTGGACATCACCGAGACCAGTATTTAAACTTCATTTCAAAAACGATATTGAATCATTACCTAAAGAACTACAAGAGAAGATTTACAAGGAAGTTTGGCAGGGGTTTGCCAGAGTGAAATCTCAATGGGTCACTGTAGAACTTTTGTGTCGAGAAATTCATAAGAGGAAAGTGAAAAAAGTCAACCAGTGTGTTAGATTTCTTTGGGTCAAGGGTGCATTCCTCCTATTGTATCGCTTTAGACCGTTTACATCAAAAGAGTTCAGTGACATTCTTGGACGTTACCCTGAATGGCAGTGGTCAGAAATTACTCACTATGTGGATTACTTTTGTGAATTGTACGGACTGACCTATTCATGAATACTTTACCTGGGCTTTGCCTGTGGAGTTGAGAGAAAGGATTTACCGAGAGCTGGTCAAAATACAAGTGAAACGTAAAGAACAATTGCATCCGATACGTCACCAGATCTTTAACCACTGGTACCTGAATGGTATAAGAGAACTGATTCGTCAGAAATTCTTTCAATGGTCAGACATTGTTCAAAACTTTGAGGTCGCTAATGATCGACATGTTCATGATTATGGTTACTTCGAGATTCACCTAGTGCAACGCATTGAGGAAGACAAGTTAAAGGATTACCAACATTTGTTACGTGGAATCTACTTAGCGGAAGAGGAAACTTCTAAACGAACTCTGACGTTACGGTTACAGTATGCAAGATTTAGATTCCCTACTGGAGAACGAAGATCTCTGGCTAGAAAGTACGTGTATTGCATCCGAAAAAAAGAGAATATAAAAACAGGCTGCCATGCCACGATTTATGTCACATGTCATCCAACAGATTCCGTGGAAGGAACTCAATGACCGTATTCAAACCGTGGATCATTACCATCAATTATTACAAGAACTGTATCCATTCAATTTGGGACGACAAGTGGTGTGTGTCTTAGTGACTTGTTTTCTGGGATTTCGTTTACCAGCCGATTCTTTGTGGACTCTTTACGATCAGTACTTACCACCTCCATGGCCTTAAATGGTCACGAAAAACTCCTTTTGCTCAAAGCCTTTCGGTTTCATCTGGATACTTCTCGACCTCAACAGGAAAAAAAGATTCGTCAACTTTTAGCTACCCAAGACGTGTATGACGATGTGTGTGTAGCTTGTGACTTACATCCCCATTGGACAGATGTCCGTGCCTGGAAAGAATGGGGTTTTGAGGCTTGGACCCAAGAAGTGGCCCAGTATGCACGAGAGTTGTTCAAGGAAAAAAGTTACTTTTCAACCCGTGTTAGTGACGGTGTCAGAAGAACCCGTCACCCAGGACAGGACTGTCGTGGACAGGCCTGAAAGACCCTTTCGGGAGGACACTTGTGTGACCTTACCCCCTACTATAGAACTGGTTAGAACATTGCCCAAAACATGTTGTACAGACACTTGTGTTTATTCCACGTTCATCGTTATCATGTGCCTTTTATCCTTGTACTTAAGCCTTTGGCTTTTATGTATTTTTGTCTTTCGTATTCATGTTTGAAAAAAACATTCAATAAACGTGTTCTGAAAAAGTATATAAACTCTTGTCTTGTTTGTTTTCGTGTCACAAGTGACATTTCTCACACCATGGCTACCTCTGCTGTCTCTGCTCCCTCTTCCTCTACTGTCAAAGTCATCGACGAACACTTAGATCGTGCCAGTTGGGAGGCTTTGTATCTTCGCCATCCCTTTAACATGCTCATTGCTGGACCTAGCGGTTCTGGCAAAACCGAATTCGTCAAACGTTTGATCGAACATAAACATCATTTGATCGATCGGCCCCCTCAACGGATCGTGTGGTGTTACAAAGAGTGGCAATCGGCGTACAACCTCTTGCGAGAAAGTCAAGGCGATTCCATCGTGTTTGTGGAAGGCATTCCTAAAGAAGATGACGGCATCGTCTCTGACTCCCGTCAAACCCATTTGGTCATTTTCGACGACCTGTTAGGAGAAGACGAAGAAGAAATTAAATTGTGGTTTACGCGCAAAGGGCATCACCGTAATGCCAGTGTCGTTTACATCACCCAAAATTTGTTTCAACAAAGTAAAGCCCATCGCACCATCAGTCTCAATGCGCATTACGTGGTCTTGTTTAAAAGCCCTCGAGATAAATCGCAAGTGCAAGTCTTAGCCAAACAGTTAGGAACGCCTTGGCTGACTCAGGCGTACGACGATGCCACTCAAACACCACACGCCTATTTACTCGTCGATTTGAAACCTACGACCCCCGAGGATTTGCGATTTCGTACCCACTTGTTTCACCACTGGTGCCAAGACGGAGGGCCTGTCCTGTACACGTCTCCGTCCTCGACTTCATTTCACTCCCCATCAAAAAATCTATAAAAACCTCAGACCCTTTTTCGTCTGTCTCACACAGTGCGAACATGACGTCCCTTCAGTCGCATCTTCCCGTCAAATTGATTCGTGCCTTGTATGGCATCAGTCGAGAAAAAGATCCACAAACACGAGCTCGTGTCTTAGAAGCTAGTTTCAAAGAAGTCTTACGATGGTTCACGGTGACGGCACGTCAATTACTCCAAGGAATCATTCAGATTCCTCATCAAACCAAACGCTTTTTCGATCGAAACAAAGTCGCTTTGGTCCAACTGGCCGATCCCCGCATCGACACTCAAACCAAAAAACAAATCATTTTGAAACCTGGAGGGAGCGGTACTTTAGGAGGGGTCATCATTCGCTCACTCTTAAGATGGGATCCTAATGCCCCCAAAGTTATCCCCAAGACAAAAGTCCAACGAAGCCCCAAGAAGAAAAAGAAAAAGACCAGGTCCCCAAGAAGAATAACTTCTCCAGTGGCAGGACCCTCCTCTTACCAGACACCACCACCCCGGAAAAAGAAAAGAAGCCCCCAGAAAAAGAAACAGAGAAAAAGTCCTCAGAAAAAGAAAAGTCCACAGAAGAAAACTAGTCGCAAGAGAGGCACTTCGGCCAGGACGCAACCTTACACTCGCAAACCACGACCTGCCACAGCGGTGACTGCGTCTCCGGCAGCCTCACGTTTATCCACTTCTCCGTTGATGTCACCAGGAACTGAAGAGTACTTGGAGACGTTGATCACACCAAGAACTACTCCGTTGATGACCCCCAAAAGAACTTCCCCAGTGGCAGGACCCTCCAATTTAGTGGCAGTGGCTGCTGCTCACAAAGTACCTTCTCCCAAAATCAAAGTCCATGAAAGATCGGGCATGTTACAAAGTTTACTGGATTTGTCCAAGCAAGAACTGGTTCGATTTAGTCCGTTACGTACCCCTGCACGACGTGTCATGCCTGTCCTCAAACTGATACGCCGTAAAGACAATCAGTGGCGACGCGTTCCAGTATAAAAAAGGCCTGTGACCGAGTAGGGTATCAGTGTTTTTTAGGTGCTCCTAAAGACTCAAAGATATCACCCTCCAGAAAACCCCAAGGAAAGAAAAGGAAAGGACTGCCACCACGTTTAGCCAGACACGGGGACCTGTTATCTGTCCTGTCCAAAGCTTCTCCACCCCTACGAAAAAAACTCATTCAAACGGCCTCCAAAGAGGTCATCGATACCGTGTGCGAATGTTGTTTGAACGTTTTGAAAGGCACGATCCCTTTGTCCAAACACCAGAAACAATGCTTAAGCAAACATCGTCACGTTCTTCGCCAAATGGTTCGAAAGAAAATTCCCATTCGTCAAAAAAAGAAGATGTTAGTGCAACGTGGAGGCATTTTGCCTCTCTTGCTAGGCCCCATACTGAAAGGAGTCTTGGGAACCATGTTGGGAGGACTGGTGGGAGCAAGATAAAAAAGCCTTCGAAAGTCCAAAGATCTCAGAATCGACCCCTGACAACCCCATGGAAGGACGAAAACTAGCTTTAGTGCCTTACAAACGATGGATGGAATACCATCGGTGGCAAGAACAACGCACCCCGCATTTACCTCCCAATCCCCATTTGAGCGAGATGTCCCAGTTACAACACGAATTGCAGTCCTTGATGGATCGCCAAGATTTGTCCGAAACAGAAAAATCGCAAAAGTACGGTCAACTCTTGCAACGACTGCAACTCTTTCACCAGAAAGCTTTAGACGAAACAGCTCTACCCACTCTGAAAGATTTTAAGACCTTGATGAAAAGTCCAGCACCATCACCAGTACCAGTACCAGTACCAGTACCACCAGTACCCGTGACCAAGACAGAAAAAGGAGAAGAAGAGGAAGGGTTTCAAACTCCACCAGAAAAAGTACGCAAGTTAACAACACCACCTACCTCCAGAATTGGATGGATTAAAAAGATGATGGCCACCCCTTCTTCCTCACAAGAGAAAAAGAAAGTGAAGACAGAAGTGAAGACAGAAGTGAAACAAGAACCGATATCCCCCGCTCAGACATCCTTCTCCTCTTCGACACCTATTGCTGGCCGCACACGCAAAGCCTTGCAATCCAAGAAAATACCCCAAGAGAGAAAGAGTAGCCTCTTCCAAGAGTGGGTGCCTTATTAACACATCAACCAACACAAAAAAATAAAAAATGGAAAAAGTCTTAGCCAGCATTTACTACGATCCCTCGCATCCTGCAGGTTACGCAGGAGTTCAAAAATTGTATCGTGCTGCCAAAACTCGACTGAAAAGTCTCCGTTTACCTCAAGTGCAACGATGGTTACAAGAACAAGCTACCTACACTTTACACAAACCCATTCGACGCAAGTTTGCCAGAAGTCGCACCCGAGTGGAAGGCATCGATCATCAATGGCAAGCCGATTTAGCCGATGTCTCTCACTTGGCCAGCTACAATCGTGGTTACAAATATTTGTTTTGTGTCATCGACGTCTTTTCCAAATTTGCCTGGGTCGTGCCCTTGACTTCCAAATCGAGCAGCGAGTTAGTGCGAGCCCTGCAACGGGTGTTGAAACAAAGCGGTCGTCACCCTTTTCGATGGCAAACGGACAAAGGCACCGAATTTCTGAACCAAGCTTTCCAAAAAGAATTAAAGAAACGTGACATTCATTTTTTTACCACCGAGAATCCCGAAACCAAAGCCAGCATCGTGGAACGTTTTCAACGCACTTTGAAAGAACGCATGTGGAAATATTTTACGCATCACCACACTCTGAAGTACATCGACATCTTACCGCACCTGGTGCAAGCGTACAACCAATCTTACCATCGAAGCATCGGACGTGCCCCTCAAGACGTGACTCCCGACAACGAAGTGCTGGTGTTTGAGCGTCTGTTTGGTACGTCCCCGACGAAGGCTGTCCCCAAGAAAAGGGGAGTGTTGGCCGTAGGAGATTGGGTGCGCATTGGCAAAACCAAACGCACTTTCGACAAAGGTTACTTACCTAACTGGACGACCGAATTGTTTCGCGTCACTGGACGAGTGCATGGCCGTCATCCTGCCGTCTATAAATTGGAAGACATGAACGGAGAAGTGCTCAAAGGAACGTTTTATTTGCCCGAGTTACAACGTGTCACCAAAATAGAAGACGACGTGTACGACATCGAAAGCATTCTCGAACGCAGAACCCGTAAAGTGGGCAAACGACGTGTCAAAGAAGTCAAAGTACGTTGGAAAGGACATCCACCCAGTTTCGATTCTTGGATCGACGCTTCGCAAGTCATCGACTATAAAAAGAAGTGACCATCATGCCCTTTCACACAGCAGACGCAGCTACGTCGACCACTCCTTCTTCACCCAGTTCTTCTGTGCAAGATTTACAAAAACAACCCTTGTGGGTGTGGTGTGGAGAACGTGTGCCTAAAACGCAAATCGTCTTTTTCTGCCAAATCTTCGTGGTGTATTGTGTCATCGGGGCAGCCATCGCCAATTTGAGTTTGCAACAAGGAGACAAACAATTGTGGACCATTTTATTGAGCAGTTGCATCGGTTACCTGCTTCCCAATCCCTCCCTGAAATTCTCCTCGAACGGGAACGTTGTGTCAAGTGCCAGTGCCAGTCACCACTCCAACCACAATCAGAACCCCATTTTGGGCGGAGACACGCCTCTGACGTCCATTAATAACCCCTCGGACAGCCACAGAACTCTGGAATTATGAGTCACCAAAACCAATTTTACTTAACCTTACCCAGTGACAGTTCCATGGAGGTGTTTCCCCACAACACGTTGTGCTGTTACACGGCCAAATTACCTCAGACCATCCCCTTAGATCACGAAGCCCATTGGGAAGTGGCTTTAGTAGAAATGATTCACCCGACCCAAGTCCTCAATGTCCTTCCCAATCAAAATGTTTTTGATGTGGAAGTTCATGACGAACAATTGCAACAGTACTTGGATACCTATGGCAAATATGACAAGAAAACCCCTGGCACAAAAAATCAAAAGTACACCACCTATCACTTGTTCATTCCCCCAGGGTATTATTTTAGTGGTCAACATTTGGTGAGCACCATTACCTCCAGGTTTAATGTCGTGTTTCTGAAAGCTTTGGAAAGTGTCAAAAAAAGTGTCACCATGGAATACCACAAAGCAGCTCGTCGCTTCTTGATGAAATTTGACGGGAGTAAAATCCTGTCCATTTTATTTTGTCCTGAATTGTTTGACATGTTGGGCGGAGACATGGACATGAGAATGGCCATGATGAAGAAAAACGAATTACCCATCGTTTACGACAACGAGTCTTTTAGCAAGTTATTTCGTGCCCCGGTAGAACTGAACCAAGGACTGAATTTGATGTTTGTGTACTCCGATGTGGTGGAGTATAACGTGGTGGGACACACCTCCGTACCGTTACTGCGTGTCATTCCTTTCAAAGTAGATTCTGCCACGGGCGCTGACGAGGAAGGTGGAAACACTTACCACGTCCACCGCGAATTTGTCCATCCTCACTATTTGCCGGTCAGCAAGTCGTATTTGGACACGGTCAACATTACTATAAAAGGAGATCTGGGACAAAATATTGCATTCACCAAAGGAAAAGTCACGGTGAAACTCCATTTTCGAAAACGGTTCTCTCACGACTCGTAAGTAAGTCATGTATCCAGTGTACCGAGGGGTTGCACGACAGCGAGGACACGGTTTAGGAGACATGTTAAAATCGGCCTTTCGTTCGGTGGCCCCGGTGTTGAAACCGATGGTGACACGCGGATTGCACGCCTTGAAAGATGCGGCACTGACGCAAGGCAAAGAATTTCTCCAAAATGTCATCATCGACAAACAAAACCCTAAAGAAGCCTTCATGAGGGCAGGCAAAAATGTCTTGCTGCAAACGGGCAAAGACATTTTGGGCCGACGAGACACACCTATAAATGCCCTGCACGCTACCGAATCAGGCATTCAGCAAGGACAAGGCAGAAAGAGACGAAGAAGAAAACACCCTTTCACCAGACTTCAAGCGAGAAAGGCCAAGAAAAGAAGAACCGTTCGAGACTTAGACGTTTTCGATTATTGAGAAAGAGAAAAAAAATGATGCACCGAGAGTCTTGCGCTTGTTCCAAGACGGAACTGGACCTGTTTGCCATGCCCCCCACCATGATGACCATGCAAGAATCCCAGTGGGTGGAATTTCATCCCGTCTCCTCCTTGACGGAATCAGCTCCCATCGAGTTTGAAATCAAAGGACAACCCGAAGATTACATCGATCTGAATAGCAGTTACCTGTATTTGAAAGTGAAAGTGATCAAAACGGACAACACCAATCCAGGAGGCGATGCTAGAGTAGCTCCTGTCAACAATTTCATGCATTCCTTATTTAGCGAAGTGGACTTGTACTTGAATAACAAACTGGTCAGCAGCAGCATGGATACTTACCCATATCGTGCCTACTTGGAAAATCTCTTGACGTACGGAAAAGAAGCCAAGAATACTCATCTGGATGCTTGCGTGGTATGGAAACCTGACACAGCAGGTGTAGGCACGTTTAGCGACACAGTCCTGACAGAAGATGACAATCCTCACAATGTGGGGTTTAACGACCGTCGTAAGAAAATTCTGCAAGGGCGAAGTTTAGAACTGATGGATCGTTTGCATTTGGACATGTGGTTACAAGAAAAGTATTTGCTCAACGGGGTGGATATCCGTCTGAGACTGAATCGTAGCAGTGCCACTTTCCATTTGATGGCCCATGCCAACGAATACAAAACTATCATTCAAGAAGCCCGACTTTACGTGCGTCGTGTGGAAGTGTTACCTAAAGTGGGAAACGACGTCAGTCAGACGTTGAGCAGAACGACTGCCAAGTATCCGATACGACGCGTAGAAGTGAAAACGTTCACCATTCCTGCTGGACAGCGATCTATGATCGAAGATCATCTGTTCCAAGGACAGTTACCCAAACGTTTGATTGTTGGTATCGTCAGGAATTCAGCCTTCAACGGAACCCACGATCAAAATCCTTTTGAGTTTCAACATTACAATGTGTCCAAGATCGAAGTCAGTCGCGACGGCAAGACCTTGTGTACCCGACCCTTTGAGCCTAACTTTGGTGTCGCAAAGAATTATTTGAGATCGTACTTGTCCCTGTACGAAGCCACGGGACAGTTAGGAACCAACACCAGTCACGGTATTTCGTACGAGGATTATGCAGGAGGCTATGCTTTGTGGGGTTTTGATTTCACTCCAGACCAAGGCAGCGACGAGGGACATTTCCACCCAATAAAATCAGGCCAGATTCGTGTGGAACTTCAGTTTGCAAATCCACCTCCAGATCACACAGTGAACGTCATCCTGTATGCAGAATTTGACAATACCATAGAAATCAACAGTTTGAGAGAAGTCATTCTAGATTACTAGAAGTCATGGAAGACTGTTATCCCTCTTTACCTAGTGGAGAAACTTTGGACATGAAATGTGAGGAGACTGTGGAAGAAGAAGAAGTGATCATAATGAAGTCGAGATGGCCAGAACAAGAAGCCCATTTAGTCTCCTGTTTTGCCAAACACTTGGTCGATAAAATGACGGAATTGATCAAGAAAAATTGCTATGGATGTCAAAACGATCATCCCAGTCAAATTCAACACGATAAATGCCTAATGTTAAGTCAAGAAGAAAAATTGGACGAGTATCTGGACGAAGCTTGGAGTCTCATCTCGAACAAAGACGTGTTGCACCAGTGGTATAAAGACTTGCGTGAACATTCTTGTCCACCATTAACCACTCAAGAGATCCATCGTATCGAAGCTCTCCTGAATCAGAGTGAGGAAACAGAACGAATAACCGTTTATTCGTCAGACATTTTCAAGGAAAAAGTCAGGATCGAATTGACGACTTATTATTACCTGTGAAGAAGAAAACAAAACAAATGGATACCTGGGAACTGTATTACCTTTTGAACCACAGTTCGTATACGGCTTCTTGGAATCCTGTTGTCTGTGCTAAAGATGAACTCCCTCATCGCAAACCTAAAGACCATCAAGCTTACGTGATCAACACGGACGACAGTCATCTCCCAGGAACCCACTGGGTAACCGTCTACTTTCCTCAAGAAGGATGTGTGGAATATTTCGATTCGTACGGATTGCCCCCTTTGGAAGACGATATCATTGACTTTATGAGAAGAAATGCTCAAACCACCCGATTCAATAACGTGAAATTACAAGGCACAGATTCTTTGGTGTGTGGACAGTACTGTGTGTATTTTCTGCATCATCGCAGCCTGGGCTATTCCTTAGAACATTTAGTGACTCATTTCGATCCTCGTTCTTCTGCTAGAAATGATGTGAAAGTAGATCGATGGTTTTGTGACCATTATGCTTATCTTTTGTCTCAAGCTAGGAAACGTAGCGTCCATCAATGTCCTAATGATTTCCAACAGTGGAAATCACAATTTCATTCACAACGTTGTCAGCCCTGTTTAAAGTAGATTGTCCATTGAGAAAAAATGTTTGTGATTTGAAAAAAAAATTGTTTGATGTTATAGTGTTGGATTATTGTTAAAAATGTTAGAGTTGTTGTTTAGTGTTAAGTGATTTTTGAATAAAAAATGTTGTGTTTTGAAAAAAATGCCTTTGTGGTTTGTTTAGCTATAAGACTGTTGGATTGATGCTCTTTCATTTCTTACTATCCCTCTCATGACACTCACTAAACGTTGCGACTCGAAAACCGTGTGGGGGATGTTTTCCTTCACGTCCGCGCTTTGACTTTAAGAACCGGTTTGTTCCCAGTCTAACCATCCATTGTCGTCTCATCCTCCTAAGAAGATGTGTTCCAAACTAGCTAAGCTCAACGAAGCCTACGTGAATTTGCATAGGGTCAGACACAGTCTGATACCGAAGCCAGAAGAAATAGAGAATGTGAGAATGTTAAAAATCACTGAAGACCTGATAGAAGAGCTCTTCAGAGAAGAAATGAACAGGGAAAAAGAAGAATGGACAGAGAAGTACAGACTTCAGAGACAGCAGCAACAGCAGCAACAGCAGCAACAACAAGAACAACAGCAGCAACCTGAAGCTGACAGAGGCTTTGTCGATTGCCGTATCGACACCAAAGAGTTCTTCTTCTCTTTCCGAAGAAGCAGACCTATCGCCAGAAAGTCTATCCTCAGAGGACATCGCATTCTTAGAAACTAAAAAGAATGCCATAGCAAACAAAAAAAACCAGCCCTTTTCAGGGCTACCCAATACTCTAGAAAAGAAATAACTATTAATTTGCCAATGTGAGTAGGTAGAGTAGTGTGAAAATAAACACTAACTCTTTTATAAAAAATGTGAGGGTATGTGTTTGTGTGTTTGTGTTTGCAAGAGCTCACGTAAGTTGGTGTGGATAGTAGATTAAAATGATGTCTTTTTTGGTGTTTGAGGTGTATATTTTGGGTTAGATTGGATTGCTTTGCGTATGTGGATAGTCTATTGAAGTGATTTATGAAAAAATTTTAAAATAGTGATGGGTAGCATAAAATGTGAGTGAGTGTTTCTTTTAGGTCCGCGCGTTGTTGTTGTTTTTGGTCATGATCTAGGTAAGACGAATTTTATGTTTTTAGGGGGATGTTTTCCTTCACGTCCGCGCTTTCAGTATAAATTAAAAACTAATCGTCAGTTGGGCCCATCGTCGACCTGTTAACAGCAAGACAATGAATACAAGGATTGTGAAGCTGCTAGAACTCCAGATGCACCTGGAATATGCCAGGCGCATAGTAAACGAACTATCAGCGGAGGCTATCGTAGAAGAAGCAAGAATGAAGAAAGAAGAGGGGGAGAGAAGAGAGAGGGAAGAAGAGGAAAAGAAAAGAGAAGAGATGATGTCGTTCAATATTCCCGAGACAGAGGATTGGGGTGTTGAAGCGAATCATCCTCCCTCTGCGCTCCCCAGAAGAAAGGTGAAAGAAGACTGGGGAAGAAGATGCGTGTGTGGCGCCAGGCCAGGAAGGTGCAACCATTAGATAGGTGCATCAGGAGTTCAAAAAAACCAACAGCCCTTTTCAGGGCTACCCAATACTCTAGAAAAGAAATAACTATTAATTTGCCAATGTGTGTAGGTAGAGTAGTGTGTATATAAACACTACCTCTTTTTTAAAAAAATGTGAGGGTATGTGTTTGTGTGTTTGTGTTTGTAAGAGTAAAGGTATGTTTGTGCGAATAGTAGATTATGGGTTTCTTTATTGTTTCTTAGCAATTGTGGAGAGTATAGTTTGGGTTATATTATATGAAATGAAAAAGTAGGGGGGATGTTTTCCTTCACGTCCGCGCGTTGTTTGGTCATGATCTAGGTAAGATCCATTTTATGTTTTTAGGGGGATGTTTTCCTTCACGTACGCGCTTTAAGTATAAGAACCCACAGTATTCGTCGTTCAAACCATTCTGCAAAGAATAAAAAGAAGATGGCGTCAAACCAAATGGACAAAATACAAACCTTGCAAGACGTTTTAGACAACTTAGGAATAATGGAACAGATGCTAATAAGACTCGTTGAAGACCATTATTCCTATAGTCCCCATCGTGTAAAGATGGAAATTAATAACTTAAGAAAAGCAAAGGACAAGATTAGTGGTGTCATGAAAGAGATAAAGGAGGAGAAGGAGGATGAAGAGGAAAGAATAAGAATACGCAAATGGAACGAAAAAATTGAAAAAGAAGAAGAAAATGAGAAGAGGAAGAAAGAAGAAGAGGAGGAAGAGAAGAAAGAAGAAGAGGAGGAGAAAAAAAAGAAAGAAAAGAAGAGAAAGAGTGTTGGAGATAAAATAAGAAGTTGGTGGAGGAAAAGAAGAAATTAGAAGCAGAAGAAGAAAACCCAAAGGCCCTTTTCAGGGCCCCCATATTTCTCGAAAAGAGATAGCCTTTCCATTGCCTACCCATTTTTTTATTTTATTTTATTTTATTTTTTTTTTAAAAAAAATAGAGACCCTCCCTATTTCAATTTTACATAGACCCTATACAGTCCCAGGGGTTTTTTGGCCATGTTAAATTTACATAGACCCTATATTGTCCCAGGGTTTTTGGCCATGTTAATTCCCATAGACCCTATATTGTCCCAGGGTTTTTGGCCATGTTAATTCCCATAGACCCTATATTGTCCCAGGGTTTTTGGCCATGTTAATTCCCATAGACCCTATATGTTCCCACGATTTTTCTCCATGTTAAATTTACATAGACCCTATATGTTCCCAAGGGTATTTTTAATGATAAGTCCCATAGACCCTATACCATCCCCATTCACTACTCCTAGGCGACATATAGCAAAGGTTACAAAACAGTTCAAGGGAAGGAACTTCGAACAAGGTGAGGGAAACCAGACTCGGACGAACAACCCTTTAGATAACACTATGGAAACATAAATACCCCATCAAAAATTCTAAAAACTAAATTTTTTATATAAAATTTTGTTTTAATAAAACGTAGAACACATCTGAGGGGGAAATACACAAATATAAAATACTTTTTATTTTTTTTTTGGAAATGGGGGCATCTGTCCGTTGCCCCCACCCCACTCCCAAAAAAGTGTGTGTGTGTGTGTGTGTGTGTGTGTGTGTGTGTGTGTGTGTTATTATACCCATTACATTACTTGCAAAATATATACGGTGCTGACATTTTCGGCAAGAGGGAGACCTACCGATATTCTGCATATAATTATTTTAATGTTTTTCAGAGCGAGAGTATTGGGGCCTGATCTGTTCAATATATTTCTCAACTGATACAGCAGGTATAATCAGAGGCGTAGCTGGGGGGGGGGGGGGAAGGGGAGTACATATGTCCCCGGGCGCCAAGGTACAGGGGCGCCAAAATGAGGCTTACAACGTTACATTATAATAAGTAAACAAGGGTAATATTCAAAAATGTGATTAAACGGGGAGGGGGCTGGGGCGCCAATTTTATAGTTCGTCCCCGGGCGCAAAATATCATAGCTACGCCTCTGGGTATAATAGAGACCCCCCCCCCCCCCGAGTTTGCCACAGAGCGCTCGTGTAATATACGGTTTAATACAAAATACATGATTGTGGGCAGGAATATACAAATTTTGGTCGATATACATGATCGTTGGTATCTATTCAAACGAGGGCCATGAAATGCATTAGCAAATTCCTACAGTATTTTAAGGCAGGCGATTACGAATTATTTAAACCACGTTTTTCATCTGTCACAGATTTTATAATCATTTTGAAGTGGCTGCTTTATCTCGAGGAAAACGAGCGGTAAGTGTTATACAAAACAAAATCTTAATAGCAATTTGATCACTTTTGCGTCATTTGACAGTAAGAATAGTAATAAATAGAGGATAATTTCTTTTCCTACGTTAGGCCTAATACCTGGTATGTTTTTTAGTGTGGTACACACACAAAAAACAACCCCAAAACAACACTAACAACATTTTAAAAAACCCACAAAAACGAGTGCCGTGCCGAAGCCACGGGCTAAAATGCTTTATTATCATTTTTTTTTTATTTATCGCATCAATCACAAATTGAAATATATACAGTATTAGCGTTGGAAAAGAAAGTTTTCTTTTTGTTATATTTTTTTTTCTCACCCTAGCGAAACACTTTCTACAAATGACCTTAATAAAGAAAAATAATAAATTAACCTAAACCACTTTGAATGTCGACCGTATCTTTTATTTACACGGCATCATGCGCGGAAGAAAATACCAGCTGAACCGGGATTTCAGACAGCAGATGAATTGAACTTGATTCATTGAACTTCATTAGCAATTGTACAATCAAACAGATGCAACAATGAAAAGTGGAACTATGAAAAATCGAGAATGTTAGATTTGCGAAGGATTTATTCCGAATCATTGTCTGCTAATAGAGAATTCATGTCAGTTGCTGTGTCGGCGATGCCCACACAGCGCGCCGTCCAAATGTGAAGTTGCGTTTTGCTGACAGACATAACACTGTGCCATAATTTATATGATGGCATGTAAAGAAGCTGCTTAAATTATAGTATTTAAAAGTTTCTTCATTTTGTAAGAGCTCAAGAAATTAGTTCTGGTTTGAAAGACAAGATGACGGTAAAACTCAGAAGACGTAGCTGTACAGTACCGTTGGTGTTGGAGACATCATAATAAAGATAACTGCGTTAACTTCGCTTTTTGTTTGGTAATTTGTTGGATATTATATTTTGCTGATCTTCTTTGAGCTTGGAGTAAATTTTACATTCTGAACATTTTTATTTGCACTTATCTGCTTAATATGTATTGCTGGGATATCATATAGAATATGAAGTCAGTATAATGGTACTATATTTTACATATTTGAATGATAAAAGACTGGTAAATGATATAATGATAAACTACAAAATAAATAATTTGCCCATTATCCCAAATATGTTAATTAAAACAAACATTGAATGTAAATTCAGATATAATGAGCAGTTGTAAGAAGTAAGAAATAACATTTTATCCATTGAACCTGTTAAGTGTTATCATCATCAGTTTTAAAATAAACACATGGAGACAAGTTTGCTTAAATTCTAAAATTAACACACACACACACACACACACACACATATGGTATTTTAATCTAATACAGAAATGGTGACATTGATATATGCAGACCAATAGTTTTTTTTCTTCTACAGATATAAATTAAAAAGCCTAATTCTGAGAGTTTCACCTACAACATTCATGATGGGAAAGGGCCACTAATTAAGAGCTGACATATGTGGAAGAAAAATACCATCCATGTTGAAAAGGGCTAGAGGTAATGTGAGAAAACATAATTTATCAATCTTATTTAACATATTGTTGATATTTTATCTCAACTGGTCAAAAGGCTAAGTGGGTTTATGTAATGGTCCAGAGTGTGTTATTTATTTCACATCCCCTTCTGTCTTTCAACAGTAAGAAATTAGCTACTTTGGAGTCCATAGTTCTGATCAATTTGTTTATATAAAACTTGGTTTTAGGCTTAAATCAACATCTTGGATCAATCTAATAATGAGCAAAATCCAAGTATATACATGTGATCATGTATAAGATTAGTTGAGTTTTTTAACCAGCCTAAAAGCCATACTTCCACAATATAGGCTAAAATCATTAAGTTGTCCTTGAAGTTTGATGAGTGTTAACCATTAATAATAATAAGGTGATCTTTCATCTGAGTATGTTACCACCGCATGCAATATTTATACATGTAGTGCAGTTTTTACTAAACTTAGAATACATGCTTATATAAATGAGATCTAGATTGAAGAAGTGAAGATGCATACAAATACATGAGGTTATAACCACTACTGCTGATTCAAGTTTGATCCTGCTTGGCCATTGGGCTTATGTAGTCAAGTTTCACAATGATGCTTATTATGAGTGTGATAAAGGTATGGTAGTGAAGTGACCTTGCATCTGATTGGCAGAGTTTCTTATGATTTGCACAACAGTGTTTATGATCCAATTTAGATCTGACTTGTTTAATTATTTGCTTGTATGTCTGAGGCTATAAGCAAAATCTATGCATATAATGTGGTGGTTCTACATCTCACTAGCCATTCTTGCTACTGCTCTTAAAACTATTTCTCATTAATTTTATCAGACTTGGTGAATAGATTTATCTCATCAAGATATAGCAAAAGAGCAATTTTGTAAAAAAAATATTCATTCATATTAAACTCAAATTCTGCATCTGATTGGTTGACCTTGCAAATACTATAAGGGCTCTATTTCTGACAAAAAGATTATTTTGATCTAATGTAGCAGAAATGCTTATATGATCAAAACATTGAACATATTTGATGACAAATAAGAAATAGTTTTTCATGCAAATTTGATAAACATTGATAAATCGGTTCATATCATTAAAAGCTTGGAAGAGTTTGATTACATGCGAGACCATCACATATTAATCATTCTTTATTTAGAGAATTATTTTTGTCAGGATTTAGTAAAATATGTAAAATCAATATGGACTGGTTTTGTTATGTACAGCAACACTAGTTGTTTACTGAGTACTGAGGGAATTGGAGTAAGGCAAGGGTACATTGCAGTAGGTAACCTGGTTGACTTGATAACAGGATTTTAACACAAACATTTTTATCAGGAGTCTAGCATACTAACCATTGATTCACTGCAGATCCTGCCCCCATTAGTTACCTTTTAATACATAAAGCATTTGGGTTTTTTATGTCACAAATCCCATAGTGATTAAAATTAACATCATAGGTCTCACTGGATAGTTTCGTATTTTGACATCCCTCTAATTTTTAAGGTAGAAGGCATGAACCTAATTATCACAAGCCTAGCATTTATAAATTTACACATAAGCTAAATCTATAATGTGGTTCAGATTTACTTTGAGTTAGGCATGGAAATAGGTTGGCTTGTTGGTGACTGCCTGTCACAGTTAGATGAGCATTGGAGATCATATGTGTAACTTAGTCTGCAAATGAGCTGCCGACTTTTATTTGTGTCTGCTACAGAGGTAAATATAAAAAAATCTTGATGGTAGAGGGGTGATGAAAAGTATGCTAATTTGTTATAGTACTAGTGAACTTTATTCATGCATAAGGCACATACTGATTCTTTTAGTTGCCTTGTCACAGAAAAATATTGAAAATAGCTATTTCTGGTAAAAAATGAATGTAAAATGTACCTGCATCCTTTGACCCTACCAGAACCAAACTAAAAGCTCAAATTTGTGCAGCTGCTTTTGCTCATCACAAACATGATTGGGAGTATACCTGCTAACCCTACCCTCTAGCACACATTTAAGATCTTTAGAGTTTTTAAATACAGCCAGGAATTACATCACAATTAATACTTCCAGTTCAGTACCTACGAATGTAGTTCTAGTCTATTTTTAGAACATTTTTTCCTCTCTCATTTTGTTGGTGATAGAAGAGTTTTATTTATGCATTTTTGGTAGGGATTTAAAGGTAACTGTTTATTCTTGATAATATGAGCTCAGGGTGTTGTTGTCTGTATGTATTTTGGCGACAGTGCACAGTGAGTAATAAGGCCTTGGTGATGATCCGGAAGTGAAATACGTGTTCTGGTTACATGCTGTTATGTTGACAGTCAATGATCTAAAAAAAGAGCATGTCAACCTTTGACAAGAACTTCACCGTGAAGTCATCTTTGAAGGTATTTTAGATTAACATATGATTTGCATTGATTGTCACACAGTGGAAAGGTCAGTACTGAGAAACAAATGTAGAGAACATATAGTAAAATTAATTGTGTACTATGTCCTGTCAGGGCAGTATTGGAGCAAAGTTTAAATTGGTATAAAATCTTTATTATTAATGATAGACACATGAAATTTTAATGTGTCATGTATATTGACTTTTAAAATATAAAAATGAAATTAAAAGTAAAAAATTAATTTTTATTTTAAAAATTTTAATAAAATTTTAAAAAAATTTTAAAAAATAATTAAAAAAAACCCTAAAATGCACATATATAATATTTTTGGGAATCATATTAAATGTTATCAGCATGTATGTATTCCTACACCATATATAAGCTCCAATGTTGGATTTTTGTCACATTTTGTCAGAGAAAATATCTTTGTAGTCAAAATGAGACCTTCATTAAAAATACATGAAGACAAAATTATAATTCGTATTGGCCATTCAGACTATTTATTAGGGGTCCAATCAGTTAATTTATGTGTTTACGATGGGGTCACTTCCTGAGTAACAAACATCTGCTTGTATAGCCTTCAGTAATTCTTTATAAACATAGTTATAAGGTATTTAGTGAGAGGACAGTGATGAAAACTTTATACTAGAACCTACTCAAGTTCTCTACTAAATCATTTTAAACTGTCTGAGAATGAAATACAGGTCAAAGGGATAAAATATGCTTCCCCCAGGTATATTTACCCTTGGATGTAAGAAAAAAGCAAAATGATGTAAGTTGAATACAAAATGCATTCCATTTCATTGTTCAGTTAGGTTAAGATATTATTGGTGTAGTGCGGCATTGTGGCCTATATGATGTTATGGGAATTCTAATGATCCATCTTGCTTTATGCATTATTAATTACTAATACTATTTGTTAACTGACACTCTAAAGATTACATAAGAAGCATTCAAACAAATTATTTGAATTTAACTTTGTACATGGTTACATATCCCACATGTACAAATATCCATCCATTTTAGAATGTTTGGGATCAAAAGTTCACATTCAGTACATCATATAGGCTGACATTGTACCTATAGTGAACCTGTAAAGCACATTTATGGCTATGTGCACTGAAAATATCCCAAAATGTTATTTTCATCATGAATATGCCTATGTATGGTAACATATTTCAATTTAGTACTTTGACAGAGTGCGGTATTGAAACATCAGCTGATATCTGATTCCACTCAATCAATGAGCTTAATAATTGGTAACCAACACTCTTCAAAATACCATATAAATGTTCAAATAGATCATTTGAATTATGTTTGCACATTTGATCTTAACAAGTACATTGTATATGTCCCACATATGCAAATTTCCATCCTTGTTTACAAGTTTTGGGGATGAGAATTTCACATTTAGCTGATGATATAGGATTTATGGTGCTTATAGTTGATTTGTATGACCACATTTGGCTGTATTCACTTGCAATATCCAAAATTGTTATTTCCCTCATGAATAAGAATGCTTATAGTAACACATTCTAATTTAGTACATTGTCACTTGACTTTCCTGTGTACTGGTATGTAATAATGTTTACACCAATGATCAAACCTCACCACCCCAACATTGCCTTAAACTTTATGATACATAGTCTACCTGATTAGTTATTTAACTTGTAAATGGCTAAATGTGCTTCTAGAAACCTCATATACTTTTAGGATGAATTTAACACTTTAATACATGGCCATTGCTTCACATTTCTGAGTGTCACTCTGTCAAGTTTAATATTTTCCCCCATGCTTGCAACCTTAATGTTAATTTGAAATCACCATATCTAACACATTTTAACTTCATTTACATAGATCTTACTGTTTTCTAGAATTAAGTGAAACATATTGTATCTTTTCAGGTCTAGCCTGGTATCTGGAACAAAGTGTTAGAGTTGGATCAGCTTGGAAGCTCTCCTGAGTAGTCTGGTGGTAATAGCATGGTTTCATAAGGGCATGTGCAGTGTACTGCCATAAGTGACCAAGATTAGTTCATATCACCACACTGATATATGGCACCTCAAAGACATGGCTTAGGTTTTCATGAGAGAGATCAGCACCATTTTTCAGTAAAGTAGAACCTCCCTAGAAACTATTTTCCTATCCCATTGCCACCTTTTGTTGTTATCGACATTGAAATGGAATGCATTTTTGCTATAAAACATGGTAGTGGTCCCATTAGAACTTTAAATCTGAATGTGCTATTAGTTATGGAAACAACTGCCTAAGTACCTGACACAATAAATGTGGAACATAGCACCTGTCAGTGTTTCTTTAGTGTGTACACCTATATGCATCTGGACAGGCATATTGCGGTTTGCTGCCAAAAGCACTATGAGCTATGATGCTTCACTACCCCTGGGGAAAATGTTATCAGTTATACAGACCCAAACTACCATTTGTTTTAAATATCATTCATTAGTCAACTTTTCTGTCTAAAATTTGTCAAACTGTGTTTTAAAACTTGTATGAAAATTTAAGTTTTCAATAAAATTTAGTTTTTAAAATTTAAATGTTTATTTAATTTGCCATTAAAACTGAATTTATCAACATTTGTAACTTTCAAACATATTTTCAGACAGGGCTTATCTTGTATCACAATTAGGTTTTTACTGCATTGAAAAATTCCTATAATTAAGGAAGATATAGCAAATTTAGTTTTGGTTTCTCAAGAGCACTTGGACCAGAACTTGCACCCTGTGGAACACCAGCACTACATACTTTCTGACAGGTGTCACATGTTTTCCTTGCAAGGAAATTCAAAAAGACTTCATGTATAAAGTTGAAATAGGTATAGCATGCAAATATAAAAGTTTGACTAAAATTGGCGTAAAACATGGAGCCTGTCAGGAATTACATCACAATTAATACTTCCAGTTCAGTACCCACAAATGTAGTTCTAGTCTATTTTTAGAACATTTTTTCCTCTCTCATTTTGGTGGTGATAGAAGAGTTTTATTTATGCATTTTTGGTAGGGATTTAAAGGTAACTGTTTATTCTTGATAATATGAGCTCAGGGTGTTGTTGTCTATATGTATTTTGGCGACAGTGCACAGTGAGTAATAAGGCCTTGGTGATGATCCGGAAGTGAAATACGTGTTCTGGTTACATGCTGTTATGTTGACAGTCGATGATCTAAAAAAAGAGCACGTCAACCTTTGACAAGAACTTCACCGTGAAGTCATCTTTGAAGGTATTTTAGATTAACATATGATTTGCATTGATTGTCACACAGTGGAAAGGTCAGTACTGAGAAACAAATGTAGAGAACATATAGTAAAATTAATTGTGTACTATGTCCAGCCTTCTAATTATACAAGTTTCATTACATTGGTCAATAATTAGTCACATGTGATGACACTTGTAACTAATCAAACCACAGCAACTGAGAGCAGACTAAGCACTGATATTTATATGGTACAGTGGCAATATACAGTCTGTCTGCCGCAACACATGAAACAAACTGGACAAATCTGAAAGCCTTGAATTTGATTTTATTTATCTGTATGGTAGAACAGAACCTGAGTTGAAAAGCTTTTAAAGAAAGACCTTGATATCAAACATAATAATAACTGCAGGAGTTATATTATGGATAATTAACCATTCTCTCAGTTTCAAACTGGGCATTCTATCCCATGGGGTTCTAAATGTAAACCAAGTTTAACTGATATCCTAATGAACTGTAAAGACCATAGCAGCACAACAGCAGGGGACCAGATATGTCCAGATCCAGAAATCATAGACCAGTTTCAAACTGATGATGAACCACATAAAAATTACACATCTGCTAGAACTTATGAAGATAACTTAAATTGCATTATTATTAATCCTCCTCCTCACATTCATCATAATTGAGATGCATCATATATGTTTTATTGTAAAATAGTTTATGCAACATAATTCAGTGAAGACCTTTGCTGCCAATTTACCAGTGAACCATTTGTTTCAATGAATATATTTTATGTTGTAACAAGGAGCATCATTTAAACATTATGATACACTTATCATACCTGTATATGAAATCTTAATACTAACACTTACACTTGCAATACTACTACTAATAAAAACACCTGCATTGATAATTTGATTATGTTCAATTGGACTTGTATCTAAATGATCACCAGCTGTATGAAAAGACATATTTTAATATATAGATATTGGATGGAATACTAGTTACCACAATTGAATAGTCATATGATAAATGATATATTATTTTAAACAATTTATATTTGCAGTGAAACATACTTTTACATTATTTTCCCTTAAATTTCATTTATAGAGCAGTATACTCTGCATTCATTAAATTACTGAAATGGTTAATAATACAACAACAAATACTGCAACTTCCAGAATCACAAAAATCAAAAGATATAAACAGAAACTTCCCTACATGTATCAACAGTTGTCACTTAATAGACAGAACTATGAAGATTTAGAATAGGATGTTAACAAATTAGGTATTCAAGTTAAAAAGAAAAAAATACCAAGTAAGCTTACTACCAAAAAATCAAACAATAACAGTGAATTTTAGTACATTCCCAGGAAACAGAATATATGATTTTTCTTAACTTGATCTGATACATCTTAAATCTATAGAAAATGATTCATATTGTATGACTAAAATATTATGTAAACAAAAATTCCATCACTTTTTTCAGATGCAACATGCATACCCCAACCCATCCTTCTTGATCATAAAGTATACCAGCATTCCAACTATAAGATGGGGAGCTGTAGTGGCTCAGTGGTTAGCTTTCTGGACCTGTGAAATAAGGTAGGTTCAAATTCTACCATCAGACCAACCTGGGTTAGCTACCATGGTGTGTCCTTGGGCAAGGCACTATACTTAAAGTGCCTTGGCACTAAATAACTTACTTGTGTTGGTTTACCATAAAAGGCCAAACCAAACACAAAAAAAAAAACAACTTTAAAATATGAGTTTTGTCAATACTAAGTAAAGGAAAATCATACTGAAGAAATGTTTTTGTTAATACAGTTTAATGGATCTAAAAAATCTCTTTCTTCTGCAGGAGTTTAAAATGTTAAATTAAAAAGGTCATGGTACACATTGCTTTGTTCGTACACATCAGGCTCCGTAACCCATATCCAACTAAAAATTTTAGTAGAGTCTGAATAAAACATATTTTAATCTGGATGATAATATTCTTTCTCCATTCATATATTACACCACCAAGATTGATCCAAATAAGATTACATTTTACTATAACACTGAGGATGAGTATGCCTCTTAACAACTGACAAATGTGGAGAGAATGGAGTTAAACTGAACTTTGATTTCTTTTCAACCATAGCACAAGATGATCATTTATTATGAAAAAACTTGAATAAAGTTGGAGTTCATAACCATGACAGTCTTGATATAATATAAATTCAATATATTATTGTTGTCTTGAGGTATAGTTCTGTATATTACAATCTCACACAAGATCAGGGTATATTTTAGTACCATACAGTTAATTCGGGATTGTATTAATACCTATTCTGGTGAATGAACATTAAATAAGATTTACTATTTTGGAACCAGTTGCAATAAAGTTTACTATACAAGAGAAAATATGACTTTACTATAATATCTAAAATGTAAAATCTGCAAACAGAATACTTGCTTGACTTTACACTTCAATTATTTATTTGAAATGAATTTATACAAATGGCATTAAATTGGGTTTCAGGCTGGTAATGGCAATGGTAGTAGTGAATAGGGACGGTCTAGGGACTAGGGAACTTCCATGTTAAAAAGGGTATATCCACTCTGGGGACTATGTAATTTAACATGGGAGAAAAAAAAATATCCATTCTAGGGACAAGGGGAATTTAACATGGGAGAAAGAAAATAAACTATTCACTCTAGGGACAAGGGAAATTGAACATGGGGAATAAATCGTGGGACTGTCTTGGGACTAGGGGAAATGGAACAGGGTCGGGACCCTATTTTAATAAGGTCCCGACCTGATGGGTCTGTGAAAATGGAACAGGCGAAAATTGAAACAGGGAGGGGTCTCTATTTTTTTGTTATTTTTTTAAACAAAAAAATAAAAAAACGGGGTAGGCAATTGAAAGTCAAGATCTTTTCGAGAGATAGGAATGGCCCTGAAAAGGGCCTTTGGTTTTATGTTAATATACCCTTAACATAAAGGGCATCTGTGACATCTTCTTCTTGACCTTAGACTGCGCCTGACTGCAGGACCATAGATTAAGACTCTTTTGAGGCATCCTTGATGCTCCACATAAGATTTTTCCCATCCACAGGCTGGTGTCTGTCCTGTGGATAACTGTCCAGTTGGATCGGACATACATTGGTATGTCCGTCCGGAACATCATCGAAGACACAAGCGTTGAAGATTGTACGTCGGTCCACATGTTGGGGTGCTGAGTAACAGGTGAAGGAATGCAGTGAACTGTACTTATTTATAGGGAGAGGAAGGATTGAAACGGATTGAGTTTGTTGACCAATCCAAACACGCGTTACAAAATTCAGTCAGCCCACGTCCAATCCGAAGAGAGCAGTCTGTGACGTCACATAGTCTATATAGATTTGCTAGCGCCTGTGCGCAGTCAATCTAAGCGACAGTTTTTCAACATGACGGAAACTCAGAAAACGATCAGTTGGGGTGCACTGATGGTGGAGACTACCCAAGGGAACCCAGACTTACTTTCAGAAGAGGTGAATTGGGATTTTGTGGATTTTTTTACCTTGCAAGAATTTGTTCCTGAACCTTCGTCACCTTCTCCTTCATTACCGCACATGGAAAATTTTAGACAGAGACAGAAAGAAGAATTGGAGAAATTTATACAACAGCAAAAGGAAGCGGAACAAGCTTTTCTCCTACAGCAACAGCAGCAAGAAGAAGAGGTAAGAAAAAAACAACAACAAGAAGAAGCAGCAGCAAAGAAACAAGGGTGTCAAAATCAAACGGTCACGGTACTGTTAGACATTTTAGCGGAGTTAAGAAGTCTGAAACAAATGTATCAGACTTCTTTATTACGGCTGAAGAGAATACGACCTTCCCAAGCTAAACACTCCAACCCTGTGACTACGCCTACCGCACCACCCTTAGTGATTTCAACGAAATCATCATCAACAGTACGCAGTCCAGAATTAGGCCTTGGCCGTGGCAAAGGCTTAAGACAGTTAAAGTTGATTGTTTAAACTCACCCCTTACACCAAAAAAGGCCCTTTTCAGGGCCATCCACGTCTCTCGAAAAGAGATAGACTTTCAATTGCCAATAACTAAAAAAAATCATTTTACCCAATAGTACCTGTCTGTGTATGAGTGTGTGTGAGTGTAGGTTCTTATTTTAAAATCAAAACCCAAAGACACTTACCTTTTATAATTAATTTATTCTTTTATAAATATTTACAATTCACAATTCACAACAGAGCACTTTAAAAAGTTCATAGACTTATTCTGTCTCATTGTTCACTCTCTGTTTTTTTAATTTCTTCACCGTCATAGTCTTTTCCTCCTCTTCCTCCTCACTTTCTTCCCTTCTTTTCTTCTTCTGTTTCTTTTTCTTCACCTGTCTGTTTTCTTCCTCTTCCTCTTCCTCTGAAGAATCCCTCTCTTCTTCTGACTCCTCTTGTTTCTTTTTTGGGCAGTCTGGTGACCAATGTCCTTTTTCTTGACAATAATAACAGGTATCTTGACTTTTGTCTCTTCTAACCCCATTTTTTTCTTTTTTGACAGTCTGGACACTCTGAAGACCAATGCCCTTTCTTCTGACAGATATAGCAAGTACCTTGACTTTTATCTTGAAAGGAAGGAGAGTAGTCCCTCGGCTGGTCTGAAGAGAATTTTCTAATGACCCCTCGCAAAGCTCTGATGAAACGTTCGATCTTGGTAGTCTCTTCCATCGTTGTGCTCAGTTTGAGAGTGAAATGAATAGTGAAAGGACAAGACACATACCCTTTATATACGCTGGTCTGCTATGTCTATAAATTAGTCCATGGTGTTTAAACTTTAGTCATTTGACTTTTTGCTATCGAGATGAAATGATCCAATTCATTTGAGAAGAAAGAAGAAGAAAGTAAGAGGCAGAAACGTGATCTGTCGCCTCGTACCAGGGCTGAAGTCTTGGCACAAATTCATGCCAGTGATTTTGAAGAGGACATGAGTGAACCAGAATCCAAACCCTCTAAACAAAGTTTACCACCCTTAGTCAACCCTGAATAGTACTATGACATTTGAGAGACGGAAAAGCGTCCCTCTAGAAAATTTAGAACTACGGCTTACAAATACACAGTGAAGTTTAAAGATTTCAAGTCTGAAGTACTGTTAGAGAAAGCAGAAGGGTTCATCACCGACATGTGGGATTCTTTGCTCACCACACTCAAGCGACAATGTCAACCCAAAGAAGATGATCGCTTGAGACTTTCCATACAACATGACGGCTTGAAATCCCCTGTTTGGATCGAGTTTAGCAGCCCTGCAGAATTGACCACTTCCAAAGTCATGGACAAGATTCAACACGTGCAACAATCTAATGACCAGTTTGACATCACCGATGGAAAAGCCACACTGGACATGACCCACGTCTCTCCTCCTCAAGGGACCGGACAATGCAGAAAGACCTTATTGGTCAACAACCTTCGCATTACCAAAACAAGTCTTGTCCAAATTAACAATTTTCAAGACCACATGTGTTTAACCCGAGCCATCGTGGTGGGATGAACCTATGCCGACAAGAACGACACGGTAGAATGGAAAAGAGCCTGGGAGAACATTCGAAAATCGAACCGAGCCAAACAACGAAATGAAGCAGAACTTCTGTTACAACAAGCATGCCTGTCCAAAGACACATCCTGTGGCATTCCTGAGATGCAAAAATTGCAAGATGCCCTAGCTCCACGATACACCTTGAAAGTGCACCCTCAAGAAGTGCGCGGGTCTCTGTTGTTTCGAGGGAAAGACTTTAAGGATGGAAAATACATTCACCTCTATCATCACGATGACCATTTCGATACCATTACCACTATCACTGGATTCCTGGGATACAAATATTACTGTGAGAAATGTGACTTATGATGGTTATAATAATCGAGAGCAACACAAACATTGTGGATCGAAATGCTCAGGATGTTTGGCCTGTCTGAGCGAAGGGCAAGAACCAGTGCATTGTCCTGCTTGTCTGCGCACATTTGTCAGCCCTGCCTGTTACCAACAACATCTGAAGATGCAAGGTTCACAGAAGAAATGTGCTTGTCAACTCCTGAGATTGTGCCCAATGTGTGGACAAGGTCTATGTATCAACAGTACCAAGGCACACGTATGTTCAGGAAAGAAAAAATGTCACATTTGTCACTGCATCGTGGACTTGGAACACCAATGCTACATGCAAAAATACCAATCCCAACCAGAGAAAGAGGATGGTCACAAGAAGAAGAAAGGCAATTTCATCTTTTTCGATTTTGAATGCATGCAAGAGACCGGTATTCACATTCCTAATTTCTGCATGGCTCATCGAGCGTGCGAGAAGTGATTCAAGAACCGATCTTGAGTTATTGCCCTCACTGCAGTAAGATTCCTGGAGGGCGTGAAAAAATCTTTCAATGACCGAACACACTAGCCGATTTCACACAATGGGTCTTAGACCCCATCGACAAGACGTGGAGCCAAGAGGACATCGAACATTATTATGGAGAATGTCATCACCATGCCACGGTGATGGCTCATAATTTCTCCGGATACGATGGACAGTTTCTTTTGAGATGCTATACGGAACGTGGCACCGAGCGTCCTAAAGTCACTTTGAACGGAGCCAAAATCATTTTCTTGCAAGTGGGACAAGTGCAGTTTAAAGATTCAGTGAGCTACTTAGCCATGCCTTTGAGTCGAATGCCTAAAATGTTTGGAATGACAGAATGGCTAAAGGGTACTTTCCACACTTTTTCAATACAGAAGCCAATCAACACGCCGTTCTACCCCATTTGCCTCAGGCTCACTATTACGACCCTGACAACATGCGTACCGAACGAGAAACTTTCTACGCTTGGTACCAGGCTCACGCCTCCGACCCTTTCGACTTTCAGGAAGAAATGCTAAAGTATCGTCATTCCGACGTGGACATTTTACGGCGATGCTGTGGAAAATTTCAAGAACTGTTCATGGAACACGGAGGGGTTGATCCTTTGAAAGAAGCTTGCACCATTGCCAAAGCGTGTTCCTTAGTCTACCGACAACGATTCATGCTTGAAAACACTGTGGCTGTCATCAGTCCTCAAACGACCAACTATGTCAAACGTCAATACTCGGTCAAAGCCCCATGCTGGTTGCATTACTTGTGCGACAAGGAAGACAAATGGATTCAGCATGCCCGCAACGGACAGGGCGAAAAGATCATCGGAATGCATTCGGTCGATGGCTGGGACTTAGAAAACCCCAAGATCATGTACGAGTTTAACGGTTGCTTATTTCACGGATGTCCCGTCTGTTACCCTGACCGCGGCACTAAAAATCAGTTCTTACAACGAACCATGGAAGACTTGTACCAGCCCATTTGTCAGCGACGCCTAAAGTTCGAACAGGAAGGATACCAAGTGGTGGAAATGTGGGAACACAAATACGATCACCGTTTGAACACTGATCCCGAGTTTAAACGCCTCATGGAAAGTTACCAGTTCATGGACCCCCTGAACCCGAGGGATAGTTTGTACGGAGGAAGGACCAATGCCACCTGTTTGCTGTACCAAGCTGATGAAGAGAAAGGAGAAGAAATCAAATACTTGGACGTGTGTTCACTGTATCCCTACATGTGCAAATATTGTTGCTTTCCTGCAGGGCACCCACAATTGTTCACCGAACACATCGACCTAAAAAACATTCGACACTACGAAGGCTTGATCAAGTGCAAAGTTTTGCCTCCCACGAACCTATACCATCCCGTCTTACCTCGCCATTGCCAAGGCAAACTTATGTTTCCTTTGTGCCGTACTTGTGCTGAAACGTGCAACCAAGATCAACCTTGTCATCACACCCAGGAAGAACGGGCCTTGACGGGGACATGGGTCAGCGTAGAATTGTTCAAAGCTCTGAACATGGGATACCAACTGTTAGAAGTGTACGAAATTTGCCACTTTCCCAAGACACAATAATTCCACAAGGGTGACCCCACGCAGAAAGGCATTTTCACAGACTATGTGGATGCCTTTTTGAAACTGAAGCAAGAAGCCAGTGGCTATCTGTCCTGGTGTCACACTCCCGAAGACCAAAAGACATTCAGAGAGAAATTCTGGGCACAAGAAGGCATTACTTTAGATCACATTGAGAAAAACGAAGGCAGGCGATCGTTTGCCAAAGTGATGTTAAATTGCTTGTGGGGTAAAATGGCACAATGACCGTGTTTACCCAAGACGGAGTATTT
This sequence comes from Sinohyriopsis cumingii, assembly GCA_028554795.2. NCBI lineage: Eukaryota > Metazoa > Mollusca > Bivalvia > Unionida > Unionidae > Sinohyriopsis > Sinohyriopsis cumingii. The sequence continues at coordinate 5,140,959 of JAPYKE020000037.1, read as the reverse complement.
GACCGAACCTTCCCGCTACTTTCAGATGATTCACGACAAAGCCAAATTCATGAAACACGTGGACGTCGTTCATGAGGATTTGATCTTGGTGAATTACGAAGAAGATCTGAACTTTGTAGAAGATGACCCCTTTGGAAATGTCATCATTGCAGCTTACATGACAGCTCATGCTCGCTTAAAATTGTACGAAGCTTTAGAACTGTTAGGGGAACGTGTCTTGTACTTTGACGTGGACAGTTGCATTTATATCGATCACCCGAGTCAACAGCACCCTGACATCGAAGGAGACCGTTTAGGAGCCTGGACAGACGAGCACCCCGATGACAAGATTCTAAGTTTCGTCAGTGGTGGTCCCAAAAATTACGGCTACGAATACTGGGACAAACAAGAAGTGCACACGAAGTGTAAAGTGAAAGGACTTACTCTGAATTATCATACCAGTCGAGTGGTCAACTTTGGCGTATTGAAAGAAGCCTTGCAGTCTAGAGAAAGTGACCACCTATCAACCCAACAAGATTGTATGTTTACCCACACACCACATCGTCAGTCGACCCTTGGAAAAAGTCTATCAAATCGTGTAGCAGAAGCGAGTGCGGCTTCCCACCCACTTTACTTTGCCGTATGGACATGTCGGTATAAAACATTGGTTGTAAGAGGATAGCCACCCACCAGAAGGATGACTTCGCCACAGCAATAATCGAGTGAGAAATCCAGCGAGAACTCCAAGTTCAAACCCTACCATTTTCCAATCTTCTTACCTGACTATTGTGATTGTGCCCGTCGATTGGACATGTTTCAAAAATGGCCTACGGATAGGGAAGGATTACCTTCTTCGTATGTTTTAGCTAGAACAGGATTTGTCTACTTCGGACCTGAGTCAGGATTGGGATACGAAGTACAGTGTTTCGCTTGCGGACTGAAGTTATGAATGGATCTATGTATCTACAAAGATTCAGCTATTCTGGAACATACTCGATGGTCTCCGCACTGCCCTTACCTTTCAATGGCCTTTCCACCCATTAAACTACGGTACAATTATGACGGTACCTTAGAGACGGTACCTTCCAAAACTAGACGTAAACACATTGCATCCTATTTCATTGTTGTTTCTTTTCCACATAATAGCTTATTTTTTATAAAATGTTAAACTTTACTAATCTTTTTTCAAGATCACTTTAGTTTGCAAAAATATATCTTGTCATTTATTGGCATTCTACATTGAATTTTGTAAACTAGCTATAAACCTGACCTAATTACTCAACTTAACTGCTGACAGAAACAGTCTACAGTAAATGTATTTCATTTCTATAGCTCGATGGATAAACATTACATCTTTTAAAGCAATGCACAGAATAGGCCGACATATCACGAGTCAGGAAAACATGGGGGTGGTATCCCCTGTGTCCAAAATTAATATCATTTTGAATAGAATATTCTAGTGACAATTGCCTCTTTTCAAATGGTAAGCATTGCTTTTTTTTATTTTCGTCAATCTGTCAAATTTGGTATGCATTTTGCTTTAATATTTGAGATGGAAACCTTAGGTGCATAGAAATGTCCGACAGCATTGTACATCATGGATGGTGTCCAACATACTTTTATGATCATAAAACAAAATCCCATTGTTTTAGTTATGGCCACTGATTTAAAAAATATTCATCCAAGCTAAATATAATAATAATAATAATGAGGACTTTGTATAGCGCCTAATCTTTAGAAGCTCTAAGCGCTTTGCAACATTAGACATCATAAAAACATACACAATGATATGATTACAAAAACAAACACCATGAAATTAGAAAACATAAAAAACATGCTGAGAATATTTAAGGTAGTTAACATTATTAAGTCATTAAGTTTGTTTTTGCAGTCAGAATAAGTAGTTTTGAGAGCACTCTTGAATGGGATCACTGCGTCTTTGTGTCTAAGTTCAGTGGGCAATTCATTCCATGTTGCTGGGCCCTTGTATGCAAAAGAATGCTGTCCATGTGACTCTGTTTTCATAGTGAGAATAATGAGTATATGATTGTCGGAAGAGGAGTGTAAGTATCTTGCTTGTGTGTACACATAGGTGAGGTCGGATAGGTATGTTGGACTAGAGTCTGTCAGTGAAACGTAGCACAGAGAACTAATGTTGAGTTTGATTCTGGATCGAATGGATAGCCAGTGTTGGGTACAGAGCAGCGGGGAGGTGTGCTCTGATTGTGGTACTCTAAGTATGATCCAAGCAGCTATGTTTTGAACTTTTTGAAGTCTCTGCAGTAGATATTAAGATGAACCAGACAGAATTGAGTTACCATAGTCCAGTCTTGAAAGTAGTAATGAACACACAAGTGTTTTAGTGGCATCAACTGAAAGATATCTGAGAATGGAGCTGATGCGTCTCAGCTCAAGATATGCAGCCTTGCATATGTTCATGACATGTTGGTGCAATGTGAGAGTACTGTCCAGAGTAACACCTAGGTTTTGTACTGATTGTGTGAATTTAATGTTGGTGTTGCTGATATTTATTGTGTGAGGTAAAGGATGTGAATGAGAAAGTCTTTGTGTTGTAATCAGAATGGCCTCAGTTTTATCATCATTCATCTGCAGCTTGTTACAAGTCATCCATGATTTCACATCAGAAATGCACATCTCTACACCTTGGATGGTAGCATCAACTTCAGTTGGGTGGCTAGATTTGTATATTTGGGTGTCATCAGTGTACAATTGGTGAGACACTGGATGATGATCTATGACACTTGAGAGCAGCTGAGTGTATAGAGTGTAGAGAACAGGTCCAAGAACAGACCCCTGTGCAACACCACAACATAGATCAACTGGGCTGGAGTGTAATCTATTTGCAGACACAATTTGTGTCCTGTGGCAAGGGCGATATGCAGATTGTACATTGCTAAAAAGACTGTTTGAATTCAGACAAGATGCAAGCTGGGATTGAACAACCTTTTGTAAGATTTTTTATATGAATTGGAGATTAGAAACCGGGCAGTAGTTCTTTAAATCCTTATGGTGTAGTGTTAGTTTCTTCAGCAGAGGTTTTACAATGGGAGTTTTGAAAAATATGGAAATTATGCTGATGAGAGAGAGGTATTAATAACATCAGTTAGTGAAGGCAATACTGGATCTAAGTGCTCAAGCAGCAGTAATGTTGGAATTGGATCAAGTTCACATGACTTTGGTGCACTCTAGGATGATTACTTAAAAATGCATTTATTGGTGGTGAGAGACTAAATACATGACTTGATACTTGTGTTTAGCATTAATTGGAAAGCTGAAGATTAGTAATCTTTTGACATACATATCTTAATTGTACCATTTAATTTACAAAATTCAATGTGATTTGCATTGGTAAAATGTGTAGCACAAGAAAAGTCATTATGAATCAGAGATAAATCATATCTTTGTTTTGTCTGGAGCTTGACTAATTTATTGCACATTTCTGTACACTATTTTGTCTTTAATCCAGGATTATTCACTGCATTCGGATGCATTTCATGGTGAAAATTCACCAGCTGGATTTAAAAGTGGTGAATATTGCTAGCGATTGTTCTGCAAACCCTGTATGTCACAAGGAGTCAGTGTATTCAAGGACTCATACAGTATTTACAAGTTCTCATTGACATTTCAGATGAAAATGAAGAACTGAAAAAAGATGAAAATCTCAAGTGGAAACCTTTCTGGTCAGCCATCTCATCCAAAACCTTCTGAAATGGAGAGTATTTTGCAGACTCCAAGATTTCCTCTTATCCTGCTGGTATGTTCTATTTAGTTTATCTGGTCTCTTTTTATTTTTTATCAATTGCTTTTATACCATGCCACAATTGGAAATTCTTTATCAAAAGTAAGTATAAATTTCATCATTTTTCTGTCTGTTTAATAAGATGTGTTTAAGAGTACTTACTTACTCATGATGCTGTATATATGAGATTAGATGTTTTGTTAAAAAAGAATGCATTTTGTGATATATTGTATCACTGCTTTATATACAGTGGTCATTGCAACCAGTATGCATTTTGTTTACATGCCAAAAAATCCAGTCTGATTTCTTTGTTTCTTTTTTACTGCAATTAAGGAGTAGTGATAATCTTTATACTCTTAGCTGCATCCAGAAGGACAACACCATCACCATCCCCATCCACTCTGGAGTGGAGAATATAAAGATTTCTCTCTGCCAGTTCCTCTGCAAGTAGTAAGTATTGAGGATGGAAAAAAAATGTACATTATAGAATAATGAAACAAATACTACAGGTGTTGACTTTTATATAATCTCTTATTTCATTTACAGCTCTCTAAATACGAGTAGGTCAATTATACACTGTATTTATGAATTTAATTCTCATCTAAGGTAGTAGAACTGTTTTATGTTTGACAAAATGTTGGGTAATTTGTGGCCATACACTAAAAACACATTTTGTAGCATTTAAAAATGCTTATGTTCAATGCACGTAAAACTCATTGGTTTGTTGTCACTTCAGTTGATAATAGTCTTGTCATCTTGTAGACATTTTGAATGTTAGTGTTCAATGCTAAGGTCATATACATTGATTCAACATCAAAATTTGTTTGCAAAATGGAAGATTATGACATGAAAGCACAAGCTCTTGTAGCTTAGATACTGTTATTTCAGAACATTGTGAGATGTTAATTAATTAAATTATAGGTCATAAAACATACTGTTCAAGACTTATTTGTGCAAATAAACAATGAATTGTTTTTCATTGATGTGTCGACTGTTCATCATTCCATTGGGTTTTTTTATTTTTCTTTCTGATGTATACCATTGTCTTGTGTAAGTCAGACGCCTAAACCATCTACATTGAATGCAGACTTTACAGACACCAGCAGTGAAACAACATATCCAGGGAATAAAAAAATAAAGGATTATGGGAAAAGTTTTCATATAAACTGTACAAAAACCATGTATTTCATTCCATAAATATATTTCATTGTTAAACCCATGTTCACTGTACAGATCTTTTTAAGGAGTTTATAATAATGATCTTGATCTTTCAAAACTAATTTCATCACAAATCTGTTACAGATTTCCAGTTCAATGTACTTATGAAACTGGACACAAATATTGAGAATTTGTTGGAGCAGCTGGCCCTCCAAGTTCATACACAAGGCCCAGACACAGAATATAGAGAAGAAATTCTTGCAATGCCATGTGATTCAGTGGAGGAACTAGAGGGCCTTTGCCAGAGGTTGGAGGAGAATCCCAAACTCTCCAAGAAGATGGTAAATTGGGGCTTTATTTTCTATTTAAAAAAACTGTTATAACCTTTATTTGCTGTTGTGAACCTCAATATGCATTATGCAAGTTCTGCAGTGCCTGTATAATTATTTTTGGGGGTGGGGTGAACATGTAGTGGTCGGCTGTTTTGTCTTACGGATGTAGGCCAAAACATGTTTAGAGATGAACATGTAACAGGTATTTTACTACATATACACTATTACATATTATGTGGCTACTTTAATTCAATCCTTGAGTGAATGTCATTTATGAAGTTAATAGATTCACGGTGGTTAATTTGGTTTATAATTGCTATTAGTACATCGTGTTGCATAGTTAATGTTATCAAATTTTTTTCAAGTTAGAGAAATTAAATTTGCTTGCAAAACCATGGCAAAAAATAACTATATACAAGCATATTTTGTCACATCGATCATGAAATACTACTACTGATAATAATATCAAAATCAAAAAATAGTAATATTATTATTATTATTATTTTCAGATATGCTACTTGAGCTCCCTTGGCAGGTTTACAATTGGGGATAGTGTCTGCAGGATGATGAAAAAGCTTAAAACAAAAAGACTGGCCAGAGTATAGTCCAAAGGGACGTAAAGGGAAAAAAGCATTTCAAGAGCTTGTGATATGTCAGGTTTTGATAAGTAAGTATGGCTTGATTTAAATTGTGTTTTTCACGTGACTTGCCAGAGATTTTTAAATGAATTGATCAAGTAACTTGAGACCACATTTCAAAGTACATGTTTTAAAAATATTCCATTGATTATTGCTGCCATTTAGAAAAATGCAATGCATCCTTTGTTGTGAAACTTTTTTAAAACATTGTATTACTCTTGCAGAAGCCTGCTTGAAAACTAATGGCAAAGCAAAGGCAAATGGAATGGAAGAGACCATATCAGAGACCCTCAAATATGCACCCAACCAACGCAGAATGATAAAAAACAAGGTAATCCAAATGACTCTTATTTCATCAATATTGGATTCAGTTTCGTCTTTTAAAGCATAGTATTTGCAAAGCGGATGCATTTCTAAACTGATAACAAAATCAGCTTATCCTATTGCCCAGGACTATCAAAGCTAGAGTCCAGCTAACTACAATATGCATATATCTTGTCTGATCGGACAAGTGCCTCCATTTGGAATTTTTATTCACATGAAATATTTGGATGAAATAAATTCATCTTTGTGCAAATTGATTGCACCATCCACTTGCCAGAAATGATAAGTAAGTGCAAAGTTATCTTGTATCATGGCTTAACGATAGTAAGGGAAGCACAAGTGCAGTGAAGAAAATTTCATACATTTTTATAATGCTGATTAACATGACTTCTGCATATGTAACTAGTGCTGAGATGATATGACTTTATTTAAGCATTACATTTTTGTTTTAATTTGCAGGTGCCTGAGCAGAAGAAGTAATAGATAAACTTTACAGTGGAGTTGGAGACTGATTCTGATTCATAATCTTAATTAAATCTAGAAAATAAACATTAAAGTCATATTAAAATATCTGTTGTATTGTTTCCTTCTTTCATTTTTCTCTTAAAAACAAATGTCTGAACCTTTAGTCTGTAAATTCAGTGGATTCCTTATCAGCCCATCTACTTTTACTTTACACCATGCTACTTTAAAAAAAAAAATGAATTATCCCCATTGGGGTAGGTCCCCCCAACCCCCCACCCTACTTTGTCAACTTACCTGCCACATTTAAATCTAATGGAAGGCCCTGCTGTAAAGCCTGTTAGTAAAACTACCCAACAAGAGGATTTCATACATTTGCAACTCCTAGGTGGATGGTAATGTTTTCATTTTTGTAATGTAGATTTGGACATTCTTGCCACCAGTATGGAATATGTGTTTCAGAAACACAAGCAGCTTTCATCAGATTTGCATATAGGTTTTATATGTTGTGAGTATGTTGTAGGAAGTTTTTTTAAATAACATCATATGAGATGATGCCAGTGGAAATGGCAGAAAAGTGTCTGTATTGTTCACCAACTACACCTTGTTCTTACAAAATGTGGCTGTTACACATTCCCATGATGATGTCACTGACAGCCATCAGTGAGGAATGCCCCAACAAGCATAATACAAATTGCTTCCATTGTAATTGTTACAATTCCATTCTGACCACTCCGGTGTCCTAGTGGTTAGAGCGTCCGCCTCAGAAGCGGGAGGTCATGGGTTCAAACCCCAGCCAAGTCATACCAAAGACTTACAAAAATGGTATTAACAGCTACCTCGCTAGACGCTCAGCATTAAGAGGTTAGTGTTAGGACTGATCGGCCTGGTGTCAGGATAATGTGACTGGGTGCAACATCATACTACATGTTTGCAGCATGATGCCCCAGTGCTATACATCACTATAAACTGCCACACTGCAGACATCGTAGCAATATGACTGAAAAATTATTCAAGCTACGTTAAAAATCCAATCACGCACACACAATTCCATTCTACGATCCAGAACCAACACTAATTCCGTACTACAGTTCTTGCATTTCAATCCAATTTTGCTTTTGAAATGTAGTGCCACTCAATTCATAATGAACCCATTCATTTCAAACACTCGCAAATACATATTATTCCTGTCGACAACTGAAAAATATCTATATAAAAAAACGTGTAACTGTGTTTTATGCAAGGGCATGGAGATGCACAAAAACTTGCACCTGAAGCTTGAATAAATCCCCGACTGTGGATAAGACTTTACCCATCGATTACCCCAGCTTGGGGATAAATTCCGACCGTGGCGATTTATTATATATCCTATGACTGCTCCAGCTTGAGGGCAAAATCCAAGCACATCCCTAAAAAGATAACAAGTATAGCGGCTCTTTACCTTCTGTAAATGCCACTTGAGCTTCCTGATGCTGTTGTATCTGCCATTTGACAGAATCACGAATGTGGATATATTTCTTAATTGCCTCTAGTTGTTGAGTTAGTTTAGCTGTATGAAATTCCTTTGTGCAGACTCACTCATTATTAATATTACAACAGTGATTTAATTACACATTACCTGTCAGCACACCGATGATAAGTCAGTTATTTTATAACACACCAACAAGCTTGCCCCTTGCACCCCCCCCTTTTTTTTTTATTTGGGCACCTGTGGACATGAATCTGCAAGGCTCAAATTGTCATTTTTAATATAAGATCTCAACATTTTTAAGGCCTTAATTTTAAAGACATCCTTAAAACCCCCAAAAGGTTATCAACTGGATCACCAGCCTTCGTTTAGAGTAACAGCAAGTATATATATATATTTAGGTCTAAGGAAACACAATAAAAATGTTTGATTTAACAATGACATATTTGCCTCAGGTCTGTGATCCTGAAGTGAATATTAACTGTCCATTTATTTTCTTGGCTTTTCTTTACTAGGAAATTGATTATAGAGATTTCTGCGATGGTGAAGGCAATGTAAAAATTGGTTACTATAACATACTTTTTACGCCATGTTTGAAAAAATAAATCCAATGGAAAGGTTATAGTCTGAAAATCTTCATTAAATTAAGTTAATATAGGGGAAAAAACTTTAAGAGTTCATAAATATTTTTCAGTGCTTAATAAAGATATAACATAACACTTTCTGCTGTGATTTTAATAGTTTCTGAGAGCATGAAAAATTTCTAGAACTATAATGTATACATGTTTTCAAAAGATTATATTAATATGAGGGAAAAATCTGTTATGAAATAAACCGACAAGATCTTGTATGAATTCATGTTATCTTTAAATATGATATTTGTGTGAAAATATCTGGAAGAAAAAACAAGATGGTGCCACTCACACATACAATGTGGTTGCCACAGTAGCCATATTAAGAAACTTTTTATCGCTACTTCTGAATGGATAATTGTGTCAGCGTGTCAACATGTGTACAAAATACTTATGTTGATGTCTAGCAGGTCCTGAATGAGAATTATGGTGCTGTACAGACATCCTATAAGGCCACCAATGTGGCCATCCTGAAGATCTTGTTATAACTACTTCTCCTGAATGAATCGTCATATCAGTGAAAGACTTCTTATGTCTAGTTGGACGTAAATGAAAATAGTGCCAATCTAACCTCCAATATGGCTGTTTTAATGGGCATCTGGAAAACCCCTTCCTTGCTACTTCTCCTAGATGGCTGGTCATTTTGACATTGTGCTTTCACTAGATGACCTATTTGATGTCTGGTTGGCCGTAAATGGAACTATGCATATGGTTTTGATGTCTAGTTGGTCCTAAATGTGGTTTTTGCTGCTCATAAACTTCTAATGGTATTATAGTTGGTTCCTTAATGAAACTGCTGTACAAAATTAAAAGGCCTTCTGACTTTCTATCAAGTTGGATACAATTATCTTTACCAGCTAGGATTTCTTGATCCTCCTTCTTATACATCAACCCTTCGCATATGTAGTTAGCTAAAACAGTATTTTGAACAATTAATTGCCCTCTTGCAAATAAAATCCCAACTGCATGCTTTTACCAGTGTGAGAGCTAAGTATTCAGTAACTGAATTTCCACATCCACATGCATCAACTCAGAATTAAAAGTTGCAAAACATATACAAATTTGAAAATCTTGAGACGTGTCACTTTGCATGGTGGGTGTTATGATTTAAATGCAACAAGGAAATTGAATTAGGGTTAATTTCTTTAAGCTGTATTCAATCATGGGGCCCTGGATTATAGAATGGTCTAGGCATACACATCACTAATCAACTCTCTCTAGTCCAACCAATGTGTGTATATGGGAAAGCTTGCCAGTAGCGTTATGTGTGTTGATTTCTTCCAATAAATATGTTGGCTGCCATGTAAAGTCTATGATGTCCTGAAAAATGGTGTTAAGCTCCATACAAGCAAGCTAAACAATCAATGATATAATGGAACAGTAGACACCATTTTAGCTAAATATGCCAAGAATTGATTTAGATACTTGGTTAGTGATGATGACTTAAAATTGGCAAGGGATTAAAAAGATAAAAGAAATGACCTTTCATGGCACTGTAATATAACAAATGAGGAAAAACAAAAGTTTATTGCATTTGAACCTTTTGTTTTTTCAAAGTTTCAATTTAAGTCATAAGGCCCCTTATTTTGCCTTACCAAACATATAGCAAGTTATTACCTCAAACCCTAGCACTAATAATGCCTCACAAGTAAGCAGTCTTTTATGAAGTCTCAGGTCTGAGTATATGTCTAGCAATACTTATGTCCAGTTTGTTTATAAAATTCTTTCTCACATGGTACAGTTTTCAGAGAGACACGATAAATTCAACAAGTGTGGTAATGAAGGGACAGGCATTCTTTATTTATGCACACATCCCAAAGGGACATTGCTATGTTTGAATCAACACTGAACTGAAGAATGGAGCATCAGTTGCATCAATTAAAATATTGTGGCCCACACAAAATACTGCAAGGACTATAATCAATTTATGAGTGCAATGGGCATGAATTACTGTAGCAGACTGGAGGAAGTAATCCGAATTTATTAATATCTTGAAGCTAAATATAGTAAAGTTTTCATCTATAATCTGTGGAATCGTTTTTGCACACAGTTTGCAGGATTTGTCTTTGGGTCATTGTTTTTCTTTTTCTTCATCTTTCTAGCTTATGGTATCTTGATAAGTCTTATGGTGCCGTGCAACTGCACTTGATGATTACCACAACCAGTGACATTGTATCAAATCTTCTGGGATCAGATGATTCAATGC